>CP125975.1:5687230-6014662 GCA_030063025.1 Avena longiglumis
GTGTTAACTTTGTTCCTGACCTTAGGCCGATTGTTCTTCCTCAATCACGGTATGAGGGGAGACTGAGTGGAAAGGGTACTCTAGGAAGGAAATCAATAATATGTAGGGACGGAAATTCTTACACCGAAGCACATTACACCGTTCTACAGAATTATTTCTTGGCAGCCCCATATATCGAGGAACACAAGAAAATCTTACGCTACAACAACCCTGGAAAGCATGACTCTTGGATTAGAGATGAACACATGAAGAGTTTCGGCGGTTGGTTGCAACATCTCATCAAAAACAACACTCTTGGAGATCAGCTATACTTGTTGTCTAGGTCACCATCTTCGACTATATCGACTTTCCAAGGGTACGAGATAAATGGGTATACATTTTACACGATAGCCCAAGATAAAAAGAGCACCAACCAAAACAGTGGTGCCCGCTTTGATGCAACAGACAACAATGGGTCAAATACCACATATTATGGTTACATAGAGGAGATATGGGAACTTGACTATGGACCTACTTTTAAGGTCCCCTTGTTTTGGTGCAAATGGGTCAAGCTGACAGGAGGAGGGGTTGAGGTAGACAAGAAATACGGAATGACATCGTTGGATCTCAACAATCTTGGGTACTTAGACGAACCATTCGTCCTAGCCAATGATGTGGCTCAGGTTTTCTATGTGAAGGACATGTCTATAAAACCTAGAAAAAGAAAAAATAAGAAAAAGAATACATCAGACAATGAGCCAAAGCGCCACATAGTTCTTTTAGGAAAAAGAAACATTGTGGGAGTGGAGGACAAGACAGACATGTCAGAAGATTGTGATAAGTTTCATAAAATTCCGCCCTTCGCGGTGAAGGATGACCCAAGCATCATGTTAATGAATGAATATACTCCATGGATACGGCGGGATCAGAAAGGAACACACGTGAAGAAATGATGTGTAATAATTGTAACATTTCATGAGTGAAGATGCTCCATGTGTCCATTTTTATAGTGTTGTCTGCAAACAATCTTGAGTGCTAGTCCCATTTTATGGCTGGACGGGACTAAAGGGGGACTTTATTCCTCATTCATACTTACCATTAAGATCTGATCTCCAAACGTGTGAGGTCACATATTAGGGAGTGCCTCTATGACCAGTTTCTTGGAGATGCTGGAGGACTGGGCTCCGGCGGCATCTCCCTGAAACTAGTCGTAGTGGTGTCCCTGCTCTCGAAAACCATCTTGGATATGCATCAAACTGGCTGGAGGACTGGACTCACAAGGATGCCTACTTATAGTACAAGCAGCTCGGTATAATGTCAACACTCATGACATAATGTCGACACTCACCCCCTATTATTAGTGCTGACTCATGTTTTGTCCTGGTTGGTGTCTCCAACCAGGACTAAAGGTTCATATTTAGTCACGGTTGGTGACACCATCCGGGACAAGTGTCTCCAACCAGGACTAAAGGTTCATCTTTAGTCACGGTTGGTGACACCATCCAGGATAAGGTACAAGCCGCACGACATAATGTCGACACTCACCCCTATTATTAGTGTTGCTGGCCTAGCCGTTAATCCTTGATCTGGCTGGTTTCTCCAACCGGGACTAAAGATGAACCCTCTATTTATAGGCATTTCCCTCTATTTATAGCCTGCTCGATCCAGCCTGCTCTATTTCCTCTATTTATAGGCTGCTCTATTTATAGGCTTTTTCCTCTATTTATAGGCTGCTCTATTTATATGAATTTTCCTCTAAATACAAAATCTTCATATTTAGGTAACACTCAAGACATTTATTAATATTAAAAACCGGGACAAACCGGGACTAGCTAACACTCAGGACTAAAGCCGCCCCTTTAGTCATAATCATGCCTAGTCCTATAGTATGCAGCTCCAGGGTCTTCTTCGGCATCGTCATCATCATCGTCATCGTCACCTGCCACTCCGGGGATCCTCAGCCCAGCCATGGCATATACCAGGTGCCACTCCGGCCTCGGATTCATGGCGGGCAGGGGAGGGGTCTCCTGGAAGATGATGCCGCTACCGTTGGGCGGGGGAGGGGCCTTCTTGTGGCTCTATGGTGGGTGGACTTGTGGGCACCACAAGCGAGGATGTTCTCCCCTGGCGGTGTAGCGCATCACTCCGATGATAGTATGGTTCGCCCACCACAGACGGCGGCCGGCTTCGTTGTGGTTCACCGGGGTGGGCCATCACCCTTGTACATGGCGAGCTCCCTTTCCCGCCTATTAGCGAAGAAGGCATTTCAGGTGTCATAGTTGTCGGGATCCCACTGGGGATCCATCCGCTGCTCAGGCGTGAGCTCGTGGTAGAAGTGGTTCGTGATGGCCGCCTGCCGTGCGGAACCTTGAGGGACAGGAACCCCTCCAGCGCTCAGCATCCAGCCGGCGGGCGGCCGGTAGCCCGACGAACAAGGGTAGCTGGAGGCGCACAGCGCCTCGGTGTCCTCGAGGGTCAGAATGGCCCAGTAGGCGTTGTCCATTGTTCTAAGAGAGGAAGGTGTGGATGTGTGGATATCCATGGCGCGATCGCCCTAGATATAGAGGGAAAGGGCGGGAAAACTTGGCGGAAAGCTTTGGGAAATGGCGGGAAATATCTTTAGTCCCGGTTAGTGACTACAACCGGGAATAAAAGCTCTCGTAAAAAGGAAAGGGCGGGAAAAATTGGCGGGAAGCGGTGGGAAATGGCGGAAAATATCTTTAGTCCCGGTTTGTGACTACAAATGAAATTTACAAATGAAATAATATGATTTTCCAAAGTTTTATATTTGATTTGAATTAAAAAAGAAAATTTACAAATGTTTTAATTATATTAAGATTCTTTATATTTTTCTGATAATAATAGACATATTATTTGTTTTCTTTGGATTTTTACAATAAAAGATATGATTTTCCAAAGTTTTATAGGAGTATTTGATTTGGATTAAAAAAGAAAATTTACAAATGAAATAATTTATAAATGATGCAAACAGATATATGGATATTATATTAAGATTCTTTATATTTTTCTGATAATAATAGACATATTATTTGTTTTATTTGGATTTTTACAATAAAATATTTGATTTTCCAAAGTTTTATATTTGATTTGAATTAAAAATTAAAATTTACAAATGAAATAATTTATAAATGATGGAAACAGATATATGGATATTATATTAAAATTATTTATATTTTTATGATAATAATAGACATATTATTTGTTTTATTTGGATTTTTACAATAAAAGATATGATTTTTCAAAGTTTTATATTTGATTTGTATTAAAAAAGAAAATTTACAAAAAAAACTAGTCACGGGTCGTGGCTCGACCCAGGACTAGAGGGTGCCTACGCGCGTGAAAACGAAGCGGTCAAAAAAACACACTAGTCCCGGGTCGTGGCTTAACCCGCGACTAAAGGGGGGGTCTTTAGTCGCAGGTTAAGCCACGGCCCAGGACTAAAGACCCTCTAGTCCCAGGCGGTGGCTTAGCCCGGGACTAAAGATCTGTCCCTTTATATTCTGGCGCCAGGGGAGGTGCTGCCCTAACACTTAGCATTTCTCGACGAAGACGGCGCACGATGCGAAGACAAAGCGGGGAGGTGTTATCCGCCGCCGCCCGCTGCATGCGTGACGTTCGTCAGGCCGCCGCTTCCACTGCACCGCCTCGCCGCCTAGCCGCTCTGGCGTCGTGCTCGATCTCCGCCAGCTGGTCTCGTGCCGCCGCGCGTCGCCCCTCCGCGCGCCGCCCTGCCGTGTGCCTCGGTCGGTGAGAGCTCGAAGGGAGCCGTGGTGGGTGTGGTTTTTTTTGTAATTATTAATTAGTTATCTAGGGTTATTAATTATTGTAATTGTAATTAGCTAGGATTAATTAGGATTATATTGTTAGCTAGGGTTATTTTAATTATAATTAGCTAGGGTTATTTTTTAATTATAATTAGCTAGGGTTATTTTTTTAATTATTGTTTTAATTATAATTAGCTAGGATTATGATTAATATATTGTTAGCTAGGGTTATTTTAATTATAATTAGCTAGGGTTATTTTTCTAATTATAATTAGCTAGGGTTATTTTTTAATTATTGTTTTAATTATAATTAGCTAGGATTAGGATTATATTGTTAGCTAGGTTATTTTAATTATAATTAGCTAGGGTTATTTTTTTTAATTATAATTAGCTAGGGTTATTTTTTTAATTATTGTTTTAATT
The DNA here is from genome assembly GCA_030063025.1 of Avena longiglumis. Lineage (NCBI taxonomy): Eukaryota > Viridiplantae > Streptophyta > Magnoliopsida > Poales > Poaceae > Avena > Avena longiglumis. The sequence goes on from CP125975.1 coordinate 5,691,418, forward strand.
ATAATTAGCTAGGGTTATTTTTTTGTTTTAGTTATTAGCTAGGGTTTTTGTTTTTTTGTTTTAGTTATTAGGATTATTGTTTTACCAAAATAATATTAGGGTTATTAATTAGGGTTATTGTTTTTTGTTTTAGTTATTAACATTATTGTTTTTTCACAAATAATATTAGGGTTATTAATTAGGGTTATTGTTTTTTTGTATTAGTTATTAGGATTATTGTTTTATCGCAAATAATATTAGGGTTATTAATTTGTGTTATTAGGGTTATTGTTTTTTTGTTTTAGTTATTAGGGTTATTGTTTTTTCTAACATGTTTAACTCTCTTTCTGTTGTAGATAATTAATTCATGGATCCATCCGAAGATCCTAGTCGCATTGGTGAAGGTTATCTTCAGGGCACAATAAGAGGTGAAATTCCTCTTAATATTACTACCGGCGAAGATATTTTGCTCGAGGAAGAGATATCCTCATATCTGAATCCATCCGGTGATGGACTAGAGGAAAACCTAATGTATCGAGGGTAAGACTGGATGGACGAAGGGCAAACAAATAACAACAATAATGATGGCCCCTCGACAGGATCCGGCGAGGTACATATATATAAAGCCTCGTGTTACCTCTATTCATTAACTGATCTAGATATATATTAATCACTCTCTCTTCTTATTCTAGCCCACCGGATCGAAGCAATCGACAACTCGAACGAAACGAGGGCCGAACAAAAAGTTGGATGGTAATCAGAGGTTCACCATCGAAGAAATAGATGATGTTGGTGAACCGATTGCTCCAAAGCAGCACCGGAGGATATTTATAAATCAACGCGGGGTGCTTGTTAGGGACAACCTGCCGATCACCATCCAAGCATGGAATCAGTCAAAGAAACCCGGTGAAGAATCCAACAGCTATGTCACCGATGATGCCAAAGATGACCTTTGGCAGAAGCTCATAGCGCATTTCATACTACCTCCAGAGTATGAAGAATTTGAGGTAGATGGTATTACCCCAAGGCCGGGTGGTCTTGAAAATAGAGCGAAAGTCAAGGAGTGGGCTCTCAGCAAGATGGCCGAACTGAACCGGAACCATAAGAAAAGTTTATACGCGAAATATGTCGCGAAAAAGAAAACAACAGACTTCAAAGGAGTAAACGAGAAGTTGAGAGAACAGTGGCCCGATTTTATACAGTACAAGCAATCTGATAAAGCAAAGGCAAAGTCGGCAAAGAACGCGTTAAATGCTGCCCAAAAGAAATACCATCATAAAATGGGGACGGGTGGCTACAAGAGTGTCGTCCCTAAGTGGGAAACTATGGATAAGAAAATGAGGGCTAGAGGCGTCACTCCTGGTACAGATGGATGCCCGAGAGGTCAAAGCACTGGTGGTACGGGCACGGGGGATCGTTGGACCCAGAAATAGGGAAGACATTATTTCATGAAAAAATTCTAAAACCCTCTCAAGACCTTATTCAAGCAATGAACGATCCTCAATTGGGATTGTTCCGTCCCGAGAGAGAGAGAACGACGAGCTGACACGCGCCCTAGGGAATCCAGAAAAGAGAGGACGAACACGAGGCAAAGGCGCCGGTGTCTCGTGAAAGAAAGGGTTTCCTCAGTATGATGCCAGTTACAGAAGCCGTCAGAGAAAGAAGGACCGGGAGGCAGACCGGACCTCCAGGGTAGAGCAGGACCTAGCTGATCTGAAGAACCTCATGCAAGAAATTAGACAAAGGTCGTCGTCGTTAACTCACCCACAGGCTGATGATCCTGCATTGGATCTTAGCCAGCGGAGAAGCGGCGTGGCTTCCACGGAGATCCGGGCTGATTATCAAGCACTGCTGGATGATGCACCGGCTCCTCACTACCCTGTGGATGATGTTAGAGAGATGGCACAATGTGAGCTACATCAGCCAATGAACAACATGTCCTTCAAGGTGGCGATCGACACTGCTTTACCTTGTCTACCTGGAGCACTCCACCATTCACTTCCGATTCCACCAGGCTATGCTCGTGTCACGGTGGATGACATAGTGGAGGATTTTTCGGACCTAGAGATTGAAATCGCTACGCCTGAAGGCCTTACGAAACTAGGAGATGTTAAGCGCAACATCATTCTATGGAAGAAGAAGTACATCAAGTTTCCAGGCTCGGCGCCAAGGCCACTGACTCCAAAGAATCCAAGTCCACCCCGCATCAAATATCGTCAACCTCCAAGTCCACCCCAAACCGGTTATCGCCAACCTCCAAGTCCACCCCGTCCTGCTGACGATCGCTGCAGCAGGAGTACATCAACTCGATCTCCGCCTCTGCGCAATTTCGATCTCCGCCTCCGCCTCCGTGCAATACTACTACCTTGTCGAAGAAACGGAAGTTCGACGCTCCCACGCGCCCCACATCGAAGAAAGGTCAAACGGCAAAGATAGTCGACATCCCGCCGGCTCTTCCAAAGAGACCTTATGACAAGACCGATGAGGAAACTAACGCGGATGTGGCTGCCCAAGTTAGGGCACATTTTGCACCCAAAAAGCCTGAGCCAAAGCCGTTATATGATGAAAAAACCAAAAAGTGGGCTAAGTCCTTTCTTGAGCAACCATCCCAGATATCGATGAATCTGGAATCAGACTATGACCGGAGATTATTAAGCAAGCACAAAATAAAAAATCACAAGTGCAAAAAGCGGAAAGCAAGTTGCCTAGCTCGGAGCACAAAAGAATCAATCAGTCGCCCCGCTCAAAGTCATTTCAGACCTTGACAAGGCCTTCAGAGCTGAAATGGATATGGACATGCAAATAATGGACCCAGATCCCGTAATAATGCTGCACTAATGGGAATCACTGTATCGCAGGCCAAAGAACTTGCTACCGAAGAAAAAAATGTCTCTTGGTCAATATTTAGGCTATAAAGATACGCCAGTGGGTCAGATAGTACGGAAGTATGTCCAAGGGGAGCCTCTAGTCAGTAATGACGAGATCGCGCGTCTATCCACACATACGCGAAATCTGCACGAATGGTACATGTCGCAAGCAGAAAAAAAGCATTAGAAAGATTGGTTTTCGGTGGACGTTAAAAAGGAGCATCACTTCAAACCATACTCGATACAGGTTCAAATGACCAAACTGCTTCAATTATACAACTAGCGCGCCCTCGACAAATCTATCATTGGTTCCTACTGTCTATAAGTGATTTATTTATATAATTAAGTTTGTAGCTCAGCTCGTTCATTGCATTTAATATATTATCCTAACTATATATCCTTTTGTATGATATTATATTCTACAGAATGAAGATGCTTGAATGAAAAAGAGCTAGAAGATACGACGTTGGGTTCATTGACCCATATATCGTTAATGAATATACGTTAAACAATCACCCCAAGGACGTGGAGTAAGACCTGTGCAGGTTCTTAACCGAGAATAATTTTGTTAAGGAAATACTATTTCCTTACAACTTCAAGTGAGTGTTTATATCTTGTACACATTTTATTTCTGCTTACTCGATGAGCTATGCATGTATGTTTTTGTAAACGTCCGCAGATTCCACTGGATCTTGCTAAACATTCAAGTTGACAACTCCCTAATTGAAGTCCACGACTCATTAAGTTGGGACCAAGAGCAGTGGAGCGACATGAAAGCAATGCTCCATAAGTAATTTCAATCATTATCGCATTATATCGTCCTCTTCCATTCATTTCATGATATCAAGTAACTAATAACTCCTTTGTTCATTTTTCTTTGCCGAGACGGTTCAGACAGAAAATACCAGGTCCATTCAAAAAGGATCTAACTTATAAAATGGTGAAGAGTTTACAGCAGCCACTGAGAACTCATTTATGTGGATACTACGTCTGCGAGTACATCCGTGAGTTGACCAGTGAGCGAAAAGTTGACTCACGTTATATTTATGATTTGCGGGAGAAACTAGAGCCAGACCAGCGCATAAGAGCAATATAAGAGGAGCTGGCAGGATTTATGATGAAGGAAGTCCTTGATGTACATGGAGAGCATTATGCGGATGATGTGCAACTCGATTTTCCTTAGTGATCTCCATGTAGCTGATATGATATATATATTCATCAATGACCATGTAATTTCAAAACATTTCTTCCTTTTGATATATATATATCATCAATGTATGCTTACAACGGATCGATTAATTATATAGATGCATCAACGCATACTGTGTATGTACTAGCGTAGAATATGTGTACTTAAATATATGTTTGAAATTATAGTGAAAAACAAAACGAAAAAGGAACGAAATGGCAAAAAAAAAGAAATACACAATCTCTGTCGCGGCAGAGAAACACACAATTCTCTGCCGCGGTAGGAAACCTTATAGTCCCGGGTGGTGTTACGGCCCGGGACTAGAGGTTTTCCGCCCCCCGCGGCGCTAAAACAGCCACGTGGCTGTTATAAGTCGTGGTCCGTAGCGAGCCAGGACTAGAGGGGGGCCTCTAGTTCCATTTTCACAGTCCCGGACCCAAAACCGGGACTAGAGCCCGTTGCGGCCCGAGACTACAGCCCTGTTTTCCACCAGTGTATAGTGCTGAGTTCGCTTGATTGACTAAGGAGAAACCACATATGTGTGAAGACCTTAGAGCATCTTCGACAGATGATGTAAAACAAATTTAGTTAGCACTAGTGGAAAAAGGGCCTATAGTCCTGGATTGTAAGGGCCTTTAGTCCCGGTTTTGCATCCGGGACTGCGAAATCGGGACTAAAGGCCCTACCTTTAGTCCCGGTTTGCTACATCCTGGGACTAGAGGACCACATGGCCGTTTTAACAGCGCAGGGGACGGAGGACCTTTCGTCCTAGGTCGTAATATGGCTCGGGACTAGAGTTTTTTTCAAATTTTTAAAATTTATTTTTCAAAATTTTGTTGAACTTTTGAATTGTTTGACTCGTTAATCCTATCATATCACTGGAAATATTTTTAATACTAACTATATTTAATCTTAGGTTAAATTACACTTGTGGTCAAACTTTCCAGTCGGTCATCCATCCTAGCACTACTCCACCCCCAGCACGCTTAACTTCTCTGTTCCATCAGGATGTTCTTGCGCGAAGCCCATTTGTACATCGCTTTCAACACTACCATATCAATCCTATTAGCCCATATCAATATGTCATGCATCTTTATTTTTCGAAATTACAAACAACTATTTAATTAAACAACAATAAATAAGTAATAATAATATTTTAATCTAATGAAAGTTAAAAAATATTTTATTTATTATTTTTGCCATTTATTCATTTAATATGGCATAAATAATATCTTTAAATCTGTAAATCGAAATTCGACAAAGAATATATCCATTATTATCAAAAAAATGTGAGGAATCCAAATATGGCATAATCAATTTGCTAAAAAATTATTTTTTTTAAATAATTTTTTTCCTTTTCGAATTTTAAAAATCTAAAAGAATCCCAAACAGCCTAAGGCGGTTGAAATCAAACTCAAAAAAAATCTGCACATTTTGATAGGTTGTACATTTTTTTCCGACATTGTATGAAAAAGTTATAGTCATTTTAAGTTATCCGTATTCGCACCCCTTTAGTCCTAGGTAGTATCCTAAAGGGTCACACCCCTTTAGTCCCGGCCCGTATCACAATCCGAGACTAAAGGATGTTGCCCACACCCGCACTACTTTAGTCCTAGGACGTATCACGTCCCGGGACTAAAGGTCCGAAATAACCTGGGACTAGAGTTTTCTCGTGACCCTAGCCGCTGAAAACGGTACGAACCGGGACTAGCTCATACTAGTCCCGACCCGTAACAAATCAGGACTAGCGTTAGACTCTGGACCGAACCAAAGCCCCTTTTTCTACTAGTGTAGCTTTTAGGGCACCACACAAAAAAAGGGTCTCCGAGAGGTGATCTGTCCTATTTGGTGATGTGATTTTTTTTGCATCAAGTTCTAAATATTTGCAGTTGGTGATGCAAACGTACATCACCAAACCAGTGACGAAAAATAAATGGGTTGCTCCCAAAAAAACAACCGCCAGTTTCTTCTTCGTTTTCCCCTCCCGCGCGCGCGAATGGCTGCTACTTCATCTGTCCATGGACGCTGCCTATGGACATTCCCAGACCCCTCCAGTCCGTAATTTCTCTCCCACCGACATTGCAGCCCATTCCCTACCGCAGACAAGACTCGTCGCAGTTGCGGCAAACACTAGCATCGCCCACTCTATCGAGGACCTTTTGCGGCTCTGCATCCAGTTGTCATGCCAAACTCCACCATCATGGCACCGGCGAAGTCGAAGGGCCATGGGCTGCGGCCAAGGGAGCCACCTAGAAGAGGCCAACATCGTCTGCACCGACGCTATCTGTGCCTACCCCTGTCAAATCAAGGAAGAAGATGGCCGGTAACCGTGGGAAGCATTCAGCGATGACCCTAGACAACACTGGCCACTTTGTCGTTCCGCCGCCACCCCAATTGCAGTCACTCATTGTCGAGAAGCCGAGAACCCCCTTCCCACCACCGGTCAAACACAACGTGCTAGGCGGAATGTGTGGAAGGTATGATATGCTCTTTTCTTGTTTCTTTTTTTTCAACAATTACTTGAGTTTCCATGTTTTAGATTCATTTTTTGTAGATTTATGTTTGCAAATTTTGGTCTTTGTAGGACGATGATACATTCTTGCATAGTATGATTGTGGATCGACCGGATACATGTCTCAAGATACACCATCCCAAGCAGCGGCGGAGGCAGGAAAAAAGAATGAGGGGGCCATTGAATTTTTTTTGACCTTGTCACTTGTTGGGGAGGGCCAAAGTATAAATTTACACTATTTTGAGTTGTTTTTGGCAAGAAAATGAAGGGGTATACAAAAAATTCTAAACCATAGGGGGGGCCAGGGCCCCTGCTGGTCCCCCTGTCTCCGCCACTGATCCCAAGAGTATGAAACACAATATGATGTTGTCCTAGAGGATGTGGATGACGGGTTTGACATGAAGATGGTGAGGGTTTTTTAGATGAAGGAGGGCCAATGGGGAGAATGGCAACTACACAAATGATGAAGACGTCTTAATTTGCACCACATGGAAGAATGTGAGACTTGATGCGGTTGTTGCCAGGGAACAACGAAAATATACATATTGGTGATGGATAAAGGAGGACTTTGATGCACAAAACACACGTAGAAATTACCACGAGGCAGTTTCCATTCATCACCGATGGTCCAGAATTTCCAGAGAATGTCAAAGGTGGTCGGCGGTATTGGCACTATGACTCGCTTGAACCCAAGTGGTACAAATGAAGACAAGGTGATTGTTATTTGCTCAAATTTCTTTTATTCTTGTATGTGCTCTAGTTACTTTTATTCTTGCATGTGCTCAAGTTAATTTTATTCTTATATGTGCTTAAGTTTCTTTAATTCTTTTTACGTATCTAGAAACACATTGCTCAAAAGTTGTTGAAGGGAAAAGGGAAGAAAGGGAAAACGTCCATGATAAAAGCATTTATATTGCATCATTGTTGGACGAAGCTTGAAAATGGTGAGAAGTGGAGGAACCATGATATGTATGAAGTGTCAAAGAGAAACACCAAGAGCTCCATGGGAGATGCAACCATCATAGATGTCGTGGAAATGGCCACGGAAGTCGCTACGAGGGGTAGCAATTGAGTCAATTGGGGCAACAACGAGTAGCCATCTGCGGATCGAGATTGAGAGAACACAAGGGATTGCCCAGGTTCAGCCCCCGTAGGGTCAAGAGCCTACTTCCTGCTAGATTGTATTGAATTTGTGTGAGTTACAAGGGTAGCGAGCTCGGTAGTAGGGCAGCGAGTCTCTTGGATGGGATGTCTAATAGAACATAAGTACAAAGAGTGCCCTAGGGAGGTTTATATAGGGTCACCTCTCTAGGGTTTACAAGATTACAACCGAGTCAGTTAAGGTCTTGAAGGATTTTACCTAATCCGACTGGGTCTAACTAAGATTCTAGGCCTTCTTCTTCCAGTCGTTGGGATTCTTTGATGTTTCCCTTCTAGTCACTGCACCAACAGTCCCACTCGTTGTGGTCATGGGCCAATCGAATCCAACCTCTAGGTATACCCCGATTGGCATATCCCCATCAATAGATGATGATGATGATTCATCAAGTGAAGACGGAAAGAGAAGCCTAACTCCCAGCTTGGTTGCCAAAAAAAGAGGCCCGATGGAAGGAAGTACGGCTAAGATAAAGGAAATAATACCGTATATGATGATAGCAAGAAATAATTGGATGTGATGACGGATGTAAGAAATGAGATGGCCTAAGATAGGAAGGTCAAGAAGAAGATATAAATAGAAAAGATCAAAGATGTCGAGGAGAGGAAATCCATTGCCGAGGAGAGGAGAGCCACATAAAACCGAGGAGAGGAGTGTGGCGATGTGGGAGAATAAGGTGGCCATGGAGGAAGCTCGTGTTCATGGATACAAGTGGCATGAGTGACAAGCAAAAGGAATACATTCAGCTTTGTCGCGACCAATTGTTGACGAAGAAAAAATGATGGGGTCCATGGGTGGCGGCATGGGAGGCATGGATGGATACTCTGTGTGTTCGTAGAACTTTGCATTTGTTCATGTGTTTGTTGAACTATGGGTTAGTGGTTGAACTATGCTTTGCTTGTGAACTTGATTTGTGTGTCATGAACAAGTTAATATATGTTGTTTTTATGGTTTAGATTCACATGTTTTCAATGATTTTAGTTCCATATCCTATCACACACATATGTTTGCAATTTTGAGAATATAGGGAACACACCTTGTGACCTATTTAGCATCATCTAGAACAGGTTCCCTATATTTCGTGCCCTAAACCACAAAAAGTGGTGTCCTAGAATTGTCCGACCGTGCCCAATTTTGTATCATCTGTTGCATATGTTGTTTTTATGTTGTTAGATGTATATATCTGTATATTGTATTTCCCCCATATGTTAGGGGGCTTCCTGCATATTTGCCCTGTACCTGTACTATATATTGTGGCCTTTGGCCCCCAGAGGAATACATGTTGCATATTCCTGACATGGTATCATAGCTAGGTTAGACAATTTTTTCTGCAACATCTGTAGATCGGATTCGCCCGATTGATCCGCTGCCGAGTTGCTCGTCCGGGCCAACCGTCCGCCCGCCATCTCTGTCGCCGCCGTTCGCCACCGCCTGCGTGCTCAACAACTCGGATCCCGCGCCAGGACTCCACCTTGCGCCAGACGCCACCTCACGACAAACTCCTCCTTTTGTTTTTATATACGCCGCCGCCTCTCTTGGAAGCTGCTGCTATTCCACGTCCCCTGATCGATCCACCAAGGCTGGCTGCTATTCCACGTCCTCAAGGCTGGCTGTGCTAGACACGTATTTGGTTGCTGGCTTGATAGCATGCACAACTTCTAATCTGGTTGCTGCTAGACACGTATTCCGGTCTGGACACGTGGTTTTGATTGCTGTTTGCTGCTCGTGACTTGCTGATCAGCCTGGACCTCACCCAATAGATTTATTCTCCGCTGATTCCTACGTCTGCCGGCCATCTGTCCCGCTTGGCCCTCTACCCGCCTCTGCATCTCCGCCTTGCTGGCCTCTATCGTAAGATCTGATACGAGTTGACTTCTAAAAAAAAAGAGATGTCTTCTTCATCGGGTTATGTTGCGATTCCTCGCTGCCCGGTGATCTTCGATGGCGCGAATTACCCTGATTTCGCTGCCTTTATGCGCGTTCACATGCGCGGTCTCCGTCTTTGGGGTGTGCTCTCCGGCGAGGTCTCCTGTCCGCCGTGCTCGCTCCTGTGGCTCTTCCGCCGACGCCGATTGTTCTCGGTGATGCTTCTCGGGAGGCCAAGGATGCTGCCAGAGGCCGATGATAATCTGCTGCTTATGACCTAAAGTTCAAGCGGTACTCTTCCGATCTTGAGGCCTATCGACACGCCTCGACCGCTTACACTCGGGGTTGATGAGGATGCTCGTGCTTCTGTTCTCACCTCCAGTGTTCTCGCCTCAAGATGCCGCTGAGTTCATGAGTCTCCTCACTGCTCGCTGGGCCCATCTTCGCCGCTATCACCGTCTGGGATGCTCTTTACATGTCCGTGGTTCGCCAGATCATGCTCTTCAGAGGTGATTCCACTATTGATGAGTTTTATAATCGAGTGCTGCTATCTGGCGCCGCCTTGATTCTCTCCGTCGCTGTTTGTGGCACATGCTCGTCTTTGCCAGACAGCGCCGGACTTGGAGTTTCACCGCATCTATGAGTTTCGTCTCGGCCGCCAGAGTTTGAGCCCCGGCGTGCCCATTTGAATGCTCGTGGTCGTGTTCCGCTCTCGAGCTGTTGTCCGAGCCGGGTGAGGAGACCCGTCTCCGTGGTGCTAGTCTTCTTGCGGTTCCATCTGCTTGCTACTCGTGGTGCTCCTTTGCCTGCTCCTCGACTCACCGCGGTCCCCGTGCCGCCGCCATACTACCCACTCCTCCAGTCGTCGTGGTCGGCTCAAGACCAAGAGCCTCGTGGTCCGAGTCAAGACCAGCAGCTCGTGGTCGTGGTCGCCGTGGTTCTCTTCGCCGCTTCATCGCAATGTGGATGGTCACACTTGGGCCACCTGTTATACACGGACCCTAGTTTACGCCAGCGACACCAGGCTCGTGGGCCCGACTCCTTCCGGATCTTCGCAGCTTGCTCTCTCTGATCAGGACATTATCGGGAGTCTTCGCGGTCTGTTTGCGGCTACAGGCTCTTCTTCGACGGGCACCTGGTTCGTGGATCGACTCTTCAGAATCAGGCGACCACCACCTTCTACACAGTCAGGTACGTCTCCGTGGTATCTGGATTCTGGAGCTTCTTTTCATATGACCTTTGAGTCTTCTTATCTATCCGCTCCTCGTTCTCTCTCTTCTCCTGTCCGTGTTTTTACTACCGATGGTACCTCTCTCCTGCTTTCTAGTCGGGCACCCTTTCTACTTCTTCTTTTTTGTTCTCGATATTTCTCATGTCCCTCTTCTTAAGATGAATCTGTTCTCGCTAGCCACCATCGACTACGGTTGTCGCGTCATTCTTGATGTTGATTCTTGTGTTGTCCAGACCGTCACACCCAGGCCCTGGTTGGAGCCGCCTCGCAGCCGTGATTCTTCGTGACTTTGGGAGTTAGATCGGCTTCGTTCCTTCTGCTGCCACTTCATCTGCCAGTTCTTCTCCGGTTGTCGCCTCTACTACCAGTTCTTTTCAGCAGTGGCATCATCGTCTTGGTCACCTCTGTGACTCTCGTCTGTCGTCATTAGTTCATCGTGGTCTTCTGGGGTCTGTCTCAGGAGATGGGTCCTTGCATTGTCAGGGCTGTAGGTTGGGTAAACAGATTCAACTTCCCTATCCTACTAGCGCGTCTGTATCTCAGCGACCTTTTGATTTAGTTCATTCCGATGTTTGGGGTCCAGCTCCCTTCGCTTCGAAAGGGGGCCATCGCTACTATATTTTATTTATCGATGATTTTTCTCGATACACTTGGTTGTATTTTATGCGCTCTCGTAGTGAGGTGCTCTCCATATATCAGCGTTTTGCGGCCATGGTTCGTACTCAATATTCTACCCCCATCCGTGTGTTTCAGGTTTGATTCTACGGGTGAGTATATCTCCCGGATGTTGCGAGGTGTTCTTCCGAGCAGGGCACTCTGCTCGCCTTCCGTCTGGCGCACATGCCCAGAATGGCGTTGCTGAGCGTAAGCATCGCCATCTTCTTGAGACCACTCGCGCTATGATGATTGCTTCTTCTCTCCCGCCGCATTTCTAGGCTGAGGCTGTCGCTACATTGGCTTACCTTATCAATATTCAGCCTTCTGCTGCCTTGCAGGGTGGTATCCCTCTTGATTGCCTCTCTGGACAGTTTCCAGATTACTCCATGCTTCGCTTGTTTGGTTGTGTTTGCTATGTTCTCCTTGGTCCTCGCGAACGCGCCAAACTGACCGCTCAGTCTGTTGAGTGTGTCTTCCTCGGATACAGTTATGAGCATAAGGGCTATCGCTGTTGGGACCCTGTTGGTCGTCGGATGCGTATCTCTCGTGATGTTACTTTTGATGAGACGCGTCCTTTCTATCCTCGTCCCACCGCTGGTACTTACCCGGTGGAAGATATCTCTTTTCTTCTCTTTCCTGACACACCTCCTTCTACCCCTATTGTGTCTTCTTCCGGATCTCCTCCCCCTGATGTGTCTTCTTCGACACCGCCCGTTTCTGCTCCGTCTAGTTCTCCTAGTTCTCCTCGTTCTCCGGAGTCTTCCTCTACTATTCCCTCTTCTTCATCGTCGCCTCTGCGTGCCTTCCTCTCGATGATCTTCCTCTACTCGCCCTGCTCGCCGTCGTGCCCCCAACCGTTACTCTCCTAGTCAAGATGGTCTTTCTGCCTCCGAGCCGACCTCTTATCGGGATGCCGAGCATCATCCCGAATGTCACCGGCCATGGATGAGGAGATTGCTGCGCTTGAGCGCACCGGCACTGGGATCTTGTTTCTCCTCCTCGGTGTTCGCCCTATCACGTGTAAGTGGGTCTATAAGATTAAGACTCGATGGATCTCTTGAGCGCTATAAAGCGCGCGTCTTGTGGCTCGTGGTTTTCAGCAGGAGCATGGTCGTGACTATGATGAGACCTTTGCTCTGCCGCTCATATGACCACCGGCGCATTCTTCTTGTTGTTCATCACTGGTATGTGTCCCAGCTTGATGTTCAGAATGCCTTTCTCAATGGTGAGTTGAGTGAGGAGGTTTATATGCAGCCTCCTCCTGGGTACTCTGTTCCCGAGGGGATGGTTTGTCGTCTTCGACGTTCTCTTTATGGCCTCAAACAGGCCCCTCGTGCCTGGTTTGAGCGCTTTTCCTCTGTAGTGACTGCTGCTGGTTTCTCCCCTAGTGCTCATGATCCAGCGTTGTTTGTTCACACTTCTCCTCGTGGACGCACTCTTCTTCTTCTCTATGTTGATGATATGATCATTACTGGTGATGATCCTGAGTATATCGTCTTTGTTAAGGCTCGTCTTCGTGATCAGTTTCTTATGACTGACCTTGGTCCTCTTCGATACTTTCTTGGGATTGAGGTTTCCTCCACTTCGGATGGCTTTTATATCTCCCAGGAAAAGTATATTCAGGATCTTCTTGCTCGTGCTGCTCTTGGGGATGAGCGCACTGTTGAGACTCCTATGGAGCTTAATGTTAAGCTTCAACTTACTGATGGTGATCCTCTTTCTGATCCGACGCGTTATCGTCATCTTGTTGGGAGTCTTGTTTATCTTGCTGTCACTCGTCCTGACATCTCTTATCCTGCTCATATTCTGAGTCAGTTTGTTTCTGCTCCTACCACTGTTCACTATAGTCATCTTCTACGTGTTCTTCGTTATCTTCGTGGTACGATCACTCGTCGTCTTTTCTTTCCGCGTTCTAGCTCCCTCCAGCTCCAGTGCTATTCGGATGCTACGTGGGCGAGTGATCCTTCGGATCGCTGCCCTTCGCCATCTTGTGTATTTCTTGGTGGTTCGCTTATTGCTTGGAAGACAAAGAAAGCATGGTTTCGCTCGAGTGTTGAGGCTGAGTCGCGTGCTTTGGCCTTGTTGATCGCTGAGGTGACCTGGTTACGGTGGTTACTATGGATTTTGGGGTCTCTATTACCACACAGTCTAGGTTTTGTCCGGACAAGACAGTGCTCTTAGTGTTGCACGTGATCCGGTCAAGCATGAGCTTACCAAGCATATTGGTGTTGATGCTTTCTATACACGTGCTCGGGTGCAGGCTCAGGTTATTGCGCTTCAATATGTGCCTTTAGATTTACAGGGCGGATTTCTTCACGGCATGCACTGCAGAGCGCAGCATGATTTCTTATTCTCCAAACTCAGTGTTGTGGATCCACCATGAGTTTGAGGGGGGGTGTTAGATGTATATATCTGTATATTGTATTTCCCCCATATGTTAGGGGGCTTCCTGCATATTTGCCCTGTACCTGTACTATATATTGTGGCCTTTGGCCCCCAGAGGAATACATGTTGCATATTCCTGACAGCGGCATGGGAGGCATGGATGGATACTCTGTGTGTTCGTAGAACTTTGCGTTTGTTCATGTGTTTGTTGAACTATGGGTTAGTGGTTGAACTATGCTTTGCTTGTGAACTTGATTTGTGTGTCATGAACAAGTTAATATATGTTGTTTTTATGGTTTAGATCCACATGTTTTCAATGATTTTAGTTCCATATCCTATCACACACATATGTTTGCAATTTTGAGAATATAGGGAACACACCTTGTGACCTATTTAGCATCATCTAGAACAGGTTCCCTATATTTCGTGCCCTAAACCACAAAAAGTGGTGTCCTAGAATTGTCCGACGGTGCCCTATTTTGTATCATCTGTTGCATATGCTCTTAAGCCAGTTCGTAGGAATCGCGGAGATGATTTTAAATGTAGTTTTGACGTGGGTAAAAGCGGTAAGATATTGGATGCCATGTTAAAGAAAAATATTATCCAGTTTACTCATATTATGCACTACTAAAGGAAATGAATATTTCTCTATGTGTTGATGTTTCTGATGCACTTTTGGGATTAAGGCATATGACTTGTACATGCTTTCTACCATATACATTGGATTCATCTATTTTTCTTCTGACATGAGCAACGATCGGTGAGTTTGTACACCATGATGCTAAAGTTATAGTTTATTTCTGCTGCCTATTATTTAGATCACATTAAGTGTGCTAATATCACAAGATTAGAGAGAGGGAGCGGCGGCGCCCTAACTTGAGGGAGATGAATACATGTTCTTATTGCGGGAGGAATAAGCACTAGAAAGATGTTCTTAACATCTATCAAACTGTTTTTTTCTTTCAATCCACCTCAAAAGTCAATGAACAATATTTTTAAAGATTTCTATAAAAAGCTGGGCCAAATTGGGCCTACAATCCATTGCATGCACAGGTACAATCACACCAACACATACTCATACATACACATATATTATTCCATCTATCCCAAATTAACCGACTCAATTTTATCTAGATATACATGTTTTGCGTATCTAGACAATGTCGAGTCAATTAATTTGAAACAGAGGGAGTGCAACTTTACAAGTCACAGGACAAAAAAAAGAGTGATCGTTTCCTCCTTACTTTAAAGCTCAGCAAACAACCGGTTGTTGTAAAATGTATGTATGCATCCCCAATATATCAAACAAAAATAAGGAACACATCTGGCGGTCTGCCCGTCTAGTACACACCAACAAAAAAGGAGTGATTGTTTCCTCCTTAGTTTATAAAGCTCAACAACCAACAACCCGGTTGTAATGTATGAATGCATCCCCAAATCAGAAATAGAAATAAGGAGCACATCTGGCCGGTTGGTATATATCTCAAGGAGTGCCAAATACCTACATGTATGGCACTCTTACAATGCTTCATCGGTGATCCTCATGATCAAAATTTGAAGGAGTGCCAAAAACCTACCAGGCGGACTCCTTCCGCCATAAACAATGTAGACATAATATCACGAGTCTCCTGGATCCAAAACTATATACACAAAAATGATGGATTTCAGAAAGATATATCACTGAGAATGATAATAAACAGACGTTGAATGCATAGAAGGCAACTTCGGGAAGGAGATTCTAGACCAAACACATAGAAAAGAACAAGACCAAAACAAAAACATAAGGAAGTGAGGATGTACCTATAGTTGTTCCATTCTTCCTGTATCCAACAGAGTTTGCGCTATGCTTGGAAGAAACCTAGAGAAGATCTTGGCAAAGTACCACTCCAACTCACACTGACGGTACTGTGTAGCATGCACAATAATATTACGGATGAACCTAACAAGCGCACCCGCTGTCTCGTCATATTTATGACCCAGCCGATTATCCTTATTGTAGAACGTCTCGAGAAGAGAAATACCATCCTTGTCGGCCTGCTTCTCGGCCACAATTGCAGATTGCATAACTGTTTTCCAACCGTTAGGATATGCAGTGGGTGGATCCAGCATAATATCACACAGACTATACCGTTCTCGGTCTAGCTTGGTCAAAAGGGAGACACGATCACTAGAGGGCATTATTGCAGGATGCTGACTTAATGATTTGATGAAACATGCCTTCCGAACAGACACTTGTTTTGCTCCTTGAAGTTCTTCTTTGAGCTCAAGAAGGTGAGCTGGCCAACCATCTTGTAACTCGAAGAGTACCGGTGTGAATATTATCTCAGCAGCTCTGCGTAGATCTCTGGCCATAGCCTCATCAAGGCTCCGCCCTATATCTCCTACTGGATTTTGTAGTATCTTCATCTGATTACAAATTAAAGAAATTTAAGACACATGACTGTTGATTTCTTTTGAAAATGAAGTAGGTGGTAGTACTAAAAAGGAATCAATTAATCAATTTGGTGAACTGAACTTAAAAAGGACATATTCCCTCTAGCCAGTTTTACTTGTGGTGAATCTCCCTTTTAGTCTATATATAGGTTTTCTTATACTCCATGCGTCAATTAAATGGGGCAAGAGGGAGTAGTATTATTTGGGGTCCAAAACATTGTAGTAACAATATTATTGCAGAAACAACATGCATGTAATGAAGCCTGCAAACTATTTCTAAGTTGGTCTTGAAAACTGTGTGCCCACATTCAACAATGTTTATGTTGTATTTTTTTTTCAAACAATGCAGTTTGCACTACGCATAAGCTCAGTATAACAGTAAGATTGATTCTGTGCATATTTCTTGTTTTAGAAGAAACACCGAGTCACCGAGTACAACATAGATCACGGACCCAACAGTTAATTTGTACTTGTGCCCGTCTTATGTTTATGTTAGATGTCCCCAAGTTAAGCACGTTTGTGATTCATCTCCCTCCGTGGACTAGATAATTAAAACATTCCTTTGGTCAAAATATACAGATTCCAAATAACTCATCACACACCCTCTCTAGCAGTTCATAATTGATAAGGTCCCTAATTGATATGCACAAACATGGATATAAATTAAATGTAGCTATTTTAGTAAGTATGAACAGTTGAGATTCAGTAGCTGACCTCATATGAGTAAGGCTCATGGTTATATCGGTGGCTCCTAGATTCCCACTTGATGATATGGATGTCGTTTGCACTGTATGTGCCACCCCAGCTGGTACCTTGAGAATGATGTTTCAATATACCTCCTATTAAGACCTCAGTAAAAATGCTCCCATTGTCTGTAAGAGTAGTAACAGAAGATTTGCCCCCACACACAGACACGCGTTGCACAAGAGGGCCATTTGTTTGAATGTACTCTTGAGCATTCTGGATGCTGTGTGCAAACATGCAATACAGTTAATATTGGTGTTATGCGCAAAATAAAAGAGGGTACGGTTTATTTTTTTCCTAAAGATTTGAGATCACACCTCTCTGGAAAGCCGCTAAAAGATATGCATGGCTGATTACTGCCTGTGTCTTCATTTAACCAACCATTTTGGCGTAGGAAATCTTGTGCAGCAGGTATTAGCGAGGCGTGAAGACTGAAATCAAAATAAGGGAATTTTTAGCAGTCAGCATATGTATACCCAAAGAGAGGTGCAGTACAAAATACTTAATTTCAAACCAAGGAAGAACATAAAATAATGCATATCCTTGCACCTTGCAAAATGAGTCCAGAGAAGGTTAAGTGGTCGGAAGAATACGAACATATGTACTCTCACCATTTCAGATTAATCAACAATTAATATCTCAGCATAAGCCAAGAGGCAGGTCTTGTGCCACTCCACCATGTCATATGAAACTGGCATGCTTCCTGGTTCTCAAAACATGATTTTAGTCCTGGGCCAGATTTTACTTTCAATTTAATCTGCATTCTAAGGCTAGATAGAAATACGATTTGTAAAACCACCGGATACAATAATTGTAATTCGTGTTTGCACGGATTATTAAGGTCAAGTATTAGTACTAAATGATGGCCTAATTTGTTTGAAAATTTTCAGGATGTTGATTATCTAGAGTGGAGGGGGTGTACATATATAGTATGCATAGCAAAAGCCACAATGTCATCTAACTGCTCCATTTAACTATGCCATATCTTTGAAAGGCAAGATTTAGATCAGCTAGGTGTCAGTCGCGTGGAGAAAGGGGGTCCTCACATGACCGCCTACCAGCGAGCCCTCCCACGCACCCGAGGATCAACCCTATGCAAGACTAACCTTGGTGGAAAGAGCCCGCCTGGACCCCTTCATAGACCCAGGTGCCCCTACAACCAAGGGCACCCGGGGATCATTTCACGGAGCAACAAGATAAGGCCGCACACAGGGCCCATGAGAAGAGCCTGGGGACAAAGGAGACATGTGTCCGATGATGCTTGACCTAGGTGCCAGGCTACCCTGCTCTCAAGATGGCACACGCTGGTGGACAGAAGGACAGTCGCGCCACGTCGAGGACATGCATGTACACATGCTCCGCGTGGTGCCTCAGGGTCGCGTGTGGCGACCCATCCTTGTGGTGTCCCCTTGCCACTATAAGAGGAGGCCTCGTTCAGTCGAAAGGAGGAGAACTTAGAAGGGAAGGAACTGATTGAGTTCTTCCCCGGGAACAACCTGTGTAATTGTCTGATCATCCACCATATAGTAGACGGTTGTAGGACGTAGGGATCCGCACATCACGGTCTGGGTAAAAAAATCGTGTCTCTATGATTGTGAGTTCGTCTAGCTCATCGATCGAGCTCCCCAGATATTGCGCCCCTAGCCGAACTAAAAAGGGATCTCCCATTCCCGGTGTCAAAATCCAAGACATGACATCTGGCACGCCAGGTAGGGGCGCACCCACGGCGATCTACATCGGAAACTTCACCTTCGACCCCAATGGCCACATCTAGGAGCTCATGAGGAGCTGCTCGAGGCATGACTAGGGAGGCCAGTGACAGGCGCAACCAAGCATCGTCACTAAAGAGCAAAGAAAAAGAAGGTGGTCATGATACGTCGGAAATGTATCTATAATTTTTGATGTTCCATGCTTGTTTTGTGTCTATTTTGCTTTGTTTTGTCTATACTTTTAGGTGCTTTTTACATGTTTTCTGGTACTAACCTATTAACAAGTTGCCACAGTACCAGTTGCTTATTTACTGCTGTTTTTGGTTCGATAAAAGCTAGTAAAAAAATATTTTCAGAATTGAACGGGACAAACGTCAAAGTCAATAACTTTCTGTGGGGAACAAGAAGTCTAGAGGGGAGACGGAGAGGTGTGCCAGGGCGCCCAGACCCCCTAGACACGGGTGGGCCCTGCCCCACGCCTAGGCAGGGTGTGGGGCCCCTGGCCACCGCCTCGGCCTCCCCCTTCACCTATAAGAAGCCACCGATGCAGAAACCCTAAGTACCCGATCAATATTCTACGAAACCTTCTGTATCTGCTGCCACTGTTGTCCCTAGATCGGGGGGATCTAAAGTTCTTCTCGGCACCCTGCCGGAGGGGAGATCATCCCGGAGGCCTTCTCTCCGGTATGATGCGTGAGTAGTTCCACCTTGTACTATGGGTCCATATAGTAGCTAGATGGTTGTATCTTCTCCTTGTGCTTTCATGTATAGATCTTGTGAGCTCCATTCATGATCAAGATCTAATCTATTTGTAATCATGCATGTTTTGTTTGCGGGGATCCGATGGATATTGAGATTATTATGTTGGTTTGATTAATGGTTTTGTCTTTATGATTCTATCATGTATGTGTTGTTTGTGATCTTGCATGCTCTCCGTTGTTAGGAGCTATCTTGGCCAAGTAGTTGCTAGTGACTCCAAGAGGGGGTATTTATGCTCGATAGTGGGTTCATGCCTCTAGTTTCCAAGGGAAGTGACAGAAATCTCTTCGGTTATAGATGTGTTGTTGCTACTAGGAACAAAACAACGGTCTCTTGTTCATGGAACATGTGGACTGTTTACCTTACACACTTTGCTTAAAGCAGTTTTCTGTTGCTTGCAACTTAATACTGGAGGGGGTTTGGATGATAACCCGAAGGTGGACTTCTAGTCATAGATGCAGTTGGATGGCGGTCTATGTATCTTGTTGTATTTCCCAATCGAATCTCATAGGATCTTTCTGACTAGCAATTATATTGTTATGCCTTGCTCAGTTCCTGTCAATTGCCCTGCTGTAATTTGTTTACCCTTCATGCAATGTTGTTTATCTAAGGAGAGAACCTCTAGTGAACTATGGATCCCGGTCCAATCTTTACCATTGATACATCTTCCACTGTTACTTGTTTACTTGCTGCAAACCACCATTACCTTCCACACCATATGTTTAATCCTTTGTTACAGCAACCCGGTGAGCTTGACAACCTCACTGATTCGTTGGGGCAAAGTCTTGAGTTTGTGTTGTGCAGGTCTCCACGTTGCTTGCAACACCTATGTGACATTTCCTTCCTCCTACTGGTTTGATAACCTCGGTTTCTTACTGAGAGAAAACTTGCTACTGTGTTGCTTCACACCTTGCTCTTGGGGTTCCTAACGAAGTGCTCCTACATCAACTCAGCGCTGCATCAGGTCATGACCCGCACCCGGGGCATGCATAATGAGTTGGGAAGGCACAAGTGACTCACCTCGCAAAGCTTCCTACCCAAGTCCACCTGCCCCACTTGAAACGGGGGCTTGACCTGGATCGCGACATCTCCCTGACGGCCCATTTGTAGGCGGAGGCCATCAATGGCATCCCTGGGGGAGAGTGGCGGAGCGCTCGCGCCCGCCCTCCTGGCCGTCGTCTTTGGAAACCCTCTGTGAAACCGCGAAGATATTGTCTTCCGTGTGGTCTTCCCCAAGGAAGTACACCACCTACTCCATTGTAAGGAGCTGCGGTTTGGAGCTTGTCGGGTGGACATCAGGGTATCGTGCCCCTAGAGCGAAGACCGGCGGTGAAGTTTTACTGGAGCATCTACGAGAATTCAGGAAAGAGAGGTTCTCGAGAAGCTTGTAGAACCTGAGGGTGTCCAGTGATCCTTGATCCCCCTACTCGTCGAAATCGGGGAGGGAGGCAATCAAGGTGTCACAGTAGTCATCCGCCCAGAGCGTACGCACTCTAGGAGGGAGTGCAGCAGATGCGCCTCCTCCGCACAAAAACTTCACCATCACGTCTAACAAGTCGAGCTCCAGCGGCCCATCAGGGCTAAGGCGGGTCACGTTGCTAGGGCCCTTGTATACCCACATGGAATGCGGGAGCTGATGCAGTGACGCCACACGTTCCCGAAGGTAGTTCATTACTACCTGGAGCATCGACATCCCCAGCTGGCAAAGGAGCCTGATCAAGGCTAGCATCGGGCCTAGCTTGTCGTCGCACGGGCCAAGCATCTCCAAGGAGGGGTTCTCCTTCGTCGGACCAGCGAGATCCTTGAGTTGGTCGATCAGCTTCGGGAAGCGGACGATGCACCATCTCTGGCGCCACTTTCCCTAGTGACCTTGAAGGTCTTCGAGGAAATATTCGCCCCCAAATCCTTCCCGGAGGAAGAAGTCTACTCCTTCATCAAGGGCCATGGAATCTACCACGCGGGGACAAAGAAATGGCAGAATAGAGCCAATGACGGCATGACTCCTATGAAGCTCTCGCAAAGATGTTGAAATGCCGCCAAGGTGACGATGACACGAGGGTGGAGTTAGGCCATGAAGACCCGTATGTTGCCATCATAGCATGGAAGAACAACGACATCGGCGGAACGATGCCAACCGTGATGAACCAGACAAAGACTGGGATGTCAAAGGCGTCCCTATATAGGCAGTCCATGGGCTTCACAATCTTTTCCCTGCCGGTGTGAGCCTCATTGGTGACAAGATAGCGCACGAGGCCTATGTCGCAGTCACTGCTGAGCCCCTCTAAGAGCCTCACCCGGCACTTTTGTGGCCTCCTGCTCGGGTGGCCGAAGGACAACCCTTTGGGGGCGGCTGCGGATCTCCGCCCTGAGGAAGATCTCGCCATTTGGGAAAGCAAGTAAGAAATTTGGAGGAAGAGGGAAAGGGGAAGGTTAGATGTGCCCACGACCGGCTTCTCCCCGATTCACACAGCGACCAGGTGACCCGTCACCTCCTAGTCAGAAGGCAAGGGCATGCTTCGACTGCTGCATGGCCAACATGACATGATTACTCGACATGTTTCAGAAGAGGCCCCGCTTGAAATTCTAGGCGCAAACGCGGCTCCTTCATCAGAAATGAGCCCGCGTCCGGGATCTAGTATTGGTCCCATGGAGAAAGGTGGTCCTCACAGGGCCACCTACTAGCAAGCCCCCCCCCCCCCACGCGCCCAAGCAGAAACCCTACGCAAGTCTATCCGGGGCAGGCAGAGCCAACCTTGACCCCTTCATAGACCTGTGTGCCCCTAGAAGCGAGGGCGCCCCGGGATCATTTCACGGAGTAATAAGACAAGGACGCACCCCAGGCCCCGTGAGGAGAGCCCGAGGACAAAGGAGACATGTGGCCAATGATGCCTGACCTTGGTGCCATGCTACCCTGCTCGCACGCTAGCACCCGCTGGTGGACAACAGGACAACTGCACCACGTCGAGGCCATGCATGCCCCGATCCACCGCGTGGTGCCCAGGGATCGCCGAGTGGCGACCAACCCTTGTGGTGTCCCCTTGCCACTATAAAAGGAGTCCCAGGTCGGTTAAAAGGAGCGGGACTTAGAAGGGAAGGAACTAGTTGAGTTCTTCGGCGAAAACAACATCTGTAATCGTGTGATCATCTACCATATAATAGATAGTTGTAGTAGAACGTAGGGATCCATACATGTTGACCTGAATCTGGATAAAGAATCCGTGTCTCTGTGTGAGGTTGTGCCCCTAGCCGAACAAAAAGGGATATATCATCTCCAGTGTTGAAATCCAAGACACAGACACTGGGTACGCCATATATGTATAGAAATTAAAACAGCAAAGAGTAACTGCATAAATACTTGTTTTGTCTGACGCAGCTGGTCGTGGCAGTTATCACACTTGATGGTGCTTTGAGCTTGACCATGTCATGGAAAGAGACATGTATTCTGCAGGGGCCTGATGCCTCCAGTACCTGCTTCCAGTAATAATCCCTATTAGCCCTGAAAAAAAAAACTCTCAGACGAGCGTTTGAATACGAGCTGATGATCCATGAACTATGTATGTTCAAGCTCGTCCCTTGCATTCTGTCCTTCCTTACTGGAGGTAGTTGCCGAATCCATGACGCGTATTGGCATAATTGAACAGGTCCAGGTCAGGAGCAGCCTCCGGGACGACAGGCCAAGGCGACGGCGAGACGAGACGAGTTGCTCCGCCGGCAGCGTCTTGCTGGACGGTGGCGGTGCCGTTGGTTGAGCTCAGGGGCGGCGCCATGATGGGCAGGGGATGAACTTGATTTGACCTTGCAGGATGGAACGAAGGAGATGCAAGAAGATATGAGGGCTCACGACGGGCGGGCATCGGATCGGATCGGAGACAGACAGATGCTTGCTCGATCCGGGTGCAGGTCATACCTCGGCAAGTGCCCGCTGTACATGTACGGGAAGACGGCGCCTGATCTGTTGGCTGGGCGGTCGCCCAAGGCCACCGCCGGCGGGGATGGCGTAACAGAAGCACGCCCGCGCCCGCGCACACGTCCACGCCCGCGCGCGCTCCCTGCCGTCGACATCGCGCAAACCCTCGGCGGCGCTCGGCGGGAGGAAGAAGGAGGATGCGTGGGCGGCGGCGAAAAGAGAGCTCTAAACCCTGCGCAAATATTGTGGGGGATGCGCACTTCACGTCATGCTTCGCGCCATGGTGGGGGCAAGAGCGCAGTGAGAGAGAGAGAGGGGTGCACCATTATTTTATGTAGATAGAAGAGGGTGGTCTTCTTCGTCGACGTTGAAATGCTGACTGACTTTGGGCTGGCCCATCTTCTATTCTTCATGGGTGGTGGGCTAAGACCGACTTGGGCTGGCCTCATACCTACTAATTGGTCACCTCTTACTTATACTAGGTTTTTTGACCCCCTAAAAAAAAAGTTTAGCTTTCTGACCCTCTCAAAAAAAAAGTCCACGTTGGGCGTCTCCTTTCGCGTGGAATGCTCTTTCCTTGAAAGCTCCATGTGGAGGATTGGAGCTTGGAGTGAGACTCCACCCAGGTCCCACTTGTAAGTCATCTCCAATCCTCCACATGTCGGAACTTGGGTAGACTAATTGAACTTTCTCTTATCTCGGAGGAATACGAGTAGATCCAACTTGAATCTTTTCTGCCTTTGAACGACGACACACTGCACGGAGGCATAAAAATTAGAAAAAAATGCATTATAATTCATGCTTGTAATATTTTAACTTCACTAAAAATACAAAAAAGACAGCGACTAATGTTGCCCAAACCTCGGTTGCAACTCCTATAAAAACAGGAATCACGAAACAAATCTAACAGCCTAGACCATTTTTTCTTAGTCACGGGCCATGTGGGACCGAAAAAATATAACATTCAACACATATGAAAATATTAAATTCTCAATAATTGCACCTCATGTACGGGCCAACACAAATCGCGACACAATCCAATGGTTTGGATCTTGAATGAGCTCTAACGTAATTCATAGTTGAGCAAGAATTAACAAAATCAAAATATATAACAAAAACAAAGAATATAGTAGGGTACTAGGGTTAAAAGAAGGTTTGTTAGGAAATTTCACATATCTACACCTGTTCAACAACCAAATTCATTGTTCTATAAAAAATCACACTGAAAATAGAAAACCTAAAAATAACAACTCCTCAGTTTCTTTACAAATATACCCTCCCATGGTATAAACCAGATGTGACGAAAGATAGCAAAAACCAACCAAACATGCATATTTGCTAAAACTAATAGCTTGGGAGTCGTGTGAGAAATTGCCTCGCCGAGATAAATTAATCATGTGCGGCAAAAAGATCAACAAAAACCCATGCAAATATGTGAAATATAATCTTACTCCATAAATAAACAAAAAAAGGAACAAAATCTACATGGAAAAAAGTGAACAAATATGTCGTTGGCTCTCGCTCGGAGACACGAAAGTCGATCGACAGAGAAAAGGGAAAATCTCGAAGAATACACCAAACGTGGCAAAATGGAACCAGGTAATTAAAGAGAAGAGCTACTAGAAGCTACTACTCACCTCTGCAACACCCAACTCCAGTATGTTGGCCGATTTTGACCACGCCATCCCATCGATCGTGTAGACGATAGAGCCCCTCTGGGAGAGGCAGTAGGCTGCAAGGGGTCGTCTGTGTTCCGATCCGATCGATCGCCATTGTCGGAGAAGGCGACGTACGGCCATGGCATATGGAAACACAGCCTTTGGTCTCGAAACCAACAACAACCTTCATCTCGATCGAGCTGTTCGCTAGAGTACCGGCCGTATCAGCTGGTGGACAGAGCGATTGTTGTGTTAAGCAGGCTCATTGTGGTGGTACTACAAACAAGGGCAACACTACAACTAGAGAGAAGGGGCAAGTTGTTGTTGGTGGGACAGCAAAGCATGTCGCTCCAGTACAACGCGGGAAGAAAGGCATCTGCGGGAGAAGGGGCAGTGGAACATGCATGTGAATAATGAGGTCAACGGAAACGCCAGAAATGGCGGCAGACAGACGTTGATATGTATCTTCAATTTAGAGGAAAAAATTATTGAATAATAATGCGCCGGTTGTTTGTCACCACTCACCAACCAATCAAACAAGGAAAAAAAACTGTGGAATTGCACAGATCGTGTGTTCCGTGGGAGCTGGCCGGCTTCGATAGATGCCTCCCCCCAACTCTCCTCTCATCCAACCACTCGCCGCCGCCGGAGGAAGCCCAGCGATCGGCGTGCAGTTCCTCGTCTCCTCACTTCTTTTCGCGGTTGATTCCTCTCGTGTCTTTGGTGTGGGCGATCCGGACGCCGAAACCCTAGCCCCCTCCTACCCTCTCCCCTCCTCTCCCATCTACCCTCTCCCCCGACGCCACTGGCCTGTGTCGCTCGCGAATTAAGGGTAAAAATTAGAATTTGTGTGCATCATGCATGGATTTGAAAAATGGGGTAATTTTTTTCGCAAAACTAAAACCTCGGGGAATCATAACTTTTTTCACTTTGATGACTTAGGATTTAGCTCAGATGTTATAAGTTTTTACATGATCTCTAGTTATTCCATTGTTGATTTTGGGCGAAGTATTCAAATTTGTATATTTGAATAGTAAATAATAGAAGTTGAAATTATACAAGAAATTGAATTACTATAAATGTAATATGAAATTACAATAAAGAAATAATAAAAAAATAAATTGAATCAATGAATAAAAGATTAAATGATGTATTTATTACATAAATTTAAATAGAATTAAAAATAAATAATAAAATAAGAATACAAATGGATAAAAAGTAAATCCTAAAACTAATTCATGTCTAATCTTTTATCTTTATCATCTTCAAATCTTCTTATTCTTCATTTCCTGTAAAAACAACAACAAAAAAGGAAAACAAATAAAAATCATAGAAGGGGTTAGTGTTAGCTTTGCTCTCAGCCTAGCAATGAAATGCATTGCTAATATAGAGCTTAAGTAATTAGGGGAGAATAGTAAACTGTTCTTATCATGATATTAGCTTCAGCCTAGGCATCATTAGCAAGAGGGGCAAGTTTCACCTTGTCAAGCAATACACGAACTGGGACTAAAGATGGACCTTTAGTCCCGGTTGAAGTAACAAACTGAGACTATTGTCTCTCCTATATCATATTCCTCCCCTTCCTGAGCCATACTCTATTTTCAAGTTGGTGGTGTCTCTCTCTTTCTTCCTTCAAGCTCGAGTTCATGCCCATTTTTTCTCAATATTTATCAAGATTTTTTGGCGCCACATCTATCCGAAGGTTCTAAAAGGTTAGCAACTTCATCCTTTCAGCTTTTATTGCTAGTTTAGCTCAATTCATGCTTTAGAAATAGAGGGATTTGTGGCATTAATTTGGAAGTAACTTTTGCAATAATAACATGATATGTGAACTTGTATTAATGTGGATTATATCTATCTTGTATTAATGTAATGAAATCCAAGCTAAATATCATTTTCAATATGTGGATTCTATCTATATCTTGGTTTGGCACATAGTCTCGAAAATCATTTGATTCATAGAAACACAGAGATACATGAGTTCATCCTAGCTAGCTACTATAACTACTACAACACAGAGAAATATTGGTTCAGCCTACTACAACTATTACACAACACAGAAATACATGGGTTCATCATATACTATAACTGTTAGTGCACACACTCACAGATGTATCATGCCACTATCCAGCAACAAAATTCCCTTCTTCTTCTACCTGCCCTTTAGCAAACTCATAAATTATAAAAAAAATAGGGTTAATTCACAAAAGCCATTGCAACAAATATAAGAACCAAAATAATGAAGATCAAGTATTATAGGTCATCATACTTATTTTGGACACAAAAATCATAGGGACGGCATGAGCGAGCCAAGTAGGATCCCCAATATATGTCCTTGTGCATATCACAAGAATCGCTCACACCGCCCTAGGATCCACATCCGAAATGAAGGAACACATATATAGTGGCGCCCTAGCATTTTAATCATCGGCCATTGCAACAAGCAAGAACCAAAAACATGAACACGCCGGGGAGCTAACAATTTCACATATTAGGGAATGCCTCTATGGCGAGCTTCTCGAAGATGTCTGAGGACAGGATCCTAAGACATCTTCGAGAAGCTTCGCCGTAGTGGTGTGCTTGCTCTCACACACTATATTGTTGTTTATAACTTCTCTAGCTCTAGATAAATATGCCGTGTAGCTAACAAATTTCACATATTAGGGAGTGCCTCTATGGAGAGCTTCTCAAAGATGTCTGAGGAGAGGATCCTAAGACATCTTTGAGAAGCTTTGCCATAGTGGTGTCCCTGCTCCCGCATACCATCTTGCAGTTGATAGCTTCACGAGGATGCACCGTTCTATTTATAGATTAAGCGCCACAACATAGTGTCGACACTCACCCCTGTCATAGTATCTCCACCCGTAGAAAAAGTGTCGCCACTCAATGACATAGTGCCGCCACTAACGACATAGTGTCGACACTCACCCATGTATCTGTGTCGCCACCCACTTTTAGTCCCGGATGGTGTCTCCAACTGGGACTAAAGGTTTATCTTTCTTTAGTACCGGTTGGTGTCTCCAACTGGGACTAAATATGGAGTAAAAAGTTTTTAAATCAATGCAGATTTTTAGACCGGTACTAATTTAGAGATACACACATCCATTTAGCATGAATGCGATGATTTTTAAACTTGATTAAACCTCAAGCCTGGTCCTCGGGATAAATTGCATAACTATCAGGATAGCCTTGTTCTTAAGTATAAATTGTTACCTAAATTCAGGAATTTAAGATGAGGTTTGGAACAGTTTTTTGACCTCATCGCCCATATTTGCACTTTTTGGGCAAGGGGTGTTGTTTTTTATTTGTCTTAGTTTGGACAGTGGAAAGTAATTAGGAAATTATAGTTAAACTAAAAGATCGAGCCGTTTTATTTTCCAAGAGCTCTCGCAAGAGGTGGTCGAAAAAGTGATCTCACCAAACCCTTGGCCACTGGCGCCGACGCTGCTGGTTCCCCTGCCCTCTGCCGGCCGTTGCTGCGGTTGGAGGGTGGGGAACCTCGGATTGGATGTCCTATCACACGTAGGATCTTTGATTTCTTCACCACCGATGTAGGGGCATCAGCGGCGACAAGACTAAAGGTCCTTCAACCCATCCCAAATCGATGTTATTTTTTGGAGTTGCGTCGACGGGCTGGAGTTTGGAGTCGATCATCGAGCATTATGTCTAGTGTCTTAAAGGTCTATCTGACGAGGTTCGATCTCGCCAATGCCCATTGTTATGAGCTTGGGTTTTGGAGAAGATAAGGATGCTGGAGATCGCGTAACGGTTAACAGAAAAGCAACCAGGGGACACGAGATTTACCCAAATTCAAACCCCGAATGGAAAACCCTACTCCTGCTTGTCTGTTCTTGATTACGGCGAAACCGAAAAGTACAGGGATGCGCATATGTAATCTGGCGTGGAGGTGTGTATGCGGTGAGTATGAGAGACCCTCTTCGTCGTGCCCTACTAGCCTTTATATAGATAGGCAGGTCCCAGGCATGAAGTCAAGTCGGTTACAATTTAGGGTTTACCCCTTTGAATATTCTATCTATTCTAGTCTTGTTATCCAAGGATCCGAAGTCGTCATGGGCTTGGGCCACCCGAAAACTCCATGGGCCGCGTTTCCTATAGTGGGCCTTCCTTGGGTTGGACCATATATACTAACGTTGTGCACCCGTTGGGTATAACCATGTCAGTAGCCCCCGAGTGCTCAGTCGAATCGCAGATTCGGCTGAGGACTCTTCAATCTTTCGAGTGTTGTTGATCCTGTACATGAATGCAAGAAATGATTTTAGTTCGTGGGGATTGTTGATGCATCTGCCTGACTCTCCTGACAGATCATGGTCAGTTAACTGTCATAGACAAAACAACACAATCTTCTTCAAACTCGAGTCCCCTGACTCGAATCTGGAACGGATGCTGGTGTAATTCGACTCAGGCCACTGAGGTCTTACAGGAGTCGAATCCTAGTAGTTTTTTGAGTAATGCACCTAACGTGTCCGTCAGGATTTTCATCGTGCCTGTTGTCACGGCTTTTTACTGGCAGAGCGCAGTCAGGTGCGTTACTAGGCCATCAGATGGTATATGTAGGTCTTATATTTGTGTCGTAGACATAGCATCCGAAATTGTATCACCGTGGAGGTGTTTCGGGTGGCCAAGTAGGATGTTTCTCACTCGGTATTGATTTGGGCAAAGTTGCTAGAAAAAAGGTTTTGTTGTGTTCGATCCGAAGGATCACAGTCAAAGAATTCATAGGGTGCGCGGCCAGCGCTCCCTATGGGAGTATCCCCCGAGTGTTTGTTCGAGTTGTAGACTCAAGCAGAGACTTTAGTTCAGTTGATTGAGATTCAGGTCCGCAGGACACAAATTTTTCGGATGCTTGATCTGTCCTCCCTATGAGAGTAGCCCTCGAGTCCATAGTGGAGTCATAGACTCGATGTAGGACTCAAAGTTTAAGAATTGTTTTTCTTCATTATTCTTTCGGGTGCGCGGCCAGCGCTCCTAATAGGAGTAGCCCCCGAGTAGTTGTTCGAATCATAGATTCGAGGAAGTACTTGTTTGATCAGCCGAAAAGTTCTAGTCGTTGCTGGGCTGCTTGATGACGTCAGTGCTGATGACCGATGACCTCAACCGTCTGCGGCGCCAGAGGTGACGTGATAGGACGAGCGTGGGTCCCACTTCCTAACTTGGAGTTGACTATTCATGCGCGACGTGGCAAGAATTACGACGTCTCCTCGATTTCCGTGTGTAGTGGACAGCGTGCGAGCGACGGTTCGCTGCTGTGTTGACACGTGGACGGCTGGATCTGACCCTAGCGTTACGGATTCTGGATGAACGGTTCATGTTCGTCGTATTCATCCCTATAACTATGGGGAAAACAGTGGTTTGTTTTCACCCTTCGCCATTTGCTTTCACTTCTTCCATTTTCACGAGCTTTCTCCTCGCGCGATGGACGTTCTTCGGTCCTTTCCCTCCTTGTTCCTGCGCGCACACCTCCGCTGTCGACGCATCGCAATGGTGAAGTCGAAGAAGGCCGCCGCCGGAGCGGGCTCGAGTGTTGCCATTGGCGGCAAGAAAGTTGCCGCCCCTGCGCCAACACTGATGGCGAGTGAAGGTGCTATGACGTGCGCGACACCGACCTGCGCAAGCTGCACAACGCGATGTTAATCCCGCAAAACAAGGAGGATGTCAAGATCCCCGGCGACGAGGTAATCCCTCGCCCACCCCTGGGTTTTCGGGTGATCTTCGTTGCTTTTATTCTCTGCGGTTTGTCGCTTCCTGCCCACGAGTTCCTTCGTGGGCTTCTTTTCCTCAATGGGATTCAGATTCATCATCTGTTTCCCAATTCCCTTCTTAACATTGTGTGTATCATCACGCTTTGCGAGTGTTGGCTCGGCATCGAGCCGCACTTTGGTCTCTTCTGGAAACTCTAATCCGTGAAGGGGCAATCCAGCTCCGACGGAGTCTATCCGCTCGGTGGCTGCATCATTTCTCTTCGTCCCTTTGTCCAGTTTTTCTCCCTCTATGTTTGCGAGTCTGTTCAGTACTGGCGTCGCAAGTGGTTTTACATCCGCGATGTCAAGCTGGACGGTCAGCAATTTGGTCTTGCCCCCTTTGAATCCGAGCAGAAGATCGTCCAAAAGAGATCGTGGAAAAACCACATCTTGGAGGGCGAAGTGGCAGAGGTGGAGATGCTCTACCAGCGGATGGAGGCTCTCCAACTGGTGCCAGGCAAGGAGGTCAACGGAGTCGACATCATCTGCACCTTCCTCAAGCGTTGTGTGCAGCCGCTCCAAGCCAGGGCGCACCCGATGTTTCTCTACACTGGCTCTAGTGATCCCACCAGAGTGTCATCCAAAGAATTATCTTCGGGTGATCTTGTTAGGGACCTCCGTCTGCTGTTGAAGTACAAGGCTGGTGAGGACCTGCTGGGGGAATCGCTAACCCCCCTCTTAGCGTGAGTATAGGGGCCTCGAAGGTGAAGATTGCTCGTGCGCGTTGCGCTTTGCTGTATGTTCTTTGCTTGTTGTAGTTTCTAATGTCTGTTTGTTATCTTTGTTTGCAGCGCCTCAAGGTTACGCGGTCCATGCCCCCTCTGCCTGAGAAATATCGGGAGGCGCCAGACAATGAGGAGGCAGACTCCGAGTCTGAGGTGCCGCCGGCGCAGTCGCCCACTCACGAAGCCCCCGAGGCGAGCGAGGGGCAGACCCGAAAGCGTGTACGGAGCTCGAACGAGTCTTTGGATGCCTCGACTCTGCTGATGCCTAGGGACCCAACCTTCCTCGTGCGCCACGGCGAGGATGACGACGCTTCTTTCGCGTTGTTCCTGGATGTGCCTCTGCAGGTGGTGGCGCCATAGCCGCCGACGAAGAAGATGAAGGGGAAGGCGTCGCCTGTCTTCAATTTGAGTGACATTGACTCGTAAGTGGTTTTTGGGTGCTTTTACTTATTTTTTGCGTCTGCATTGTTCTTCTTGACTTGATGAATATTTTTCTTTGTAGCCACTCCTCGGAGGGTTCTCTTGATGAGAGCGCCCAAGAGAACGTAGGGTAGTCAAAGCCGACAGCTCTGCACTCTCAGACGGTGGCCAACTCTGCTGGCAATGCTCCGAACCCTTCTCCACAGGAGGCTCGGGTGATCGTCGCGCAGAAGATTACACCCAGACCTTCGAAGTCCCCGTCTGAGCATGTAAGCTACTTTCCTTGTGTCCTGGGGGGAGCTCCCCAGCCTTTTTCGTGTCGTGTTGTTTAATGTTTTACTTGTTTTCTGGGCGCAGCCCCCAAGCTCTTTTTTGTGATACTTTTGTACCTTCATGCAGCCTCGTGCGCAGTGTCAACCTTCTTGTTCAGCAGCATCTGGCGCT
Source organism: Avena longiglumis (assembly GCA_030063025.1). Classification (NCBI taxonomy): domain Eukaryota; kingdom Viridiplantae; phylum Streptophyta; class Magnoliopsida; order Poales; family Poaceae; genus Avena; species Avena longiglumis. Next base: position 5,723,818 of record CP125975.1, read on the forward strand.
GGAGGCCAGCATGCAGCAACTTCGAGGTACGTGTCGTACTTGTTCATGTCTTTTTCGCCTGCTCGCCTGAATGTGGCTTGTATTACTCATGTTTGTTCTTATTGCTTTGCAGATGAAAATAATGTGGCCCTTCGCCAGCTTGATGCTCTCAAAAAGAGCCTCGGGCGAGCGGATAAGAAGGTTGAAGATGCTGTGGAGGCGAGGGAGCACCTGCAGCAGGAGTTGGCTTCTGCTGTCGAGGCCAAGAAGCGATTACAGCAGGAGGCTTCGGATCGCGTGAAGCAGCTCGCAACTGTTGCGGCTGCAAAGGAGTTTGCGGAGAAGCTGATGGCTGCTTCCAAGGCCATTTCCGGTAAGTGATTGGCTTGCTTTGTGTTTTTCGGCTGCTTTGTCTTTATGCCCTTATTACATTCCTGCTTTGTCTTCTTTGGTCTAGATGCTTTGGGCATTGCGTTCGATCGCAGTGCCCTGGAGCACGGGAGCGCTCTAGATGATGCCATCGCGGCGGTCGAAGACCGCTATGGTACTGCTGCTAGCTCTCTTGCCAAGGCCAAGGAGGTCCTTGGGCGCTTCTACAAGGAGATCGTTCCCAAGGGCGCTTCCCTTGAGGATGTTGGTTCTTTGGCGGATGCGCTGTCAAAGGATGCACCTGCGGCCTATAAGCGCAAGCAGAAGGGCCTCAGCGCCTCGATGGGGTTGGCCATGGCATCCGGAGCGGAGCTGGACCTGCCGCACATCACCTCCTAGATGCCAACGGCTTCCGATGGCTCAGAGGTAGCTTTCTCTCTCTTCGCCTCCCACTGTAATCATTATGGGCCGAAGCTCATTGACCTTCTAGCGGAATACGCGGCGAAGCAGCAGGGGGAGGTCAAGAGCAGGCAATTTGGCTCTGAGGCCACTCCGGATGTGGGTGCCTAGGCTCTGTTGCTGTAGTTTTAGGATAGTTGTCTTCTTCTTTTGCTGTAATATTTGTCAAACTGTTTCCTTGTGCCACGCAGTGGCTTTTTGATGTATATAAATGATGCTTCGAGCTGTTGCCCAGAAAATGTGGTGTTCATATTCTTGCTTGCTTTCCTTTAGGGACCTTCGGGTGAGGCTCCTGTGGATACTCCGACTGTCCCTCAACCGCGACCATCTTTGGATGATGCGTCGCAGCTTGCCTTTCTTCGTGATCGCATCTGTATCTTGTAGAAGGAGATCCTTAGCGTTCAGGGCCATGCGGACATGTGGAAGTCGAAGATTGAGCGAGTTGTGGCCAGAGAGGAGTATCTGATGGGGAGTTGCGGCAGTTGAGCGAACAACTGTAGTGTGAGTTTTCTTGGGCTGATGCACGTCTTCGGATGCGCCTTTTTTGCGTGTCATCTTACTTTGAATTTTCTGCAGGTGCCAACCTTGTTCCGAGGGAGGAGAAGGAACGCGTTGCAGTTCGGATCAACTGCCTGACCCAACAGGATATGGAGGCTGGAGGATTTTTCTGGATGGATTGCGACCGCGCCACCGTCCTTGCAACGGTGCAGGATCGTGTGTACCAAGTTTAGCGCGTGCTGAAGTAGGCGAAAACTTCCCTGGCGTCGGTCTTGTACATCATGTTCCCCCTTAATGAGGCGCCTTCAACCCTATGGGGTTTGCTGGCGAAGTTTCGAGACATGGGTCATGTCAAGGAGTTGATGCGGCACCAGCTGGTTGCGAGGGTGAAGGCCGCCCTTTCCCTTGTTCGGCTGCATCGTCCGGATGTCGACCTTGCGGCTGTGGCGACTGGGCCACTTCTTCGTCCTGATGGTAGTCTCTGGGATATGCGCCCGCATTATGCGGCTGTTAGGCAGTATGCCGAGGAGATTGTTGACCTCTTTGAGCATCGGGCGCATGTTATTCTTCAGAATAGGTAGACCCTGTAAAAAGATAAATGTAAAACTTGTATATGTTTAAGTGGGCTTTTGTACCCTTTGTTGTAAAGTTTATTTGTGTTAGCACGTGGTGCCTTGTTGTATGCATGCCCTTTTCGTTAGCCTGACATGGTCAGCTACTCAGGTTTACATGCGTTATTGTCGGACGTGAGGGGGAGCCCCTTAGTGTGTTGTAATCAGAAAGTAATGCAGAAAAAAGAGATTTTTGGGCTGAGGACTTAGCTTTCATTCATATCGTAACGAGGGGATACATTTTTTTGGCTGAGTAGCCTTATTGAAAGTAAAGAGGGATAGCTAGGGGTAGAAGTGTTGCAGTTGTGCGACGTTCCATGGGTTGGAGTATGCGACTCCGGATTTGACGTCTTTGAGGCGGTAGGCGCCACCTGGGATGACTTCGGTGACAATGTATGGTCCTTCCCAGGGCGACTCGAGCTTCTTCGGCCGCTCTTGCTTGAGTCGCAGGACGAGGTCTCCTTCGACGAAGGACCTTGGGTGTAGCCGGTGGCTGTGATAGTTGCGGAGGATCTGCTGGTAGACCGCCGAGCGAGCCGCGGTGATGTTGCTTGCCTCGTCGAGTGTGTCGACGGCGTCTTCGAGTGCGTTCGTCGATTTGGCTTTGTTGTAGGTTACGACCTGTGGGGCCTTATGGCGTACTTCTGCGGGTAGCACGGCTTAGGCTCCGTGCACCATGAAGAATGGCGTATATCCTGTTGAGCTGTTTGGCGTGGTGCGGAGGCTCCAGAGGATAGGGTAGTTCCTCTGTCCAGGCTCCCGCAAGTCGTTCGAGTGGGCTGAGTAGGCATTTCTTGATGTCAGCGCCTACGAGGCCGTTGGCCTTTTTGACCTGCCCATTGGTCTGCGGGTGCGCCACGGAGGCGTATGATATCTTGATTCCGAGGCCTTCGCAGAAGTCCTGTAAACTATGGACTCAAAGAACTTGACTGTCGTTTTGCCTTTTTGGTTGGTGACAGGCATGGCTTCGACCCACTTGGTAAACCTGTCGACGACGACCAGGAGGTAGACGTGGCCTCCTTTCGAAGATTTGGGCAGTTTGCCAATCATGTTGAGTCCCCATTGGGCGAAGGGCCAGGCCAAGGGTATGGGCCTGAGCTCCGGTACTGGTGCGTGTGGCTTATCCGCGAACCTATGGCAGCCGTTGCACCTCTGAACGATGTCCTTGGCGTCGTTCATGGCCGTTGGCCAGTAGAATCCATCTCGTATGGCGACGAGGGAGCGGCTGCCCGCGTGATGGCCGTAGATGCCCTCATGGATGTCTTGGAGGATGGTTTTGTCGTCACCGATGGTGACGCACCGTTGGAGTATACCCGAAATGACGTGCTTGTACAGCTCTCCATTAATGATGGTGAAGGCCTTAGACCGACAAGATATGCGTCGGGCATCTGTCGGGTCATCGGGCAGTTCTCTGTTTATCAGGTACCGAAGGTACGACTGCGTCCATGTTTCTTTGATTGACATGACCTACATCAGGTTGACCAACGCGACCTCTGTGTGGAGATTTTCGGGTCCTTCCTGTCCTTCAGGTAGTGCATCCCCTGAGTGCTCTGCTTCTTCAGGTGATCCCTTGGGGAATTTCCTCTTGATAGAGGGCACGCAGATTTGTTCGAGGAACACACCTGGCGGCAACCGTGCGCAAGTGGAGCCGATGTTGGCGAGTCTATCGGCTTCCTCATTGCTTTCCCTTCCAATGTGTCGAAGCTCACAGCCATCAAAGTCTCCTTCGAGTGAGTTGTAGAGCGCGTGATACGCAATCATGTTGGCGGCGTGCGCGTCGCACTCGTTCATCGTCTGCTGGACGACGAGGTTCGAGTCACCATAGATGACTAGGCACGTTGCGCCGCAAATCTTGGCCATCCTCATGCTGTGGATGAGGGCTTCGTATTCGGCCTTGTTGTTGGAGGCACGAAATTTCATCCGAAGGACGTATTTCATCTTATCGCCCTGCGGGGACGTCAGTATGACACCATCTCCTGCTCCAGCTTCGCGCTTGGAGCCGTCGAAGTGCATCGTCCATGACTGCGTCATGTCCGGAGTGTCCGGCAGCTGGATCTCCATCCAGTGAACCATGAAGTCAGGGAGGACCTGGGATTTTATCGCCTTGCGCCACTCGTAGATGATGTCTAGAGGGGATAGCTCGATGCCCCACAGGGCTACGCGTCCCGTGGCTTCGGGGTTGTTCAAGATGTTGGAGAGTGGCGCCTCGTTGACGACCATTCTTTGATGCTCCTGGAAGTAGTGGCTTAGCCGACGAGCCATCATGAACACGCCGTAGGCGAGCTTCTGGTAGTGAGGGTACCTTTGTTTTGTTGGCGTCAGTACCTCGCTGAGGTAGTAAATTGGGCGTTGGACCCTGTGTGTCTTGTCTTCTTCGGGTCGTTCGACCACGAGTACGGTACTTACCACCTGGTGTGTGGCTGCTATGTATAGCAATAGAGGCTCGCGTTCCTTTGGCGTGACCAGGACAAGCGAGTTGGAGAGCAGACGCTTCAGATCTTCGAATGTGTTGTCTGCTTCTGGTGTCCACTCGAATTTGTATGCCTTGCATGGCAGCTGGTAGAAAGGCAGAGCCTTATCACCCATGCGGCTGATGAATCTGCTCAGCGCCGTGATGCGCCCAGCTAGCTGCTGGACACCCTTGATGTTCTTCGGCTTCTCCATGGTTAGTATGGCCCGGATTTTCTTTGGGTTGGCTTCAATTCCTCGCTGGGAGATGAAGTAGCCAAGTAGTTGGCCAGAGGGGACGCCGAAGGCGCACTTTTATGGGTTCAACTTGATCTTGTAGTGATCGAGGTTGTCGAACGTATCGCGGAGATCATCGATCAATGTCTTGGCTTCCCTTGTCTTGATGACTAATAGACTTGTATGTTCCAGCCGATCTGGATCTTCAGGCACGCATGCATGCACCGCTGGTATGTAGCACCTGCGTTCTTCAGCCCGAAGGGCATTGTGTTGTAGCAGAACACTCCGAACAGCGTGATGAACGTCGTTTTCTCATGATCTTCGACCTTTAGCCGAATCTGATTGTGGCCTGAGTAGGCATCGAGGAAGGAGAGTTTCTCGCATCCTGCAGTCGAATCGATGATCTGATCGATTCAAGGGAAAGGGAAGTGGTCCTTGGGGCAATGTTTATTGAGCGACGCGAAGTACACGCACATCCGCACGATGTCCGTATCCTTTTTGCGGACCAGGACGGTGTTGGATAGCCACTCGCTCTCCTTGATCTCCCGGATGAAGTCGGCGTCGAGCAATCTGTTGACTTCGACTCCGACGGCTTCGGCCCGCGGCTCAGACAATCGTCGGATGGATTGTTTGATAGGCTTGGCGTCCGGAAACACATTGAGTGCATGCTCGGTGAATTCCCTGGGAACTCTCGGCATGTCCGTAGGACACCAGGCGAAGATTTCCCAGCGCTCATGGAGAAATTCGACTAGAGCGCTTTTCTATGCGGGGCTGAGGTCATTGGCGATCAACGCCGTCTTCGAGGCGCTGTCGGGTGGACCTGCACCTTTTTCGTGTTGACTGTTGAGTCGAACGACATGTTGGGTGCGTTTTGCCTGGAGACTGGGGTGCCCCGTTGTCTGTCACTTCTCGAAGCCGCGTGAGCTCCTCCTATATACCGAACGACTAGGAGATTCTGTTGAAGTATCTGCCGCAGTGGTCCGATCGGGTGAAACTGCCCTGGACCGTGATGACGCCCCTAGGTCATGGCATCTTGAGTAGAAGGTACGCATAGTGCAGTACTGCCAGGAATCTTGCGAATGCTACACGCCCGAGGATGGCGTGGTACTGTGATGGCCAGTCCACCACTTTGACCTCTAGCCGCTCGCACCTGAAGTTGTCGGGCTTGCCGAAGATGACATCGAGACATATCTTTCCCAGGGGTATATGCCCTTCCCTGGGACTATGTCGTGGAACATTGTGTCGGACTGTTCCAGGCTGCATAGCGGGATCCGCATCACTGCTAAGGTGCTGGCGAACATCAGATTGATGCCGCTGCCACCGTCCATGAAGACGCGGCTCATGTCGAACCCTCCGATTTGCGCCTCGAGCATCAGGGCAGCATGGCCTGGGCGAGGGATCTGACGGGTGTGATCCGAGCGACTGAATGTGATGCATGACTCTGAGCCAGTGAGGTACTCAGGGATGGCAGGCAGAGCGGTCACATCTAGGCTGACTTGGCAGGTGATCATCTTTTGCACCCTATTTGTTGGGCGCCCCTTTTGGATCATCACGGACCCTTTTGGCGCTGGGTACCCATTTACGCCGTTGTTTTGCACGGGTGCGACTGCTTGATTCGGAGGCCCCACGGGTGGTGGAGGAGGAGCTCCGTGGGCGATGTCACCTGGCGCGGGTGCGGGTCCAAACCCGGGGTTCAGGATCTGACGTCGCATCTGGGTGAAGCCCTCGCTGAGTTTCTAGAACTCTCGGCAATCCTTCAGCATGTGTCTGGCCTTCTTTTTTCCATCCTGCTTGTCGATGTAGAGGTGGATGGTGCAGGGGCCCGACAACTTGTCGTATGCCGAGGGCTCGTCGTCGCGATTGCGGCGTAGCCACGTCTATGCGGGGCGTCCTCCGTCGCGGAAGTTGCCTCCACGGTATCCTCCACTGCTACGGTTGTTGTCGTTGCGGCGTTCGGCATAGCCAGCCGCAATCATGTCAGGTCCGTCGTGATCGTCATAGACGTGTGATCTTCGTTTGCTACGACGTTCACGTTGTTGGAGATATGCCCTAGAGGCAATAATAAATGTAGTTATTATTATATCTTTGTGTTTATGATAAATGTTTACATTCATGCTATAATAGTATTAACAAGGAAACATTGATACTTGTGTGATTTGTAAACTTAATTTGAAGTCCCTAGTATAGCCTCTATACATCACTAGCTTGTTGGTTGATAAATGATTGTGGTTTCCCTATCATGAACATTGAGATGTTATCAACAACAAGATCATATCGTTAGGAGAATGATATGGTGGACATACTCCTATAGATAAGCGTAGCATAAAGATCAAGTCATTTCAATAGTTCAATTGCTATATGCTTTCTGATACATAGTAACCTAATTCCTTCGACCATGAGATCATGCATATCACCTTTACCAGATGGATGCTTTGATGACATCAAACACCACACCGTAACTGCGTGGCTATAAAGGTGGCATTGAGTGTTCGGAAAGTATTGGTTGAAACACATGGATCAAGAGTGGGGTTTGTCCATCCATATGCCGGATAGATATATTCTGGGCCCTCTCGATGGAATGTCATCCAATTAGCTTGCAAGCATGTGACTGGCTCACAAGGGATCACATATCATGGGAACGAGAAAAGAGTACTTATCGGTAACGAGGTTGAACTAGGTATGCAGAGATACCGACGATCATAATCTCGGATAAGTAAACTATCGTGAGACAAAGGGAAATTGGTGTCGTATGTAAGTGGTTCATTCGATCGTAGAAATATGTGGGAGCCATATGAATTTCCAGATTCCTCTATTTTTTATTGTTCGGAGAAGTGTCTCGATCATGTCCGCATAATTCACGAACCGTATGGAGACACACTTAAGGATTCGACGTTGTTTGAGTAGTTATGGTATTATGACAAAGATACCGAATGTTGTTCGGAGTCTCGGATGGGATCCGGGATATCACGAGGTGATCCGGAATGGTCCGGAGAATAAGATTCATATAAGGAAAGTCTCGTTTCGGAGTTCAGGAATGATTCCGGTGTTTTCATCGGGAATGTTCTAGAAGGTTAGAATGTCCAAGCTCCGGAGGAAGGGTACATGAATGTGTCATTGCAAGTTGGAATGATTGCATCATGTACTAAGTGTCATCGCTGTTCCAAATAAAGGATTAATTCAAATCCTAGTTTGAAAAGTCAAATAGCTAGTTTGAAAAGTCAAACGACTAAAATTGGAAAGAGGAAAAGAGGAGGAAGTGGGAAACCGAGTTGGGGAGGGAATCCCTCCTCCAACCGGCGGCGCCCCCTCCAAGCCGAGTTGGGGAGGGACTCCCCTCCCTCCCCTTGGCCGGCCGGCCCCTCCACCTATATAAGGAGGGGCAGGGCTCCCTCCTAGAACACACAAGTCCCTCACCTCAAACCCTAGAAGCTGCAGCCCACCATAGCCGCCGCCCCTAGGGTTTGCCTAACCGCCGACTTGGGGTCCCGGAACCCTAGCCGCGGCTCTATCATCCCTCCTTGGTGTGTCTAAACCCTAGAACCGAGGAGCTCTCTCATACTCCACCATACTCGCTCGCTTAAGGCGAAGCCTGCGAGATCTCCCTCTACTTGGTACCACGCCGTTGTCTGCCGGAATCGCGAGAGAGTGCTACAACCTCCGCCTTTCTTGGAACAAGGAGAGGAAGGTCTTCGTCGAGTACGAACGTGTGACCGATCAAGGGAGCGCTGGAAGCAGCGCCGGAAGGATCGTCTCACGCGATCTTGAGATCGGGAAAATGCGACTACATCACCACGAGAATCGCTCTCGTTAAACACTTTGGAATCTTCGAGGGTAAGTTATTCCATCGACTCGTTGCTACAATCTAGTAGATAGATCTTGCTTGTTTGTTTGTATGCGTAGAAAATTTTGTTTTCCATGCTACGAAACCCTACAAAGGTATCGAGCCGTGTCTATATGTAGATCTGTTGACGAGTAGAACACAATGGTCATTGTGGGCGTTGATGCTTTTGTCGATTTCTTCTTGTGTACTTTGCATCTTGCGGTATGTTGGGATGAAGCGGCTCGGGCTAACCTTACATGACATCGTTCATGAGACTTGCTCCACGCTTGACATGCAACTTGTATTGCATAAGTGGCTTTATGGTGCTGTTTCTCCTAGCATAGTTAAGATCCAATTTACAACGGGTGATTAACAATACTAGTATCAATGTTGTGGTTCATGTTCGTAAGTTAGAACGACACTTATTGAAAGCCCCAAGCCACGTAAAACATGCAAAGAAAGTAGAGGTCTAACTTTGTTTTGCGAGGTGTGCTTGATGTGATATGGCCATGATTGTGATTATATTTGATGTATGCAATGTTCCTTATTGTAAGTTGGCAACCAAGGAGCCATATGGTTGTCTTTAATTTATGTTAAGACCCGCGTGTCTATTCAAAGTAGTTGTAATAGTTGAAGCGGTGGGCGACAACCATGGAGAAGCGCCATTGACCTTGATGCAATGCCGGTGATGATGGAGATCATGTTCGTGCTAGAAGATGGAGATCGGAAGCACAAAGAAGAAAGGCCATATCATATCACATATTATGAATTGCATGTGATGTTAATCCTTTATGCATCTTGTATTGCTTAGTGAGCGGTAGCATTATAAGATGATCCCTCATGCACATGAATTTCAAGTCATAAAGTGTTCACCCTTAGTTAGCACCGTTGCTAAAGCTTGTTGTTTGAAGCACCACGTGATGATCGGGTGTGGAAGATTACGCAAGTGTATACAACGTGAGCAAGCCAGATTTGCTCATGCGGAAACTAAGGTTTGATCTTGTGAGCCTAGCATGTCAGACATGGTCTCGGAACACGGATCACCGAAAGGTAAAGCATGAATCATATAGTAGATATGATGAACATGATTGTTCGCCATTGAAACTATATCAACTCTCGTGATGATCGGTGTTGATGTAGCGGATTTGGTTCGTGTGATCACTAAAACAATGTGAGGGATGTTTTTTGGTGGGAGTTCACCTAGATTAACTTTATTATTAATTTGAACTCAATTTGTCATAAACTTAGTCTAAACTATTGCAAATATGTTGTAGATCAATGGCAGCCCCTACCATCAATTTTAATGCGTTCCTAGAGAAAGAAAAGTTGAAAAACAATGGAAGCAACTTCGCGGATTGGTTCCGCAATTTGAGGATTGTCCTCACAGCTGGTAATTTGACCTATGTGTTGGATGCACCACTGGGTGACCCACCTGCAGCTGATGCTTCCGATGAAGTAAAGAATGTTTACCTCGCTCGGAAGAATCAGTACTCCATAGTTCAGTGTGCTATCTTGTATGGTTTGGAATCGGAGCTTCAGAAAAGGTTTGAGAATTCAGACCCATATGATATTGTCGAGGATCTCAAATTGATCTTTGAGACTCATGCGGCAATTGAAAGTTATGAGGCTTCTGAAAAGTTCTTTAACTGCAAGATGGAAGAGGGCAGCTCCGTCAGTGAGCATGTGCTTAAGATGTCTAGGCACGCAAACAAACTTCAAAGCTTGGGTATAGTGATTCCTAATGCTTTGGGATTTACCGTGTCCTCCAATCACTACCACCAAGTTACAAGAACTTTGTGATGAACTACAACATGCGAACATGAACAAGCGTTGCAGAACTGTTTGCTATGTTAAAGTCTGCGAAGTGGAGATCAAGAAAGAGCACCAAGTGTTGTTGGTCAATAAGACCACCAAATTCAAGAAAGGCAAGTCTAAATGAAGGGACACTTCAAGAAGGGTGGTAAGAAAGTTACTACGCGCGAAGAAGACCAAGGCTGGACCTAAGCACGATCTCGAGTGCTTTCTTGCAAGGGATAAGGTCCTTTGGGCGGAATTGCCCAAAGTACTTGGCGGATTTGAAGAACGGCAACATCAAGAAGGAAGGTATATCGATATACATGTTATTGATGTGTATCTCACTAGTACCGTAGTAGTGCACGGGTATTTGATCTTGGTTCGGTTGCTCATATTTGTAACTCGAAATAGGTGCTGCAGAATAAACGGAAGCTAGTGAAGAACGAGGTGACGATGCGCGTGGGAAACGGATCAAAGGTTGATGTGATCGCGGTCGGCACGCTACCCCTTCATCTACCATCGGGATTAGTTTTATACTTAAATAATTGTTATTTGGTGCCTGCGTTGAGCATGAACATTATATCGGGATCTTGTTTATTGCGAGACGGTTACTTGTTTAAGTCCGAGAATAATGGTTGTTCGATTTATATGAGTAATATGTTTTATGCACCTTTGATAGATGGTCTATTCTTATTGAATCTCGATAGTGGAAATACACATATCAACAACATTGAGGCTAAACGTTTGAAATCAAGCGATAATTCGACCTATATATGGCACTGTCGTCTTGGTCACATTGGAGTGAAACGTATGAAGAAACTCCATTCCGATGGACTTCTTGAATCACTTGATTTTGAATCACTTGAAAGATGCGAAGCATGTCTGATGGGTAAAATGACTAAGACTCTGTTTTCTGGTATGATGGAGCGAGCTACAGACTTATTGGAAATCATACATACCGATGTGTGTGGTCCAATGAGTGTAGCATCGCGCGGTGGTTATCATTATGTTCTTACCTTCACGGATGACTTGAGTAGATATGGGTATATCTATTTCATGAAACATACGTCCGAAACTTTCGAGAAGTTTAAGGAGTTTCAAAGTGAGGTAGAGAATCAACGTAACAAGAAGATTAAATTTCTACGTTCTGATCGTGGAGGTGAATATATAAGTTACGAGTTTGGTGAGCATTTAAAGAAATGCGGAATACTTTCGCAGTTGACACCGCCGGGAACACCACAGCGTAATGGTGTGTCCGAACGTCGTAATCGAACTCTCTTAGATATGGTTCGTTCTATGATGTCACTTACAGATTTACCGCTATCATTTTGGGGTTATGCATTAGAAACAGCCGCATTCACTTTAAATAGGGCACCATCTAAATCCGTTGAAACGACACCGTATGAATTATGGTTTGGGAAGAAACCTAGATTGTCGTTCCTTAAAGTTTGGGGATGCGAATCCTATGTAAAGAAGTTACAGCCGGACAAGCTTGAACCCAAAGCGGAAAAATGCGTCTTCATAGGATACCCGAAGGAAACTATTGGGTATACCTTCTATCATAGATCCGAAGGCAAAATCTTCGTTGCCAAAAATGGATCCTTTCTAGAGAAGGAATTTCTCTCGAAAGAAATGACTGGAAGGAAAGTAGAACTCGACGAGGTTGTCGAACCTTCTATCGAAATTGCGAGTAGCGCAGCACCGGAAGAAGTTCCTGTGGTGCTTGCACCAATTAGAGAGGAAGCTAATGATGATGATCATGAAACTTCGGTTGAAGTTGCTATAGAGCCTCGGAGGTCAACGAGAACTCGTACCACTCCAGATTGGTATGATCCCGTTATGAGTGTCATGTTCGTGGACAACCGATGACCCCGAGACATATGAGGAAGCGATGATGAGCCCAGATTCCAATAAATGGCAAGAAGCCATGAAATCCGAGATTGGATCCATGTCGAAAACCAAGTATGGACCTTGGTGGACTTACGGATGGTAGGAAGGTGTCGAGAACAAATGGATTTTCAAGAAGAAAGCAGATCTTTGATGTATTCATCTATAAAGCTCGACTTGTCGCAAAAGGGTTTCGACAAATTCAAGGAGTTGACTACAATGAGACTTTCCCACCAGTAGCGAAGCTAAAGGCTGTGAGGATTATGTTAGCAGTCGCTGCATATTACGATTATGAGATATGGCAGATGGATGTCAAAACAACATTCCTCAATGGAGACATTGATGAAGAGTTGTATATGATGCAACCCAAAGGTTTTGTCGATCATAAAGATGCTAACAAGGTATGTAAACTTCAACGGTCCATCTATGGATTGAAGCAAGCATCCCGAAGTTGGAATCAACATTTTGATAAGGTGATCAAAAGTTTTGGTTTTATACAAACTTATGGAGAAGCTTGTATTTACAAGAAAGTGAGTGGGAGATCTGTAGCATTCTTAATACTATATGTGGATGACATATTATTGATTGGGAATGATGTAGACCTTCTTAATAGTGTCAAGGAATATTTGAATAATAGTTTTTCAATGAAGGATCTTGGCGAAGCACTTACATATTAGGCATAAAGATTTATAGAGATAGATCGAACGCCAAATATCATTGTCACATAGTACATATTTGGACAAAGTTCTAAAGAGATTTGGAATGGAAGATAGCAAGAAAGGGTTCTTGCCCATGTTGCTCAATCGACCTTGAGTAAAACTCAAAGTCCGACATCGGCGAAGATAGAGAAAGGATGAGTAAGACTCCTATGCCTCAGCCATAGGATCTCTAATGTATGCCATGCTATGTACTAGACCCGACATTGCATATCTTTAGTTTGACTAGAAGATATCAAAGTGATCGAGTGGATCATTGGACAATGATCAAAAACATCCTTAAGTACTTGAGAAGAACTAAGGATATGGTTCTTTCTTATGGAGGTGATGAACAGCTCGTTGTTAATGGTTACACCGATGCTAGTTGGAACACCGATCCGGATGATTCTAAATCACAATCTGGATACATATTTATTTTGAATGGTGCAGCAATTAATGGAGGAGTGCAAAGCAAAGCGTTGTGGCGAGATCTTCAATGAATCGGAATACATGGCTGCCGAGGCTTCACAAGCGATATGGATGAAAGAGTTCATTCTGAGCTGGGTGTGGTTCCTAGTGCGCTGGACCCAATGTCTATCTACTGTGATAACATGGGCGCCATAGCCAATGCGCAAGAACCAAGGTCACACAAGAAGCTGAAGCACATCAATCTACGTTTTCACGCAATTCGAGAACATATCCAAGATGGGGATATAAATATTTGCAAAGTACACACAGATCTGAATGTGGCGGATCCGTTGACTAAACCTCTCGAGGGCAAAACATGACCAACCAAACTGCCATGGGTGTTCGGTATATTACCATGTAATCTAGATTAGATGACTCTAGTGCAAGTGGGAGACTGTTGGAGATATGCCCTAGAGGCAATAATAAATGTAGTTATTATTATATCTTTGTGTTTATGATAAATGTTTACATTCATGCTATAATAGTATTAACAAGGAAACATTGATACTTGTGTGATTTGTAAACTTAATTTGAAGTCCCTAGTATAGCCTCTATACATCACTAGCTTGTTGGTTGATAAATGATTGTGGTTTCCCTATCATGAACATTGAGATGTTATCAACAACAAGATCATATCGTTAGGAGAATGATATGGTGGACATACTCCTATAGATAAGCGTAGCATAAAGATCAAGTCATTTCAATAGTTCAATTGCTATATGCTTTCTGATACATAGTAACCTAATTCCTTCGACCATGAGATCATGCATATCACCTTTACCAGATGGATGCTTTGATGACATCAAACACCACACCATAATTGGGTGTCTATAAAGGTGGCATTGAGTGTTCGGAAAGTATTGGTTGAAACACATGGATCAAGAGTGGGATTTGTCCATCCATATTACGGATAGATATATTCTGGGCCCTCTCGGTGGAATGTCATCCAATTATCTTGAAAGCATGTGACTGGCTCACAAGGGATCACATATCATGGGAACGAGAAAAGAGTACTTATCGGTAACAAGGTTGAACTAGGTATGCAGAGATACCGACGATCATAATCTCGGATAAGTAAACTATCGTGAGACAAAGGGAAATTGGTGTCGTATGTAAGTGGTTCATTCAATCGTAGAAATATGTGGGAGCCATATGAATTTCCAGATTCCTCTATTTTTTATTGTTCGGAGAAGTGTCTCGCATGTCCGCATAATTCACGAACCGTAGGGAGACACACTTAAGGATTCGACGTTGTTTGAGTAGTTATGGTATTATGAGAAAGATACCGAATGTTGTTCGGAGTCTCGGATGGGATCCGGGATATCACGAGGTGATCCGGAATGGTCCGGAAAATAAGATTCATATAAGGAAAGTCTCGTTTCGGAGTTCAGGAATGATTCCGGTGTTTTCATCGGGAATGTTCTAGAAGGTTCCGGAATGTCCGGCACTCCGGAGGGGAAGGGGTACATGAATGTGTCATTGCAAGTTGGAATGATTGCATCATGTACTAGGTGTCATCGCTGTTCCAAATAAAGGATTAATTCAAATCCTAGTTTGAAAAGTCAAATAGCTAGTTTGAAAAGTCAAACGTCTAAAATTGGAAAGAGGAAAAGAGGAGGAAGTGGGAAACCGAGTTGGGAGGAATCCTCCTCCAACCGGCGCCCCTCCAAGCCGAGTTGGGAGGGACTCCTCCTCCCTTGGCCGGCCTCCACCTATATAAGGAGGCGGGGCCTCCTAGAACACACAAGTCCCTCACCTCAAACCCTAGAAGTTGCAGCCACCATAGCCGCCGCCACCCCCTAGGGTTTTGCCCTAGCCGCCGACTTGGGGGTCCCCGGAACCCTAGCCACCGGCTCTAGCATCCCCTCCTTGGTGTGTCTAAACCCTAGAACACCGAGGCGCTCTCTCATACTCCACCATACTCGCTCGCTTAAGGCGAAGCCTGCGAGATCTCCTCTACTCGGTACCACGCCACTGCTGCCGGAATCGCGAGGAGAGTGCTACAACCTCCGCCTTTGGAACAAGGGAGAGGAAGGTCTTCGTCGAGTACCGAACGCAGTGACGATCAGGGAGCGCCGAACGCAGCCTTGGAAGGATCGTCTACGCGATCTTGAGATCAGGAAGAGTACGACTACATCACCCACGAGAATCTGCTCTCGTTAAACACTTTGGAATCTTCGAGGGTAAGTTATTCCATCGACTCGTTGCTACAATCTAGTAGATATATCTTGGCTTGTTTGTTTGTATGCGGTAGAAAATTTTTGTTTTCCATGCTACGAAACCCTACACACGTCTGCGGCCATACTCATCCTCCTCATCTGAATGTGCTCGGTGGAGGGATCCTCGCCATCGGGCCACCTGTTGGCGATGTCCATGAGGTGGTCAAGTGTCTTAGGCTTGACGCGCCCAAGTTCCTCCTTTAAGTCAGGGCGCTTGACACCTTCCTTTAAGGCGTCGATCGTTCTCTCCTCGGATATGTGCGCCACGGAGTTCTTGATGTTGGACCAGCGCAAGATGTACGAGCGAATGGATTCGCTCGTACGTTGAGTGCAGGCCCGTAGCTCCTCGATCGAGGCTGGTCTCTTGCTGGTTCCCTTAAAGTTTTGGATGAAACTGTATGCCAGATCCTCCCAGTCTCGGATTGAGCCTGAAGACATGCTACTGAGCCAGATTCGAGCTGCGCCTGTCAGCTGCAGCTGAAGGCATTGTAGGGCGGTGTTTTTGTTACCACCGTGCAGCTTGACGGACGATAGGTGGTCGTTGAGCCAGGATTTCGGGTCCCGTGTCCCGTCAAACTTTGGAGTGTCCGAAGGAAGCTTGAAATTTTTCGGCATCCGTGTTCACCGAACAGATCTGCTGAAGCATCTAGCTCCGTAGAGTTCTCCGTCGTCATCCTCTTCGGATTCGGTTGAGCACGCGCGTTTGGCGTGTGCCTTGTCGATCTTGCGCTGAGCGAGGTCGCTTCGGGCGTCGTAGTCGTGGCTGCGACATCGCGGACTCTTGCGTCATCGAGGTAGATCGTGCTCGTCTTCTTCCTCGTCGGATGTGGGCATGGGGCTGCTGTTGAATCTAACTGCAGCTTCCTTTTTCGGCTCTGCGGGAACCTCATTGTGGAGCGCAGCTCCGACGAGTCCGAGTCCGGCTAGTGCGGACTTGTGCATATCTCTCTTCGGGTCTCCCACCGGAGGTGGATGGGACGCGAGATATGTGGTGGTTGCCATGATCGCAGCTTGCAGCGTCTTCGGTATTGACGTTTCCGTTGACGTCCATCTCCATGAAGGACGTGTTGAGGGTTCGTGTGACCTCGCGACTTGCAGCGGGATCCATGTTATCCGTGCAAGAGCGATGCTTGTTAGCATTGTTGTCGTGCAAGCTGGAGCCGCCAGCGTCGGAGAGCGCAGCTTGCTGCGAGCTAGATTCTGAAGCTGCTTGCTTGTGTTTGTCGAGCTCCTCCTGCAGCTTCACCTGCCTGTTGTGCTCGTTGATGAGGAGGAGGTATGCCATCAACAGGTCCCGTGAAGAATTCACAGGTAGGATCTTGTTGCCCGCCACGGCTTCGTGTGCTTGGCGCCATCCATCATCGTTGAGGTTGATCCTTGAGTAGGCGGAAGCATCGCCCTCGTTTGGTTGGAGGTACGGTTGTCCTCCGTTTCCTCCATTGCCTCCATTCGCAATCTGCTGGTTTGGCGGTGGGTTTGGTGGCGGTACGTGGGCACTCGAACCTGGTGGTTGTTCCACGTCGCTTTCGATGACCACGGCGCACAGCGCACTGGTAGCGTCCGCGGATTGGATCGCTGCTGCCGCAGCTTTTGGATCCAGAACCGTAGATTCCCTCATCCGAAGGGGGGCCGCACATATCTGAGTTGCAGCCGCTATTGTCGTATGACTCATCTGCCATCCTTGACGTGCGTAGCACGCTGGGATGCGGGGCCCATGAGGCGGGCCTGATGGATGGCAGTGGCACCCGCTCTGGTAGGCGGAGAGTGCCGGTCTGTCCCACCTGGAAGCAGAAGCTCCCGAACAGGATCTCGAGCATGTCGCCTACGGGCTCGAAGTCCTTCATGGTGGCTGGCAAATGGGCGGTGAAGTCGAAAACGCCGAAGAGGAGATGGCTCTCCATCGCCGAGGAGTTGTAGGTCGCTTTGGTTAGGACCATCACGATCACACAATCAACGCCCCGATTTCCACAGACGACGCCAATTGACGAGGTTCGATCTCGTCAATGTCCATTGTTATGAGCTTGGGTTTTGGAGAAGATGAGGATGCTGAAGATCGCGTAACGGTTAACAGACAAGCAACCAGGGGACACGAGATTTACCCAGGTCCAGGCCCCCGGAGGTAAAACCCTACTCCTGCTTGTCTGCTCTTGATTACGGTGGAACCGAAAAGTACAGGGATGCTCAGATGTAATCTGGCGTGGAGGTGTGTATGCTGTGAGTATGAGAGACCCTCCTCGTCACGCCCTCCTAGCCTTTATATAGATAGGCAGGTCTCGAGCATGAAGTCGAGTCAATTATAATTTAGGGTTTACCCCTTTGAATATTTTATTATTGTAGTCTTGTTCTCTAAGGATCCGAAGTCGTCATGGGCTTGGGCCACACAAAAACTCCATGAGTCGCGTTTCCTATAGTGGGCCTTTCTTGGGCTGGAACAGTATATACTAACGTTGTGCACCCGTTGGGTATAACCATGTCACTGTCTATGGCAAAGTGTTCCATGGAGGGGATGATGTCGCATCGAATTGGTGCCCTCAAGTTCGGCCTCCGTCTGATAAAGCCCAGCCAAGTATGAATCCGTCAGGAATCTTGTGAGTTTGGTGTTCCCCATCTTCGTCTAGCCGAAGCTGAGATTCTCTCCCAACCCTTCTCAATAGTAGCTTATCTGGGATGGTGATCTCTCACGATCGTGGTCGTCGGCATTCTAATTTATGTGGATGACTTCCCGGCCGCTTCTTTTACAAGTGGCTAGGATTTTTCAAGATTTCTCTGCCACGAACGATTGCTACACCAGAGGCCCATAGGCAGCATCGATCCTTGCTCACCGTGCGCCATCGAGAGATGCAGAAGTAAGATGGTGCTGAACTTCTCAAGGACTTATGTATTTGTAAGGATGCTCTTGTTAAGGCTGGTTGCAGATAATATATATGGCTTTATGCCCTTTCGGCAAAAGAAAGTTCCAAGAAAATTTAGGAATTTGTAGTTTGAGTCATACTAATTGGTTTGCTACGTAGTTGGCGATGCATGCACGAGCACGAGGAACTAGCAGGTGTCAGAGTAGGTTTAGTGTGGTTATAATGTGATTATCATAATATTAGTATCATGCATATAATACTAGTGTATGCTGTGTCTCTAATGCATTGTATCATATAGTAGTATCATAGTAGTAGCATATTTATTGATTTGTAGAATTTCTATGTAAAATATGTGTACAAGATTTACTTATCATTATAATTTTTAGTTTTACGTGTTATGATACGGTATCTACATATGATACTCTAATCATCCATTTTTTATTAATTATGATGATACACCTTATACCTTATGATACTAGCACGCCTTAGAGTTACTCTTAGGTTGCGTGCATATATACATCCTGCTGGCGACGTGCCATTGGATACAACGTTAAGTTCCGCGTGCGTGTGTCTGTCGAATTGGGTTTGGCGCCCGATCCCGGGTCTGATCCCGAGTCTGCTCCATCCGTTAGACTGGATCGCCTAGAGCCACTGCCCGAGGATTCTTTGCGGCCTGTTACTTGTGGCCTCGGTCAAAAAAAAACAGCGCACCGGTGATACTGTTGCATGGTTTGCTGCTTGTGTTGCTCGCTCCATCAATGATCCAACCGCCGAACCTCTCATTGGCGGGATGCCATGGAATAGGAGTATGATACACTACTTGAGAATAATACCTGGCGCCTGGTTGCCCCTTGTCCTAGTCTGAATATCATTGACTCTAAGTGGGTGTTCAAAGTCAAGTGTCATGCTTGGGTTTAAACAACGCTATGGGGTTCAAAACCCGTCTTGTTGCTAAGGGTTTAAACAACGCTATGGGTTGGATTATGAAGACACTTTTAGTCCAGTTATCAAGCCTACTATCATTCGTCGTCTGCTATCTTTTGTTGTTAACTGTGGATGGTGTCTTCGACAGCTTGATATTCAAAATGGGTTTCTTAATGGTGTTCTATAAGAAGAGGTTTTCATGCGTCAGCCTCCTGGTTTTGAGGATCCTGCTCGTCCTCATCATTTATGTCAGTTGGTTAAAGCACTTTATGGTCTGAAACAGGCATCTCAAGCTTGGCATACTAGAATTGCTTTTGTTCTTCGTTAGCATGGGTTTGTGCCGTCTACAGCTGACACCTCCCTATTTATCCTTCAGCACCTAAAGATTACCATGTATCTACTAGTTTATGTCGATGATATTGTTGTGTTTAGTTCGTCCTCTCAGGCTATCGATCATCTTGTGAGTCTTCGGCAGGAGTTTGCATTCAAGGACTTGGGTCCTCTTCGTTACTTTCTTGGTCTAGAAGTTTCTCGCCAGTCGCATGGACTTTCTATTACTCAGCACAAGTATGTCATTGGCCTGTTGCGACGAGATGGTATGCTTAAGTGCAAGCCTTCTCATACTCCTATGTCCTGTACTACGAGATTGTTTATCTCCGATAGTCTATCTCTTGGTGATGATGAGGCTACTACTTATCGGAGTATTGTGGGCGGGCTACGGTATCTAACTCTCACTCGCCTAGATATTTTTTATGCGGTTAATCGTGTGTGTCAGTTCCTTCATTCTTCTACTAAAGATCATTGGGCTGTTGTGAAGCGGATTCTTCGGTATGTTCAGCACACACGCACTCATGGGATTTTTCTTTGGCCCTCTTCCTCTGGTATGCTCTCAGTTTATTCTGGTGCTGATTGGGCTGGTAACGTGGAGGATCGGCGATCAACGGGGCTATGCTCTCATTTACGGAGGCAACTTGATCGCTTGGAGTGCTTGAAAATAGGCTATTGTATCCCGTTCGAGTACAGGCTCTGAATATAAGGCTATTGCTAATGCTACTACTAAGTTTATTTTGATTGAAGCACTATTGAAGAAACTTGGTATTCAGTCGGCATCTCCGTCCGGTCTTGTGGTGTGATAATATTGGAGCAACATATCTTTTATCAAATCATGTGTTTTATGCTCGAACGAAGCACATTAAGGTTGATTTTCACTTTGTTCGAGAGCGAGTTGCTCAAAAGTTGCTCCAAGTTCGGTTTATGCCTTCCAAGGATCAATTGGCTGATATTTTCACAAAACCGTTACCTCTTTTCCATTATTTGAGAAGTGTAAACGCAATCTCAATATATTCTTCATAGTTAAAATTGAGGGAGGCTGATAGAATACGTATATGCATTGACTCGTGTTGTATTAGGCAGTTTATAGTATTTAAAAATTAGATAGACTCTAACCTGTACAGTACCATAGCCTATCCGATCTGATCTTGTATTGTCGCTAATCAATATATATGTACTGACGCCCATCCCTTGGTGCGTGCGTACGTGTTATCAGAAAACAATGGTACCCTATTGTGTGTGTTCTTGAAAGGATACAAATAAGTATTCATGAACAAATATAGGATGGTGCATTGATATTGTTTTCTACTCCCAGCATTTTAAAATATTAGATGTTTTAGCATTTTCTGAAACACACGTATCTAGACGTATTTTAGTACATAGGCTCACTTATTTTACTCTAAACCTATATACTAAAAAAACGTTTAGATACATACTTTCAGAAAAAATGCTAAGATGTCTTATAATTTGGATAGGGGGAGTATAAACTTGGGCAGACTTCACAAAATTTGTAACTTTGACTAAAAGTTGTACGCCAAACAATTCGACCCCTCGCGGCTTTGAGAGTCTTCCAGGAAAAGAGAGCAGCGGGCTGTCCCGAGCCTTATCCGCCGGCGTCACCGGCCGGAGACGGCGGAGGGATGGTTTCGCGGTAGGTAGGAGTAGGCCGTCGTGCAGTATGCTGGTTGTGGGCTGTTTGCCCAGTAGTTGGAGCAGAGTTCTGGGTCCTCCCGCCTGGATCCGTGGAGCTCTAGGGCGGTTCTTTTTCTCCTACTTCTCCGGTGGCCGGTGGAGAGGAAGAAGAGGCTGCCAATTGCCCCTGGATAAGTTTGAGGCGTGGCTTCTCCTAGTGATAGTTGACCGTCGTGTGAGCTGTGTTTCCCCGGCCGGCCATGGTGGCGTGGGCGGTAGCTGGTGCTCGTCGATGGCTAAACCTGCAGAATTTCCCCTGGCCGGCCGTGGTGGCAAGAAGGAGCGGTTCTGCGGCGGTTCATATTCGACTTCGACTGGGGGATTTTACCCCTGCCCCCTTCCTGGTAGCGCGGTGCCTCTGCTGCTTCTCTCGGCCGGCCATGGAGGCGAGGGAGAGGAGTTCAGCGGTCCTGCTGTTTCTGGTGGAGGTGGTTGTTCGTGGAGGCCAGCGTCTTGTGGTTTTCTCCCGCACGTCTGGTTCGTCAAGCTGCAACCTAGGAGATTTCTAAGCAACGACGATGAAGCCGAAGGGCGGCCAAAGGTATCAACCTCCATCGGAGGCCCCTGTCCGAAGCTTGTTGACAGAGCTCGACGTCTTGATAAAGGCAAGTGGTTCGTCCCCGTCGTTGCCAAGATGGCTGGCAGACTGCTTCTTCTCCGGTTCGAAAGGCGTCACGAGCAAGAGACCTCGACCTTGCTGGTTCTTGGCTGGAGGTCGCCGGAGTGCGGTGGTGGAGACGCCCAGGAACTCGATTGCTTTTTATCCTTTATTTCCGAGGTGTTTTTTGTAAAGTGGAGGCTCCTTTTTTTTCTTTTCTAGATTTGTTAGCGTGTTATTTGCAAGGGGCCACCCATATCTTTGTATCGGCCACGTTTCAACATACAGCTTCTAGGGTCGTCTCGACCCTTTTATTGTGAAAAAAATGGAGAGAAGTATCACCTTATTTTTGTGGCAAGGTGTGTTGCAGCTTGCAATTAGTAGATATTTTATTATGAGGAAAGTGCAGTTTATAAATGATGAAAGGGACAGAATTTAATTACGTGGGGAATCAGAGAATGGACCTGCATTCGCTGGAGGCTCATTCGTGAGTATTCTAGAGCAAACTGGCCCTCCTTATGCAAAAAGATGAAAGAAGAAGAAAAAAGAGTTTTCTAGAGCTAGCTGACACTAGACAGCGAGGGAGCCGGAATGAGCACTGTAGAGTGGACAAGCGGTCAGTAGGTGCTCAGATCAGACGTGTTGTCTGGTATTAGGCCAGGTGTGCCATCTTGTTTGGTATCTTCCTCCTTCCCCTGCACTAGATATGCTCTGCTTCATAGTCACAGGCACACTCCAGATCAGGTGCTCCTAAACAGACTAGTACACTTTCCCCTCCGCTTTCTCTCTCTCTGCTTCAGTAGACAGGAGAGCCCCCAACCAGACCAGGCTGAACCCGAGCCTCTCCGACAGCTTTACCGGCCAAAGATGGCGGAGGGGATGCGCCGGAATAGTTTAGGATAGGTTTTGGGCTTTTTGCCCGTAGTTTGGAGCGAGGATGGCCTGATCTGGATCTTAGGGTCCTCGCCGTCGTTGGTTTCTTCGCTTGAATAAGGCTGCAGTGGGTCTCCCTTTGTTGTGGATTTGCGACCCGACGTTTCTCCGCACGTGGCCGGCCGTGGTGGCGAGGAGGTGTGGTGTGCAGTGGTCGTCGTCTCTCCTGGCCGACCATGGTGGCGAGGAGGTGACGTGACGGCCCTGCTTCTTCTATAGCGGAGTGAGGCGGTTCTTTGGCTTCTTCTTCTCGGGCGTCTTGGTGTTGCTCGCCTGCTGTCAAGCTATGGCGGCTCTCCTCGCAGGTAGCGGCTACTGATGCGGTTCTTGAAGACGTAGCTGTTTGGGAGCAACTCTCTGGCGGTCTTCTGCAGCCAGATCCGTAGCCCCGCCGGATCAATAGGCTAAAGAGCAGTCGCTCCCCGCAGCTGGCTCCGTTCTTGGCAAGTTTCCATCTATGTTCCGGCTTGCCGTAGTCGTGGGTGTCGTCGGTGTTGGGCTGGTGCTCTAGAAGGACTTGATCGAGTTTCCTGCCGTCTTTTCAAGGTCCTTTCTGTAACATTGCAGGGCTGCTTTGTATTTTTCTTTTTCTTTAGGGTTGCTCATGTAATTTGTACTTCCACCGATGATTTCAATGCAGCCGATGACTTGTCGGGTGTGTCGCACCCGTAACCGTTCAGAAAAAAAAAATCTGGTGCTCCTGTCACTGAACCCAATGTTTCACATGTTGACTAGCGCCTGGAAAACAGAGACATCCAACATGGCGACCGGGATTTCTAAGCTTTTTTTTATGGGAAAACGCTTTGGTTCCGTGGGAGCCTGCCACGCGTCCCTTTCCGTGCGTGGGGACCCACCATGATGCCTTATCTCATCCTGATTTCTCTCCTGTCTCCTCCACCCGTTCCCATCCTTTTCTTCTCCTTTTTTCTTTCTCCTCGTCCATGCGCGTGGAGCTCCGGCCGCAGATCAGCCTGATTCAGCCACCGTCCCGGCCACGCACCACCGCACCTGTGCTGCTGCAAGAGCCGTGTTGTTGCCGCTGCAAATCGTCGTCCCTAGTGTCCCCCCTCTGCCGATCCTCAGCATCTCCATGGACGCAGTGTTCTGATCGAGACGTGGTGATCGATGCTGGGAGGTCTGGAAGGGGAGGTGTCACCGCGGTGGTGCTGCGAGGGAAGACCATCGTTGCTACAAGGAGGAGGCGGCGACGCTGCCAGGCCAGGACGTCGTTGCTACAAGGGGAGGCAGCAGTGCTAGGAGGCTATCGTCAGATTTTTTATTCCTTTGATGCAAAATTCCAGAGATGTGTTGTAGCATTTTTGTTTCTTTCTATGATGTATTTTTTATTCTTGCAAATTCTTGGAAGATTTGCAGCACAATTTTTGTTCCTTTGGTGCAAATCCACAAATTGATTTTAGCAAATTTGTTCTTTGTATGATGCAACTTTTTAATGAGGTTGGTTTTGCTACAATAGTATAAATTTTTTGCTTGATACGTTATCTAAATTTGTATCATTTGAAGAATTTTTTTGCTATGTGATCTTCGGCAAGGTCTTCCGTGAATTTATTTTTTGCTACAACCGTTCGGTGATTTTGCTATTTTAACGTATCTTTTTTGCTATAAGGATTCCGGCGAGTTCTCCGGTGAGATCTCCAGCAAAGTCGGTATCCGACAAACTTTTTTTTTTGCTACAAACGTCCAGTGATTTTGCTATATTAGCATTTTTTTTTTGCTACGAGGATTCCGGCGAGTTCTCCGGTGAGATCTCCGACAAACTTTTTTTTTGCTACAACCGTCCAGCGATTTTGCTATATCAGCATATCTTTTTTGCTACGAGGATTCCGGCGAGTTCTTCGGTGAGGTCTCCAGCGAAGTAGGTATTCGACAAACTTTTTTTATTTAATAGGTAAAATTTTAATTTTTCTATATATAGCAAAAACGGGACATATGTTTTGCTATATACAACAAAAGTGGGATTAGAGGCTAGTTGGACACGTGGCTGCACTAGGACCCGGAGGCTGGGAGCTTTGGAAAGACCTGAAGACTAGACAGTGCTTTGGAACTAGAGGTGTGTTGTGTTGTGGCATGTCTGAAAGAAGCGACCTCTCTCTCTTATAGGCATGAGACAGAGATGAACAAGAAGAGACGAGAGATGAAAGGAATGACGGGAAAGTGAACCGAATAGGCAGTTGTCGAAGCCGAACAATCCACTATTCGTATTCACCATCCACTAGCACAAAAACGCTTTAGCTAACGAGGCTAGGCATGGTGGGCGACGGCGGAGGAGGAGTGTGTGTGTGTGTGTGTGTGTGTGTGTGTGTGTGTGTGTGTGTGTGTGTGTGTGTGTGTGTGTGTGTGTGTGTGTGTGTGTGTGTGTGTGTGTGTGTGTGTGTGTGTGCGTGCGCCCCTTCTCTTCTGGTGCTCATACAAGTGATGGAGCGTTCTTCCTTATAAGGAGGTGCAACTCTCACTTAGCTAGCATTGTGGTACTAAATTTTAATCTCATCTCTTTTCATGCATGAATGTGACCAAATGAGCACCTAGGACTTCGGAAATTATTGCAAAAGACTAATTGGGCTGAGCCACGTTAGAGGAAAATTCAAATAACCCCCACTAGTTCGCAAAGACACACAAAATTTGCCTAGGTTTCAAATCATTGTTTTATATACAGGAATTATAGTAGAGATTATTAAGTTAAACGTTTGCCTAGACTACATGCTATACTAGTTACAACTTATACACTGGACTATTCCTTGAAGTGCAAGTTTGCTATGAATCTAGTTTCAAATAAAGCCTTAACTGATACTATGCATAGACTCCAATTTTTTACCCTCTCCCTCTCTCCACCCCTCCTCCCGTTGAGAGTCGCCGCCCTCGTGCTGGGCCTCCCCCGACTCCTCTCCACCGGCTCTGCCGGCCAGAGTTGGAGAAGGGGGAGCACCGGAGTAGATAGGTTTAGGGGTAGGTTTGGCGATATGCCGGTTTGTGGGCGCTGTGCCCGATAGATGGAGCGAATGGGCAGATCTTGGCGTTGGGATCTGGCCAGCCCTAGGGTTCCTCCTTCTTCTCCTTCAACTCCGATGGCCGGAGGGGGAAGTGGAGTGGAGAATAACCGCCTTTTGGAATAAACTCAACGCTGGTTACCTGGTGAAGACCTGGCTCTGCGGGAAGCGATTCTTCTCAGCCGGCCGTGGCGGCGAGGGGGAAGGTTGCCATCCTGCAGTGCGTGGTGACCTGAAGTGGCTCCTGGCCGGCCTTGGCGGCGAGGGGGAAGGTTGCCATCCTGCAGTGCGTGGTGAGCTGAAGTGGCTCCTGGCCGGCCTTGGTGGCGAGGGGGAAGGTTGCCATCCTGAAGTGCGTGGTGAGCTGAAGTGGCTCCTGGCCGGCCTTGGTGGCGAGGGGGAGCACACTTGCGGCACCGTGGCCTAGTCTCTCCCTGGGCGGCCCTATCTTTGGATTTGCTGCAGATGCATCTTCTACGGCTTCCCTCCCTCATCTCGGCGGAGCTCGAGGAGGAGCTCGTCAGGCGCATCGGCAGATCCTGGAAGCTCATCTTTGCTTTTTCTCGGTGTCTTCTCCTGATCTGGACGCGGAGGTCGCGTCTGCCATGGATGTTGATCTGAGCGATGGCGGTGATGAACTCTCCTGGAGAAGTGAAGCCATCCTTTTCTGCAGATCCAAATCGGAGGCATGTTGCTAGCCGATTATCCAAGCCGCATCGAGGCTAGCAAGCTCGCCGGCAAGACCCGGCGCTCCTTCAACCTCCATCGTGAGGCCAGTCAGAAGCAGAGGCGTGTTGGAAGGAGGACCCAATTGCGTTTCTTGTTTATCTTTTAGGGTGCTCTTTGTAAAGCGTCTGGACCTGTTTTTCTTTTCTTATTTCTGAGGGTCCTGCATGAAAATGTGTAGCTCCACCGTCGTAATTTAATTTAAGGCTTCTTGTCCCTTCCGGGGCTCTCCTGTTCAAAAAAAAAAAACTGATACTATGCAGCCTAGGACTTCCCCGTGATGGAGCTTATGTGTCATACTCTTGTGTCTTTCATGAGTTGTTAGAGAACACTCAACTCTTATAGATTGCATCGTTTAATAATCAGGCTCGTATAGATTTTCTATTTAAAATAAGCCATTTAGATCATATTAAAATAAAGAACAAACCGCAATGCAGAACAGGATAACATGACATCTTCACGGAGTGGTATTATTTAAAAATAAGATATTCTTTTCTACGTTGACCAACATCTTGTCTCACAGCTCTAACCTACGGGGAGGAAGAGGCTACTACCACCATGCCCGAGGCCACCGCTGTGGCGCCCAAGTGATGTAGGAAGAGCCGCGAGCCATTTTTGTCGTCCACGCGCAGGAAATCAACAGGAGAAACATGCGCCGCCATCTTACCTCGAGTCGCTACCAGCAGGAGCCCCGCCGTTGCCACAGCTCGCAGGCTTTGCCCGGGGACACCTCTGGCAACGACAGAGAGAGGGGAGGGGGTGTTGGGGGATTCGGCGAGTCTGCCCCGATGCGGCATAGTCAAGAAAGGCGGCAATGGTGACACCTAAACGTGGAGTGTGTCATGGATGCGATGATTTTCTTTTCTTTTTATGAATTGATGCGATGAGTTTCTACGACATTATGTTATACCCAACAAGAACACATTTTGTACGACTCGACACATATTTTTTTTCTCTCGATGCAAGGCATGATAGGTTTTCTGGTCTAAAAAAACATTGTTCTTTAGTCCTTGACAAACGAAGTCTAGGGTCTCTTTTTTAATAAACCGAACAAAGGTTAGAGCATCTCCACTCGTTGGGTGAAAATGGCCGGACGAAATTAGTTTTCGGTTTCCCACTCGCGTACCCATGCCGAGTTCCTAAGTTCGGCTAAATTTTATTAAAGATGGACGAATATAGGCGGATTACATCAAATTTAACTAAAACTAGTACATAATAAACTTAAAAAAGGCCATCGTCGTGGCCTTCGCCGGAGCCTTCGTCGTTCTACATGCCGAAGTTGCTGTCATCCTGGATCGGCGCGGCCATCATCCTCGTCGCCGCCGTCGTCGTTGTCGCTCGGCGGCTTGTTCTGGCGGGAGCTCCCCTGGCCTGGGTCGCCGAACCTCTGGATGGGCCTTCATCCTCGTCGTCGTCGAGGACGTAGAGCGGGGCGCCCTGGTAGGCGATCTCACGCCCGGACAAAGCTCGCTCGCCGCCGCTTCCGCCGCTTCGCAGCCGAGGATACGCCGCCACTCCCTTCTCCATCCTTCTGGACAATTCCGGATGTCCGACGAGAGGATCCACCGGCGACAGCTGCGCGCTGAAGTCGCGAGAGATCGCTCAGCGCCATCCTCAAGGCGCCGTCTTTGGGCGCGCCGAAGTCTTTAGTCTTAGGCGGCGCGGCGCAGCGATTGGCGACGCTACGCCGTGGCTTCGCCGATGACGACGCCAGCGAAGTGTCCGCGGCGCGAAGCGAGATCGCCTCGCGCTTGACTGCGCAGCCTCGCGGTGCAGACGGCGCGGCGGCGCCGAGCCGGAGGAGTGGGATGCCGAGGCGGAGGAGGAGAAGCTCATGCTGGCCATCCTCCTCGGCATCCAGTTCGCCGGAGGACGCCGCCCTGACCTCGACGCCGGCGTGGGAGTTCGCGGGAAACCCAAACGCGACGTCTTGCCGACGTTGATGTTCTCTAGCACCGCCCTCAGCGTGCGGCCTGGCGCACTCCACCAACGCCGGCGACCCGCCAAGTTGTTGCGCTCAGCGGCGACTTCGTTGGCGGCCGTGGCGAAGCTCGGGCGCTGTTCGTGAAGAACTCCTCCCAGTACAGGAGGTTGTCCAGCGACTCGGTGGCGGAGGGGTCGTCCATGGCGGCGATGTACTCCTGTATTTTGTACGGCAGCTCCTCCGTCATGGGCGCCGGCGGTATAGGGATGCCGCCGACGCTGAGCTTCCACCCCGGAGGGTTCCGCGTGTCCGGCGGCGCCATGTATCCACCTCGAGAGCGGCGCCTCCGAACTGGAGGCCGCCGGCTGCTTGCCGCACCGTCGCCGAGGTATCTCTCGGCCATGGATGGTGGGGAGGAAGCGAGAGGAAAGTTCACCGGACTTGGTGGTGGGTTGGGAGCTGTGAGAGAGAGGCGTCGGCGGGTACGGCTTATATAGGCCGGGTGGGCGGCAGGGAGTGTGGCGAGGGCGAAAAGGGAACGACGGAAGTTAGTGTCGCCGGTCCCGTCATGGAGCCGGCTGCGCGGCGCCCGCATTCGCTGCGTGGCCGACACGAGGGCAGTTAATGTCCAGCGGTCGCCACGTGGTTCCGAGGATGACGACGATTGCTGACTCGACGGGTCCACGTGCCGTTTCGTTTTTTTTCGCCGAATTCGCTGCGTCCGTTGTTCCTAGGGCGTACCCAACAACCTGGGTTCGGCCTGGGTAGTCCGGACCAAAATTGGCCCAAATTCGACCAAACACATGTTCCTCGGTACATAACTGAGATAATTTTTGGCGTCCAGACTAAATTTCGGAATCCGGATCGCTCATAGTATCTGGTGACATGTGATGAATTTAACTCTTGTTTGGTCAGTCCTTGTCTGTCATCCTCTCCCTTTCACTCCCCTCTTCTTCCATCTGTCACTCTTGCAGCTGGCCTTCAATTTCATTTTCATTTTTATTTTTATTTTTATTTAGCGAATCGGATCGATGGACTATTTCTCCTGCAGCTTGAACTCCGATTCCCATTTTCTATTCAAACAAAATCTCTCGATGCAAGCCCACCTCTCGGTCTCGGATCCGATCGCCACCCGAAGAATATCCTCCCGATCCCTCCCCAGAGGCTTCGTCGCGCACCACCTGCTCGGCGCAATTCCCGACCCAGCAGCCGCGCTGCCCGGCCCGCCGGCATGTCGCTCGCCTGCGGCCTGCCGCTGCTGGAGTGCGTCTACTGCCTCGGCTGCGCGCGCTGGGCGGTCAAGCGCTGCCTCCACACCGGCGACCGCGACAGCGCCACCTGGGGCCACGCCGCCGCCGCCGACTTCGCCCCCGTCCCCCGCATGTGCCGCATCATCATGGCCAACTACGACGACCCAGACCTCCCCTCCCCTTCCCCTTCCTCCCCGCCCCTCCTCTCCCCTCCCGGCCCCGCCGTCGACCCGGCCAGCATCGTCCGCCGCCGCACCTACGCCGACACGCGGGGTAGGGTCACGCCCTACCTCGTCTACCTCGACCACGCGCACGCCGACATCGTGCTCGCGCTCCGGGGCCTCAACCTGGGACGCGAGTCAGACTACGCGCTCCTCCTCGACAACCGCCTCGGCAAGCGCCGCTTCGACGGCGGATACGTCCACAACGGCCTCCTCCGCGCCGCAGGCTGGGTGCTCGACAGGGAGTGCGACCTCCTCCGGGACCTCCTCGACCGCTACCCAGACTACACGCTCACCTTCACGGGCCACTCCCTCGGCGCAGGCGTCGCCGCCATGCTCACCATGGTCGTCGTCCTCAACCTCGACAAGCTCGGGGTCGTCGAGAGGGGACGCACCAGGTGCTACGCCATAGCGCCAGCCAGGTGCATGTCACTCAACCTCGCCGTCCGATACGCAGACGTCATCAACTCCGTCGTCCTACAAGTGAGAATCTCAATTTTTGTTACTACTACTGTCAAACAACATACATACATGCATGTTCCACCACTACTGAGATTGTACATGCTTTCAGATTAAGTAGATTCTACTACATGTTTGTCTGAATTATGTTACATGTTCTGCTTCTGAGATAGATATGTGTAGAATATGGATACCTGTTCTGGTTCACTTCGCGCTACAAGTGAGAACCACTTTGCAAATTCAGTACTATAATTTTCCACATGCTGTCTGAATATTTGTCAAGTGCTACTATTGTCAGACAGCATAACTTGTTTGTGGATAGGCTGAGCATGACTTGTACTTGTTAAATGACAGGATGATTTCTTGCCTCGGACGGCTACACCTTTAGAAGATATTTTCAAGTCGCTTCTCTGGTACGAACATGCCACCAATGCTTTTTATTCGGAGTATCTTTGTATTACTACTGTATTGTTATAGTATGATTATAGTACCACACACACTTCCAATTATGTAATTCTAAGTGACGCCGGTGCTTTCACATTTACCCCTTACATTACCACCACTATATTTTACTTCAGTCGGACATTAATAAGCCGATCACAATCCATAGCTGTATCAAATGAAACTAGGTAATACCATGTGATAAACTAATTGTGAAATTCTTAGTCACCTCTCTGGCCTATTCTAGGTGTTCAAAGTAAGTGGCAACTTTATCTCGCCCTGGGAATACCATGATTCTGCTGTGACTGTCTGCCGTGTTATAGGGGGGTTTCCCCTTTCATCTGAACAAATTACAGTTTACCGGCGGACAATTATATTCTTGTTGGCATGGTTTTGGATGCCTAGGCGCCTAAAGCGCCATTAGACGCCTTAAAAACCATGCTTGTTGGTAGGGTCTTTGTTTGATCTTTGATCTGATTTTTCTAATCTCTCGTTTATGTTTACGGTACTAGCGCTGTTGTGATATCTAGAATGTTGAATGCAACATGATTATTTTCTTCCAGCTTTATGGGTTGAAGCAATTTTAAAACTGGACCATCTTCTCTTCTTGCGCAGTCTGCCATGTCTCCTAGGTTTGAGATGTTTGAAGGACACTTGCATACCTGAAGATGTTCTGCTGAAAGATCCAAGGAGGCTATATGCGCCAGGTCGGATATATCACATTGTGGAAAGGAAAAGTTTCAGGTACCCTCTTTTTTAGTTATTCATCTGAATATAACTACTCGAGGGATCTGAATATAACATTGTTGCAGAGTAACACTAAATAACACACCTATGTACAAAAAAGTTAATGAGCAATGGCAGAGGTTCTCACAAATTTCAGAAGTAGAAAGAATATTATGCGAATGGTATCAAGGATTCATCTTTATCCCCTGCTATCCTATGAGAACCTTCACAATAATTTATGCCCATTGATCTGTAAGAACATAGTTCGCCCATTGCAGACACTATTGATGGCATGGCTCATAGTACTGTTTAATAATGCTAAAAACTATTTAACATGCTGCTGCTTTCTTCAGAATTTTTCACAATCAGATAAAAACAGTTGTTCTAATGGAGACTTCTAACATTGTCATAAAAAACTCCGTTGGTGACATCCACGCAGGTGTGGAAGATATCCACCGGTGGTAAAAACAGCTGTGCCAGTGGATGGTCGATTTGAGCATGTAGTTCTTTCCTGCAATGCTACAAAAGATCACGCTATTATTTGGATCGAGCGAGAAGGCCAGAAGGCTTTGGATGTAAGTGTTCTGCTTGTACATAAAACAAAATCTGTTTAATAAAGGGAAACAAAACAAACTCTTTTTATACCAGATTGTAGTTTTGATGTTCCACAACTTACAAATATGGAATCTAGCACTTCCATGACTTTTTCAAGCAGTGGATGCCATCTAGAGTAGAACACCTCATGTTGCGAAGCAGGTACTGGATGCAGGTTGTGCACAATCTAGAGTGTTAGTACAGTGTAAAATGTATCTAAAAAAAGTATATATAGTGTAAACGTAAGATCTGTTGATGCCTCTAGGCATGCAGGTGTAGAGATTCTGTTAGAATTCAGATATAGCTAGTATAGATTCATAATTTAATCCTTGTAATGCCATGTATATGTAGTAATTCCCAGAGGAGTGAGGAAGTAAATAATAAAATGCTCATTCCTGTGGACATGAACAGCTGATGCTGGAGAAAGAGAACGTGATGTCGGTACCGTCTGACCAGCTAATGGAGCGGGACGAGACGGTGCAGATGGAACGCGTGGAGGAGCACAAGGCGGCGCTGCGCAGGGCTGCCACGCTGTCGGTATCAGGCATGGCCTCAACCTATGGTACGTTCGATGGCGCACGGCCTGAGAGAAGCGAGAGCTTCCCGTTATCGGGGTCAAGGCATCCGCGGGTGAGCTGGGACGACCTCATAGAGCAGGTGTTCGAGAAGGACGAGGATGGCCAGATGGTCCTGCGCAGCCCCTCTCCTTCCTAATGCAAACCATGTAAAGTTTCTTCTTTTGGTTGTCTTGGCCTAAAACATCTTGTGTTGTAAATTCTTCTGGTAGGATGTTCATTCTTTGTTCATGGCATTTTTTTTATCTTTTGTGTAGTTTACTTGTATCTCCTTGTGCTACAGTTTTTGTGAAATATACAGGGACAAGGATACCTTGATTTGAATCGAAGCATACGCTTAATAAGTCGTATATCTCATCATGTTAATAAGTCGTATATCTCATCATGTTTCGGAAAAATCATCAGTGTTCAAAAAGACATGTGATTTGAGATCAAAATACCATTACGTATATACAACTTGATTCTCAGCAACACAAATTTTCAAACAATGAAACCCCTTATTGGCATCCCTCTCCATCAACAAGAAATACACTACACAGACATGAGTAACAAAAGAAAAGAAAAAGAAGCTGCTTATTTGCATAGATAGAGAGCACAGCATCAGCAAGAACATTTGCACGGCCTCAATCTTTTACAGAGGCCGCTTGATAACTACTACAACTACTATATGCAAAAATATGATCTACATCATGGGCCGACGTTGTTCGGTTCAGTAGCTCAAATATCAGCCTATAATACTGCCTATCGAAGACAAAAAAAATGGCAAATGTGGTTCCCAATGAGCCATAAGGCCTCAGACAATCATAATGGATTGTATATTATGTGTATGTAACACGCTAACAGCCTACGCCTGCAAGTCGAGAACTGCTTCACCTGCAAAGAACACCAGAAGAAAAAGCATAAATAGTTAGGGTATACAGGAGGCAAACTGGGGTGCTGCTATATGACGAGAGATCTGCTTATCTTACCGTGCATCCTCTTAACGAAACGCTCGAACTCCTTAAAGTTGGGTCCCTCAAAGAGGGTACTGCAGAGCCTCAGGTATGTGAATCCAAATAGATGCCGTCCATCTGGGTCGTTCCGTGGCTTGGCGTTCTCCAATGTTTTGTTGAAGCCGTCTCTGTCGTAGCAAGGCAGAGCGTTCTCACTAGCAACCTGTATCCCGGCATCCCACGCAGCATTTAGCACCTGAAAATGATACATTCCAACAGATCAAACACTAATATACCATCAAAGATACATGTTCTTATGTAAACAAACGAAAGAATTCCACTCTTATGTGCCCCTCAGAAAATATGAAACAAAATGCTATGGGAGGTCACATACCTGCCATACCAGGCCTTCTGGATCTGCTAAGGCCTCTGGGAATACCTCATGTTGATCCATAGTGCGCAGTTCAACGCATGTAAAGTTCAGAGCCGCGCCGTGTTTTTTCAATACTTGAGCAATTGGAGAATAGCCATCACGGTTACATGGGTTATAGAACCCGGCTGTCAGTTCAGCAGCATGGCTAGCAGTTTTGTACCACCAGTGTATGCCTGACACCTGTTCAGTCACAAGAGTGAATCTATTTGATGTCCAATAACTTAATTTACTATGTATGTAAATGAGAGAGAAAGCGCAAATTTAGCATACCCCTAGTACGACCAACATATCGGAACTGGGAACGAAACTGGATATGGGTGCATACACTTTGTGAGCTAGCAACAATTATAACTGACCTTGACAGCAATGGCTGAACCTTCAAAAGCCAACCTGGCTAGCATCAGTACGCGGTCTGCATGGTCCAGCAGCACCTGGGAGTACCAGTTGAGAAAAAACCGCCCATAATAGCTATCATAGTCTCCTCCGTCGCAGAAAAACCTGGTGGTGCTTGGTTCAGAGTTATAATGGCCTGCGTTGTCCGGTGATCTCGCCCACATGGCGTGTCCTCGTGCTTCTGCAGCCCTCCTCAGGTTTTTCTGCAGGTACCTGTCATAGCACTGGAGCAAAATACACCCTCAATGAACCAATCTTACATTCTAAGGAAACTTGACGAGATATAGATGATATGGAATCCCTTGGCAGAGGCGTATATCTACAAATAGATACTGAATCTTGAGATATTAAAAAAAAAATTGGAGACGAAGCCTTTACCTGGAATTCTCCAATGCCAGGGTACTTCCAGCCGTGGTTTGCTGCATAGGACGGATACCGCAACTCTCCGCAAGCGCCTAGTCCAACCTCAATCTCCGAAATGATCCCGTCCTCGAAATACGCATCAAACTCCACTCGAAAGCTTCTCATGAAGTCGAAGTACACCTGCATTAGTTAGCTAACGGGAATGAAACAGAGCAGCACATATAACCTTGCCTGAAACTGATTCTACTTAGACAGAGCTTGTGATGATAGCTGGTATGTATGGCGAGATGACGGTACCTCCACCGCGGTCCGGCCTTGTAGGACCCTCTCCTTGTCGACGCCCCACGAGAGGCACTCCGTGTTGCGCCTGCCTTCCCTGTCGGTGAAGTAGATGTCGGGGTTGCTCTTCCCGATCTCTGTGACCCAGTCCGGGAGCGGGATGGACACGTCGTCCCCGACGTTGCCCCCGCACGCGTGGAACGACATGACCACCTAATGAATGAGAGATTCAGGATTTGCAAGAAGTGCAGGTGGAGACATAGAGGTGGAATGTGCGTGAGAGTGAGAGGGGACCTGCAGCTTGAGCTTGAGCTCCCTGACGATGTGGAAGAGGCGCCTGTATCCTGTCCAGTTGTACTCCTGCGGGCCGTGCGCCTCGACGTTGCCCCACCAGCAGTCGACCATGACGCCGTCGACGCCCGCGGCCCTGAGCAGTCGAAGCTGCGCCACCAGCGCGTCCGCGTCCACCACCTCGCCCTCCACGCTCACCACGTTCAGCTGCAAACAAAGACAGTGCACGTGTGCAAAGGGTTGATGGCGGTGCGGAAACAGAGGGGTGAGCTGGGGACGTTGGCGGTGTTGTCTTACCGGGAGCATGACGTAGACGGGCACGTAGGGCGTGCCGGCGAAGTCCCGCTCGGGCGGGGGCGGCACCGGCGCGGGGCTCGTGGCGAGGCCGACCTGCTTGCCGTCGGCGTTGTCCATGGGTGTGTCGTCGTCTGCGTCGGGTTCGTCGGGGACGGGCACGGATAGCAGCGGCGAGGAGGCGCCCTCGGGTGGCACGGCGCGCGGGGGCGCGAGGAAGGCGGAGGAGGCGTGCCCTGCGGCGCGGCGCGAGATGGGGCGCGCGGCGAGCGGGGACGGGACGAGGCCCCGGAGCGGCTGCGCGGAGGCCGGGAGGCGGAGCGTCGGGTGCGGCGCGGCGGCGGACGAGGGGACCGGGACGAGCATGGCGGGGCGCGGCGTCTGGAGGAGGAGGAGAGGCGGAGGAGGAGGAGGGGTCAGCGTGGGATCTCGGAGCGCGGGGGTGAGGAAGGAGGAAGGGACGCAGAGAGGGAGGGGGAGGTGGCGGTGGAGCGTGTCCTCGGGAGGCGGGAACGGAAACGGCCTTGCCGCCCGTGATCTTCCCGTACCACTTTGCGGCCATGGACGGCCACCATTTTTTCCCAGCCCAAAAAACAATACGTACTAATTCCAGTACAAAAAGAAATGTTTATGACGTCATAAAGAGAGGTGGTCACTTCACTGGCTGGTTTAGCTGAGCTGGCAGTGCTCATACGACGACCAGTTCCAGTTGACTGGTCAGTCCAGTTGAGTTGAGTTGAGTTGAGGTGGTACCTACCTGGGCGGAAGCAGAGGAGGAGGATGGGAAGGTGGTGCCGTCGGGGAGGACGACCCAGCCGGCCTCCCTGGCCAGGGCGGCGACCACCTCGTTGATGTCGGCGCGGACGCGGAGGCTGTAGTTGCCGTGGCTCCGCAGCCCCGCCAGGATCCGGGCCGTCACCGCGCGCCGCCGCCGCTCACGCACCTTGGTCCGCTCCTTCTCCTCGCGCCCCCGCCGACCACGCCCGCTCCGCAACGCCTGCTCCGGCGGATGCGGAGGCTCACCGGCCGCCGCCACGGCCAGCAAGTAGTCGTCCTCGTCGTCTTCGTCCTCATCTTCTTCGGAGTCCTCCTCCTCCTCCTTGATCCCCATCATCTCGCCCGGATCCAGCCGCAGCATCGTGCCGCCGCCGCCGCCGCCGTACTGCTGGGTGAGGGTGGAGGAAGCACGAGGACGGTCCGCACGCACACACGCGCAACGCTAGGGTTTCGCACGCTCGAGTTATGGCCGGCACGGCACGGCGCGGCGCGCGTGCCGACACGTGTGGCGACGCCGACGGAGACGGACGGCCAGGATGGCGCGGCTGGCACGCGCGCGGCTCGCTCTCGCACATGGAGCGCATGTGACACCCACGCCCCATGCCGACCCAACCCTGCTTCGTCCTCCTCGCAGTCGCAGTCGCAGTCGCAGAGCACCATCCCCCTCTTCATCTTCCATCAGAGCCAGCCGGAAAGAAGTCTACTTAACACCTACTACTACATCTACATGTCATGGGATCTCAACTTGAGCACATGACAAGAGCAGAGCAGACATGGTAACCTACAACTACAGCAGATAACGCTTCCTCACCAAATCAACAACTCAATCTAGTTTATTACTGCATTTTTCAATCACCAGGTGTTTAGTCTGGACAGCATATCCCTGCACCTCGTCCGTCAGCCTATTCAACACCACCTCTCTGCTTTCCCTCTCAAAAAAAAAACGAGCGCTTGACTAGTAGATTTTACTAAATCCAATGCTACCGAGCACTCTAAAGACTTGACATTGAATTTTTGGGTTAAGCTCTTTAATCTGTTGCTCATACTTTGAGATCAACTTCCCTATTACTTTCTATATTGTGTCAAGGAAAAGGTTTATAGTTTGTGAAAAACAATCTAACATGTAAAGAACTCTATAGGCCGGGAAAGAAGTTGGACGCCGCCTCCTCCTGCAGCGACAAGGCTAGGTTCCGCGCGATAGCCACGGCACGCAGTCATCCACATTTGGAGAAATCACTTCAGTTCTTCTTTTCTGTATTAATGTACATCTGTCTTATATCAAGGAAGAGGGTAAATATCAAATACAGTAAAATAGTTTGTCGAAAAAGTGACTGTGTGAAGGTGTACACGCACGGGCGTCACGCACTGATCCTCACATGGATCACCGCCTAGAGCCTCAACTATTACGCTAGCGGCCTCAGTGAGCAACCTCGATACTTTGGGCAGGGTTCCTCTTGCCCACTTCTTTTTTTTTGACCGTGAAACCGTTGAGGAGCCCCTAAAGTATAATTTTATGTTAATAAAGGAGAAAAAGGCCTCAGGCCAAATGCCTGGAGGATATAATTACATGGGCTACTCTAAACTAAACTAGATTAAAGCTAATAGAGTTACATATTTACAAACAGGCAGCCACAAGTTTAAAAGGCACTTCTCAGCGAAGCGCGATGGCATATTCGACTTGAACTTAATGTAGATAAACTTATCTTTCCATTTTAGCTTATCTTTTTTTCAGATATTACTCTCATAAACAAGCTACCGGTAATGATATCGACAAATGTAATAGCCATTCACACCTTTCTTTTTGAAGTAGAAAAATATGAAAGGGCAGAAATTGATGTGCTTTTCTCTTACTAGACACATTTATTGATAAAATGCTTTAAGAAATTTCATGCATATCCCATCAATTGCTTTGAGACGATTTTAAGTTTTGTTTACAACTCACAAACAAAGCCCTATAATAGTAGTGTCACCGTATGGCCTCGTAGAGACAAATTGAACCTATAACTAACTCTCAACAGTCTAAGAGTTAAGATAAAAACATTAAATTAGGAAAACGGAAGAAGAACCATTGTGTTAACGGGCAACAAACATCAACATTCTGATCTATTTGTACTAAACTTTTTACTTGATGAAAGCTCATCCTATCATTAGAAATACTCGGTTTTTTATGTATAGTGTGTTCCATACTATTTCCTGATATAATTGGGAGACTCTCCAATGTAAACACATGCATAAATATTAATTAAAATACATATATTTCATAGTTTTCTTATATTTATATCAGTGTTGGACAGGGACTTTATTTGGTTACAATAATTATTTATTATTTGAGATCTTATGTTACAAGGCGTTTCACTTACCAAACCAAGATTATCATATTATTACTCTTCCCAATAGTATCATTAAATACCTAAAAAAAGCTAGGAAGCTTTATGATGTATAACCACAACAAGTAATTTTTGGCAGTCTAAAGTAAAAGATCAAACTTAGATGCAACTAAGGAGATAATTCGGACGGATGTTATGTATGTCTTTTTTGACGGATGTTATGTCGAGTAGGGTTCCGCCTCCGCTACGGCGATTGCGGTGATCGCTAACTCCTCGACCTAGTTTGGTGACGGCGAACTCCCTCGCCTCGCCCCACCTTCCCCGTCCCTGATCTCTCCTCTCCCTGCGTGTGGTCTGGTTCTCCTTGAATCAGTTCGCTACCATGTTTGGAGCGGAGATCGCATCGGGGGCGGACTCCTCTGACCGATCTACACCGCGTCGAAATCTGGCGATCTCCCCTGGGGATCTGCCCCTGCACAAGTCTCCGGTGGAGATGCCACCTCCCGATCCGTGCGCTGGTGAAGGTGTTGCGAAGATGATGGGCAGGTTGAGGCTAACGTCTCAGGAGACCGATGCCTTTGTCTTGGAGTACACGGATGATGCCAATCTTGGCTGCCCGGAATGGGTGATCGCCGGTAAAGTTCTGGCCCCCAATGTTCTCCATATCTCAACCATGAAGTCTGCACTTCGGGATGCATGGGGGAACCCTAAGGGCCTGGAGATACGACCAATGGGGCCGAACATGTTCATGGCGGAATTTGCGACAAAGTTTGACAAGGCTCGTGTTCAAGACGGACCACCATGGACTGTTGGTAACCATGTTGTTGTTTTGAAGGATTTTGATCCCAATCTCAAGCCAACGGATTACCGTTTCGAGACTCTTGCAATTTGGGTTCGCATACTGAATCTACCTTTCAGCCTTATGAATGATCAAGGAGGAAAGAATCTTGCTGGACGGATAGGCAAGGTAGATAAGATGGAAGTGGACGACAATGGGCGTGCATGGGGGAATTACCTACGCTTCAGGGTGTTTATCCAGGTAGCTGACCCTCTCATGCGATGTGTTTGTTGTTCTCGGAGAGGGCAGTCCTGATTTCTTCACTGTCATGTATGAGAAACTTCCAACCTTCTGCTTCTCTTGCGGCGTGTTAGGGCATTCGTCTACAATTTGTCCCACTCCGGCAGAGCATGATGCTTAGGGTCTCTTACCCTACCATGGCCCTCGCCTGTCTATGCCAGATGAGCGTAAGAAGATGGCATCAGGATCAAACTCTGGCCAAGCCTCTTTCTCAAGTGAGCATGGATCTTGGAGAGGACAGGCCCGGGGTGGCCCATCCTCATAGACGCCCAGCTCGTCTAGGAAGAGTCCGAAGGATAAAGATTGTGCCGGGGAGGTTACCTCGCCGGTCAAGCCTAAAAAACAGAGGCAGCGCAAGCCGAAGGCCATGGACAATGATAATTTTGGCAAGGCTGTTGTTGTGGCAAAGGACGACAAGAACATGTACAGTGGACAGAAACAAAAAAAATTCAGGCCAAAGGCGTCTGCGGCGGGGTGCACTGACCTGG
This sequence comes from Avena longiglumis, assembly GCA_030063025.1. Classification (NCBI taxonomy): domain Eukaryota; kingdom Viridiplantae; phylum Streptophyta; class Magnoliopsida; order Poales; family Poaceae; genus Avena; species Avena longiglumis. The sequence continues at coordinate 5,764,204 of CP125975.1, forward strand.
TTATTGCTCCTTCTGCCGTGGTGCCTAATAAGGGCTCAACCTTGGACACCACTGCCCCTTTGGTCCCTGAGGACGGCGGTGATTGTCACGCGGCGGAATCGGACTCGAACAAGAAACACAAGGGTGATGCCAATTCGGCGTCACCAGGATCGGCGGATCTGGCGGCGATCTTGAGCAGCCTTTGACGCAATGAGTCTCTTGTCTTTGGAACCGCCGAGTGCAGGGTCGGACTCGGTGGTTGGCGAGCTGCGCTGGCTAGTGCGCACATTTCTACCCTCCTTCCTCTTCCTATCTGAGACGAAGATGAAGGATACTCGGGCTCAGAATTTTATGTGGTCTTTGGGCTTTGCTGGCAGCTTTGCGGTCAGTAGTGTGGGGCTGAGTGGTGGCCTTGCCTTGTTCTGGTTACCGCAGTTTAGCGTCTCCCTGAATGGTTTTAACTCACACATGATTGATGTGAAGATCTCACTTGAGAATGAGGCACCGTGGCGTGCAACCTTCGTGTATGGAGAGCCTCGAAGAGACCAGCGACATGAGTTTTGGGACCTCCTACGCCGGCTCAGGTCGGGTGGGGACGGCCCGTGGATCTGTTGCGGTGATTTCAACGAGGCCCTCAGCCAATATGAGCATGTGGGAGTGGAGATAGATCAGAGGTGCAGATGTCCTTATTCCGTGACTGTCTTGATGATTGCGGACTGGTTGATATTGGTTTTTCAGGTCCCAAGTTCACATGGAATAACAGACAAGCTGAAGATGCTCATGTTAAGGTTATACTTGATCGAGCTGTGGCAAATGGGAAGTTTTTCTCTCGTTTTAATGACTGCAATGTCGAAATTATCATCACAACGACTTCTGATCACCTGGTCATCTCAATTTGCCTCTCGGGTCCGAACCATGACAACCAAAGGATCCCTGTTCAACAGGGATTTCGCTTTGAGCCTGCTTGGCTGAGGGCGCCGGACTACAGAGGTGTTTTAGAGAAGGCATGGACTGAATATGCTGATGGAAATACATCGTTACAGTCCACCTGGTCGACGCTTCACCAGGTCGCTAGCTCGCTCAAATCGTGGAGCCATGAGACCTTTGGGGCGGTTCGAAGGAAGATCCAAAAGCTTGAACGAAGAATTAAAAACCTTCGGATGTCATCTGCAGTTAACTACCTGCAAGAAATTCGTCGGCTGGAGAAGGATCTTTGCGAGCTCTTTGAGCGCGAGGACATTATGGCTAGGCAGGGTTCCAGAGTTGAATGGTTACGTGAGGGTGACCGTAATACTAGCTTTTTCCATGCAAGGGCATCTGCACGCAAGCGTACAAATAAAATAAGGATGCTTCGTCGGGAGGATGGCTCGCTGTGTGAGGACGTGGTGGAGATCAAACAAATGGTTCAACAATTCTATGATAATCTTTTTACCACCGAACCCAATGAATCCACCGAGGCTGTTTTGAACTCTATCCCTTGCAAAGTAACCAGTGAGATTAATGAAGACCTTACTAAGGAATATACTGATGTGGAGATCAAAGAAGCCTTGTTCCAGATGGGTCCGACCAAGGCCCCGGCTGATGGCTTCCCGGCGCTTTTTTACCAAACCCACTGGGAGTTTCTTCATGAGGCAGTGTGTATGGCGGGGCTTCGAATGGCGGTCCTTTAACGGAAAGGATTTTGTGACTGTGATTGTCTTGATTCGAAAGTATCCAACCGATCACTTGAAGAACTTCCGTCCGATCGGCTTGTGTAACGTATTGTACAAATTGCTTCCAAAGTCTTGGCGTCAGGCTAAAGCTCTTTCTACCGCTGATCGTTTCGAGAACCAAAGTGCTTTTGTCCTGGTCGCTTGATTACGACAATGCACTTATTGCTTATGAATGCCTCAACACCATCGAAAACAGCGTTAAGTGGCCTTTTGCTCTCAAAGTGGATATGATGAAGGCATATGACAGGTTGAATGAGACTATTTGTCGGGATGTCTTGAACGGGCTTTACCAAAGGTGGATTGACAGTGATGCGATGTGTCACTACAAAGGAGATATCGACGAGTCAGCGGTGAGCTTACTGAGCCGGTGATCCCCTCTAGGGGCATTAGGCAAGGGGATCCGATCAGCCCCTATCTTTTTCTTCTCTGCACGGAAGGACTATCCTGTCTCTTGCAACAGCGGGAGGCCCAAGGCGAGCTACAAGGTTTATGTAATGGTAGACTTGGCCCCCCTATATCACATCTACTGTTTGCAGACGACAGCATTTTCTTTGCCCGCAGCGATAGGAAGAGTGTGGATGCTTTGCATGATACCACAGAGATTTTTGTGATGGGTGCAGACAGAAAATGAACCTCGACAAATCCTCCATTTTCTTTGGGTCTCATTGTCCTGAAGATTTAAAGACCAGTGTCAAGCTGAAATTGGGCGTTCAATCGGAGGCTCTGAAGGAAACGTACCTTGGGATGCCAACTGAAGTGGGCCGCTCACATGTTAGTACATTCAGATACTTACACAATCGCATGTGGCAAAGAGTGAATGGTATGTCGGGAAGGCCATTATCTAGGGTTGGAAATGAAACTTTTCTGAAGGCGATCATCCAAGCTATTCCTAATTATGTGATGAGCTGTTTTTGTTGGAGATATGCCCTAGAGGCAATAATAAATGTAGTTATTATTGTATCTTTGTGTTTATGATAAATGTTTACATTCATGCTATAATGGTATTAACAAGGAAACATTGATACTTGTGTGATTTGTAAACTTAATTTGAAGTCCCTAGTATAGCCTCTATACTTCACTAGCTTGTTGGTTGATTAATGATTGTGGTTTCCCTATCATGAACATTGAGATGTTATCAACAACAAGATCATATCGTTAGGAGAATGATATGGTGGACATACTCCTATAGATAAGCGTAGCATAAAGATCAAGTCATTTCATTAGTTCAATTGCTATATGCTTTCTGATACATAGTAACCTAATTCCTTCGACCATGAGATCATGCATATCACATTTACCGGATGGATGCTTTGATGACATCAAACACCACACCGTAACAGGGTGGTTATAAAAGTGGCATTGAGTGTTCGGAAGGTATTGGTTGAGACACATGGATCAAGAGTGGGATTTGTCCATCCACATGACGGATAGATATACTGGGCCCTCTCGGTGGAATGTCATCCAATTAGCTTGCAGGCATGTGACTTGGTCACAAGGGATCACATATCACGGAACGAGAAAAGAGTGCTTGTCGATGTGAGGTTGAACTAGGTATGCATAGATACAAGCGATCATAACCTCGGATAAGTAACATATCGTGAGACAAAGGGAAATTGGTATCATATGTAAGTGGTTCATTCGATCGCAAAGTAATCATAGAAATATGTGGAGCCATATGAATTTCGATTCCTCTATTGGTTATTGTTAGGAGAAGTGTCTCGATCATGTCCGCATAATTCACGAACCGTAGGGAGACACACTTAAGGATTCGACGTTGTTTGAGTAGTTATGGTATTATGAGAAAGAGACCGAATGTTGTTCGAGTCTCGGATGGGATCCGGATATCACGAGGTGATCCGGAATGGTCAGGAGAATAAGATTCATATAAGGAAAGTCCCGTTTGGAGTTCGGAATGATTCCGTGTTTTCATCGGAATGTTCTAGAAGGTTTCGATTGTCCCAAGCACTCCGGGGGAGGGTACATGAATGTGTCATTACATATTGGAATGATTGCATCATGTACTAAGTGTTCTTGCTGTCCCAAATAAAGGATTAAATTGAATCCCAAAACAGAAAAGTCAAATGTCCGTTTGAAAGTCAAGCGCCAAAACAAGCTGTGGGAAACAAGCAAGAGGAGTTGGAACCAACTTGGAGGAGGAGTCCCTCCTCCAAGCCGCGCCAGCCCTAGGCCGAGTTGGGGAGGGACTCCTCCTCCCTGGGCGCCACCCCTCCCACCTATAAGGAGGGGGCTCCTCCTAGACACAAGTTTCACCTCTAGATCACCGGTTTAGAGCCGCTTTTGGTTTAGAGCTTCTAATTGCTTTAGCTTGGGTTTAGAGCCTTCTAATTGGTTTAGAGCCTTCTAATTGGTGTGTCTAATTACTAGACCACTAATAGCCTCTCTCATAAGCTCCACCATACTGACCGCTTAAGGCGAAGCCTGCTGATTTCCTCTACTTGGTACCACGCCGTTGTCTTTGCGGAATCGCGAGGAGAGTGCTACAACCTCCGCTGCCTTCTGGAACAAGGGAGAGGAAGGTCTTCGTCGAGTACCGAACGTGTGACCGACTGCGGAAGCGCTTTGGAACGTGGCGCCGAAGGATCGTCACACGATCTTGAGATCGGAAGAGTACGACTACATCACCCACGAGAATCCGCTCTCGTTAAGCGCTTTGGAATCTTCGAGGGTAAGTTATACCATCGATTCGTTGCTACAATCTAGTATATAGATCTTAGCTTGTTTGTTTGTATGCGATATAAAATTTTGTTTTCCATGCTACGAACCCCTACAAAGGGTATCGAGCCGTGTCTATATGTAGATCTGTTGCACGAGTAGAACACAATGGTCATTGTGGCGTTGATACTTTATTGTCGATTGCTTCTTGTGTACTTTGCATCTTGCGATGCGTTGGGATGAAGCGGCCCGGGCTAACCTTACATGACATCGTTCATGAGACTTGCTCCACGCTTGACATGCAACTTGTATTGCATAAGTGGCTTTGCGGGTGTCTGTTTCTCCTAGCATAGTATAGATCCAATACACAACGGGTGATTAACAATACTTGTGTCAACGTTGTGGTTCATGTTCGTAAGTTAGAACGACACTTATTGAAAGCCCCAAACCACGTAAAATATGCAAAGAAAGTAGAGGCGTCTAACTTTGTTTTGCAGGGGTGTGCAGTGATGTGATATGGCCATGATTGTGATTATATTTGATGTATGCAATGTTACTTATTGTAAGTCGGCAACCGGCAGGAGCCATATGGTTGTCTTTAATTTATGTTCAGACCCGCGTGTCTATTCAAAGTAGTTGTAATAGTTGAAGCCGGTGGACGACAACCATGGAGAGGCGTCATTGACCTTGATGCAATGCCGGTGATGATGGAGATCATATTCGTGCTTGAAGATGGAGATCGGAAGCACAAAGAAGAAAGGCCATATCATATCACATATATATTTAATTGCATGTGATGTTAATCCTTTATGCATCTTGTATTGCTTAGTAGACGACGGTAGCATTATAAGATGATCCCTCATGCACATGAATTTCAAATCATAAAGTGTTCACCCTTAGTCAGCACCGTTGCTAAAGCTTGTTGTTTCGAAGCACCACGCGATGATCGGGTGTGTTAGATTCGCAAGTGTATACAACGTGAGCAAGCCAGATTTGCTCATGCGGAAACTAAGGTTTGATCTTGACGAGCCTAGCATGTATGGACATGGTCTCGAACACGGATCACCGAAAGGTAAAGCATGAATCATATAGTAGATATGATGAACATGACGATTGTTCGCCATTAAAACTATATCAACTCTCGTGATGATCGGTGTTGATGTAGTGGATTTGGTTCGTGATCACTAAAACAATGTGAGGGATATTGTTTTGAGGAGTTCACCTAGTTTAATTACATTAATTAATTTGAACTCAATTTGTCGTAAACTTAGTCTAAACTATTGCAAATATGTTGTAGATCAATGGCAGCCCTACCATCAATTTTAATCGTTCCTAGAGAAAGAAAAGTTGAAAAACAATGGAAGCAACTTCGGATTGGTTCCGAATTTGAGGATTGTCCTCACAATTTGGTAATTTGACCTATGTCTTTGGATGCACATTGGGTGACCCACTGCGGTGATGCTCCCGATGAAGTAAAGAATGTTTACCTCGCTCGGAAGAATCGGTACTCCATAGTTCGATGTGCTATCTTGTATGGTTTGGAATCGGAGCTTGAAAAGGTTTGAGGATTCAGACCATATGATATTGTCGAGGATCTCAAATTGATTTTTGAGACTCATGCGGCAATTGAAAGCTATGAAGCTTCGAAAAGTTCTTTAAGCGCAAGATGGAAGAAGGCAGCTCCGTCAGTGAGCATGTGCTTAAGATGTCTGGGCACGCAAAAAAACTTCAAAGCTTGGGTATAGTGATTCCTAATGCTTTGGGGATTTACCGTGTCCTCCAATCACTACCACCAAGTTACAAGAACTTTGTGATGAACTACAACATGCAGAACATGAACAAGACGTTGCCAGAACTCTTTGCCATGTTGAAATCTACAGAAGTGGAGATCAAGAAAGAGCACCAAGTGTTGTTGGTCAATAAGACCACCAAATTCAAGAAAGGCAAGTCTAAGCAAAAGGGACACTTCAAGAAGGGTGGTAAGAAAGTTACCACTGACGAAGAAGAACAAGGCTGGACCTAAGCACGACATCGAGTGCTTTCTTGCAAGGGAGAAGGTCACTGGAAGCGGAATTGCCCAAAGTACTTGGCGGATTTGAAGAACGGCAACATCAAGAAGAAAGGTATATCTGATATACATGTTATTGATGTGTATCTCACTAGTACTCGTAGTAGTGCCTGGGTATTTGATACTGGTTCGGTTGCTCATATTTGTAACTCGAAACAGGTGCTGCAGAATAAACGGAAGCTAGCAAAGAACGAGGTGACGATGCGCGTGGGAAACGGATCAAAGGTTGATGTGATCGCGGTCGGCACGCTACCCCTTCATCTACCATCGGGATTAGTTTTATACTTAAATAATTGTTATTTGGTGCCTGCGTTGAGCATGAACATTATATCGGGATCTTGTTTATTGCGAGACGGTTACTTGTTTAAATCCGAGAATAATGGTTGTTCTATTTATATGAGTAATATGTTTTATGCACATGCACCTTTGATAGATGGTCTATTCTTATTGAATCTCGATAGTGGAAATACACATATCAACAACATTGAGGCTAAACGATTGAAACCAAGCGATAATTCGACCTATATGTGGCACTGTCGTCTTGGTTACATCGGAGTGAAACGTATGAAGAAACTCCATTCCGATGGACTTCTTGAATCACTTGATTTTGAATCACTTGAAAGATGCGAAGCATGTCTGATGGGAAAAATGACTAAGACTCCATTTTCTGGTATGATGGAGCGAGCTACGGACTTGTTGGAAATCATACATACCGATGTGTGTGGTCCAATGAGTGTAGCATCGCGCGGTGGTTATCGTTATGTTCTTACCTTCACGGATGACTTGAGTAGATATGGGTATATCTATTTCATGAAACATAAGTCCGAAACTTTCGAGAAGTTTAAGGAGTTTCAAAGTGAGGTAGAGAATCAACGTAACAAGAAGATTAAATTTCTACGTTACGATCGTGGAGGTGAATATCTAAGTTACGAGTTTGGCGAGCATTTAAAGAAATGCGAATACTTTCACAATTGACACCGGGAACACCACGCAGTAATGGTGTGTCCGAACGTCGTAATCGAACTCTCTTAGATATGGTTCGTTCTATGATGTCACTTATGATTTACCGCTATCATTTTGGGGTTATGCATTAGAAACACCGCATTCACTTTAAATAGGGCACCGTCTAAATCCGTTGAAACGACACCGTATGAATTATGGTTTGGGAAGAAACCTAAATTGTCGTTCCTTAAAGTTTGGGGATGCGAAGCCTATGTAAAGAAGTTATAGGACAAGCTTGAACCCAAAGCGAAAAATGCGTCTTCATAGGATACCCAAGGAAACTATTGGGTATACCTTCTATCGTAGATCCAAGGCAAAATCTTCGTTAAGAATGGATCCTTTCTAGAGAAGGAATTTCTCTCGAAAGAATGGACTGGAAGGAAAGTAGAACTCGGCGAGGTTGTCGAACCTTCTCTCGATATTGCAGTAGCGCGACCGAAGAAGTTCTGGTGCTGCACCAATAAGAGAGGAAGCTAATGATGGTGATCATGAAACTTCGGTTGAAGTTGCTCTGAGCCTCGAGGTCAACGAGAACTCGTACCACTCCGATTGGTATGATTCCGTTATGAATGTCATGGTGGTGGACAACACCGATGACCCCGAGACATATGAGGAAGCGATGATGAGCCCATTCCAATAAATGGCAAGAAGCCATGAAATCCGAGATTGGATCCATGTACGAAAACCAAGTATGGACTTTGGTGGACTTATCGGATGGCGAAGGTCTGTCGAGAACAAATGGATTTTCAAGAAGAAAAGATCTTGATGGTAATGTTATCGTCTATAAAGCTCGACTTGTCGCAAAAGGGTTTCGACAAATTCAAGGAGTTGACTACGATGAGACTTTCTCACCAAGAGCGAAGCTAAAGTCTGAGGATTATGTTAGCAATCGCATATTATGATTATGAGATATGGCGATGGGTGTCAAAAAGATTCCTCAATGGAGACATTGATGAAAAGTTGTATATGATGCAACCCAAAGGTTTTGTCAATCCTAAAGATGCTAACAAGGTATGCAAACTTCAACGGTCCATCTATGGATTGAAGCAAGCATCACGAAGTTGGAATCAACGTTTTGATAAGGTAATCAAAAGTTTTGGTTTTATACAAACTTATGGAGAAGCTTGTATTTACAAGAAAGTGAGTGGGAGCTCATGGCGTTCTTAATACTATATGTGGATGACATATTGTTGATTGGGAATGATGTAGACCTTCTTAATAGTGTCGGGAATATTTGAATAATAGTTTTTCAATGAAGGATCTTGAAGCGACAGCTTACATATTAGGCATAAAGATTTATAGAGATAGATCGAACGCCAAATATCATTGTCACAGAGTACATATTTGGACAAAGTTCTAAAGAGATTTGGAATGGAAGAAAGCAAGAAAGGGTTCTTGCCCATGTTGCTCAATCGACCTTGAGTAAAACTCAAAGTCCGACATCGGCGTAAGATAGAGAAAGGATGAGTAAGACTCCTATGCCTCACCATAGGATCTCTAATGTATGCCATGCTATGTACTAGACCCGACATTGCATATGCCGTTAGTTTAACTAGCAGATATCAAAGTGATCGAGTGGATCATTGGACAATGATCAAAAACATCCTTAAGTACTTGAGAAGAACTAAGGATATGGTTCTTTCTTATGGAGGTGATGAGCTCGTTGTTAATGGTTACACCGATGCTAGTTGGAACACCGATCCGGATGATTCTAAATCACAATCCGGATCGTATTTATTTTGAATGGTGCAGCGATTAGTCGGAGGAGTGCAAAGCAAAGCGTTGTGGCGATCTTCAACGAATCGAATACATGGTCGCCGGAGGCTTCACAAGAAGCGATATGGATGAAAGAGTTCATTACAGCTGGGTGTGGTTCCTAGTCGGCTGGACCCAATGTCTATCTCTTTGTGATAACATGGGCGCCATAGCCAATGCGCAAGAACCAAGGTCACACAAGAAGTGAAGCATATCAAGCTACGTTTTCACGCTATTCGAAAACATATCCGGATGGGGATATAAAGATTTGCAAAGTACACAGATCTGAATGTGGCGGATCCGTTGACTAAACCTCTCCCGAGGGCAAAACATGACCAACACCAAACTGCCATGGGTGTTCGGTATATTACCATGTAATCTAGATTAGATGACTCTAGTGCAAGTGGGAGACTGTTGGAGATATGCCCTAGAGGCAATAATAAATGTAGTTATTATTGTATCTTTGTGTTTATGATAAATGTTTACATTCATGCTATAATGGTATTAACAAGGAAACATTGATACTTGTGTGATTTGTAAACTTAATTTGAAGTCCCTAGTATAGCCTCTATACTTCACTAGCTTGTTGGTTGATTAATGATTGTGGTTTCCCTATCATGAACATTGAGATGTTATGAACAACAAGATCATATCGTTAGGAGAATGATATGGTGGACATACTCCTATAGATAAGCGTAGCATAAAGATCAAGTCATTTCATTAGTTCAATTGCTATATGCTTTCTGATACATAGTAACCTAATTCCTTCGACCATGAGATCATGCATATCACCTTTACCGGATGGATGCTTTGATGACATCAAACACCACACCGTAACTGGGTGGTTATAAAAGTGGCATTGAGTGTTCGGAAAGTATTGGTTGAGACACATGGATCAAGAGTGGGATTTGTCCATCCACATGACGGATAGATATACTCAGGCCCTCTCGGTGGAATGTCATCCAATTAGCTTGCGGGCATGTGACTTGGTCACAAGGGATCACATATCATGGGAGCGAAAAGAGTGCTTGTCGAACGAGGTTGAACTAGGTATGCAGAGATACAAGCGATCATAACCTCGGATAAGTAACATATCGTGAGACAAAGGGAAATTGGTATCGTATGTAAGTGGTTCATTCGATCGCAAAGTAATCGTAGAAATATGTGGGAGCCATATGAATTTCCAGATTCCTCTATTGGTTATTGTTCGAGAAGTGTCTCGATCATGTCCGCATAATTCACGAACCGTAGGGAGACACACTTAAGGATTGACGTTGTTTGAGTAGTTATGGTATTATGAGAAAGAGACCGAATGTTGTTCGAGTCTCGGATGGGATCCGGATATCACGAGGTGATCCGGAATGGTCCGGAGAATAAGATTCATATAAGGAAAGTCCTGCTTCGGAGTTCGGGAATGATTAGGTGTTTTCATCGAATGTTCTAGAAGGTTCGGATTGTCCGGCAAGACTCGGGAGGGTACATGAATGTGTCATTACATATTGGAATGATTGCATCATGTACTAAGTGTTCTTGCTGTCCCAAATAAAGGATTAAATTGAATCCCAAAACAGAAAAGTCAAATGTCCAGTTTGAAAGTCAAGCGCCAAAACAAGAAACTGTGGGAAACAAGCAAGAGGAGTTGGAACCAACTTGGAGGAGGAGTCCCACTCCTCCAAGCCGGCGCCAGCCCTAGGCCGAGTTGGGGAGGGACTCCCTCCCTCCCCTGGCGCGCCACCCCTCCCACCTATATAAGGAGGGGCAGGGCTCCCCTCCTAGACACAAGTTTCACCTCTAGATCTCCGGTTTAGAGCCGTTTTGGTTTAGAGCTTCTAATTGCTTTAGCCAGCGGTTTAGAGCCTTCTAATTGGTTTAGAGCCTTCTAATTGGTGTGTCTAATTACTAGACAACTAATAGCCTCTCTCATAAGCTCCACCATACTCGCACCGGCGAAGCCTGCGGGATTTCCCTCTACTTCCTGCATACCACGCCATTGTGCCGGAATCGCGAGAGAGTACTACAACCTCCGCTCACTTTGGAACAAGGGAGAGGAAGGTCTTCGTCGAGTACCGAACGTGACCGATCATGGAGCGCCGCCGAACGTATGGCCGGAAGGATCGTCTACACGATCTTGAGATCAGAAAGAGTACGACTACATCACCCACGAGAATCCGCTCTCGTTAAACGCTTTGGAATCTTCGAGGGTAAGTTATACCATCGATTCGTTGCTACAATCTAGTAGATAGATCTTGGCTTGTTTGTTTGTATGCGATAGAAAATTTTTGTTTTCCATGCTACGAACCCCTACAGTTTTCAGTTGCCAGTTTCAATTTGTGATGATATGCGTAAATCGATTGCCAATCAGTGGTGGGGTGTGGAGAATGGGAAGAAAAAACTGCACTGGAGATCTTGGGAGTGGTTGTCAACGCCAAAAGCTCTTGGAGGGATGGGCTTTCGTGACTTCGATCTATTCAATCAGGCGATGCTGGGTAAGCAGTGCTGGCGTCTTGTCATAGAACCTCACTCTCTCTGTGCAAGGTTGCTTAAGGCAAGATATTATCCTAACTGCCATTTCTGGGAGGCTCCACAACCTCGTTCTTCCTCTTATACCTAGCGGAGTATTCAGTTTGGGATGAAGTTACTGATGAAGGGCCTAAGGTGGGGTATCAGTGATGGTGCGAGTACTTGGATCCTCGTGGACAACTGGATTCCTAATGCTCCACCACAGTCCCTTCGCACTCTGGTCGCGCTACCCCTTGGCCAGACGGTGGATACGCTGATGACCGATGACTCTACAGCCTGGGATTCAGACATTGTCCGCTCCATCTTTGATGAGGAGACAACCTTGAAGATTCTGCAAGTGCCCATTAGCCGTTTTGGTGGTGAAGACTTTGCCTCTTGGCCACTCTCTCGGTATGGCCAGTACACAGTAAAGTCTGCATATCATCTGGCTCGAAACGACCGCTTCATTCATCACCGAAGTAACCTGGACAAGGTTCTTCCTCTGCTCAGCTAGATGATTCTAAATTGTGGAAGAAATTATGGGCGAGCAAGGCTCCAGGAAAAATGAAGATTACTTTATGGAGATTTGCGCAGAATTGCCTACCTTGAAGAAATGGCTATTCGTCATATTCCGACTTCGACTACATGCATCTTCTGCCATCAACATGAGACAGTAGAGCATGCCCTCCTCTTCTGCCAGTTTGCACATGAAGTTTGGCGAGACCTGAAGTCCGAAAATTTGGTTAAGCTCAAACGTCGTGGTTTCACTTCCCCAAGAACTTGGACTATGGAATTCCTGGAACGGTCCTCTGACACTGATATTGTGTGTCTTATGGTGACCATGTGGCACATCTGGGATGCAAGGAATAAGGCACGTGAAGGTGAAGGTCTGATTCATCCTCATGCTCTGTCGGCTAAGATCAAGGCCTATGTCGAGTTGATCTCATCTACCCTCTACAAGCCAGCTGCTGTCCAAAGGCGCGAGTCTTCCTCGTCAACACCAAAATGGATTCCGCCGCCGGAAGGAACTATGCTTGTTAATGTGGATGCTGCTATCTTCGAGTCTTCTCGGCAAATGGGTGTCGGAGTCGTCATCCGTGACCACTTTGGGACATGCTTAGCGGCGTTCAGCGAGAGGTATGATGAGGTGGTGTCACCTGAGTTGGCGGAGGCGTTGGCTGTCCGGCGCGCTGTCAGTTTTGCCCGGGAGGAGGGTTTCAATACGATCATTGTCGGCTCTGACTGTCTTTCGGTGGTCCAGCGCTTAAATTCTAATCTGTCTGATCGGTCTTTCTGTGGTTCGGTGATCGAGGATGCGAGACGCCTTGCCAAGTCCTTTGCTTCATGTGTTTTTCAGCATGTCTACCGTGTGTACAATGTTGCTGCTCATCAACTAGCTAGGGAGTGTGAGTCTTTGGTTAGTTCTGTGTGGCGTAATGTTCCCCCGGATTGTATCCGGGAGGCGCTTTGTAATGACATTATGATTATGTGATCAATAAAGTGCACGGTTCTCTCAAAAAAAAAATCTAAGGAGATAATTCTAGATTATATATGGTGTGTCAACCAATAGTTGGTCCTCGAATATTTTTTTGCGCTCTCGCTTGTTGTTGGTCTTTCTTTGCTAACATATGTATTTCCTCAATCCTGAAAAGGATGGTTACTATCTGCTCTCTCCTGATTAACAAATCTAACGCATTTTAAAATTTTGCGAAAATTTCACCGATCTATTAATAATCTCCTGATTAACGTACTGCGGGGAACGTGGTTGATGAAGTCGTATCGACGCTGACCAAGGTCACGAAGTCCAACGGTCGCGATAACTTCTAGCACCGAAAGCACGGCGCCGGTTAAGAGAGTCACACACGTATGGTGTTTGACGACAATTTTCGCTTTTCCCCGATCCAACCGAGATTGTGAAAGTAGATCTTCCAGCTCCAAATCCCGCAGCGGGGACGCAGCGGGGACAAAGGCAGAAAAAATTGTCGTCAAAATAGCCCTTGTTTCAAAAAAATCTGAGAAACTTCTCAACATCTTGACAAAAGCAGAAACAATTGTTGTCGAAAGTAGGAACATGATAGGCAAGAAAAGGTAACATATGTAATTCTCTTCTTCTATGCAGATAGACATATAATTCCACCTTCTGAGTTATACATCAAATGCACTTCTTGGATCCCCTGACATATTAGTATCCATGTTCTTCTCCTTTTCTTTCCAAGTATATATACAGTTTTTCTGTGAGCTCTAAACATACATTTCATCTACACAACAAAACCTACCATAGTTTGAAGGGATACATAATAAGCTCCTTCCTCGTTCGCTATCACAAAGTCGTCGTGCCCGCTCGCGTGCCGTATATATGCAGTGCGGGGGAGGGTTCTCTATGGCGTGCCCAAATTTTTTTTACGGCGCCGGCATCTGATGGAGCTGCGAAAGGCGTTGTAAGAAGTCATTGGGACCATTTTGAGGCAGCTGCTGGAGAAGCATTGCTCACAGAAAAGTTGGGTGCCATGTTCAACCACTTGAGGACATTCCCCCAACCCCCCATCCCACCCCACATGTAAAGCACTGAAACAGCGTGCAAGAATATACGATGAGTGTTCACTCTCCATCTTCCGAGTCATACATCCACATCATCAGGAACTGCAGATCACCTGTCGCATTACTATCCAGTTCCCCCCTTTTTCTTTTTCCAATTATATACATACAGTTTTTTTGTGATCTCTAAAGATACATTCCATGTCCATAACACAACCTACTGATCGCTTCCACAAATCGTCAGCTCAATCTGGTTTACTGGTGCTTTGCTGCATCATCAGGTGAGCCGCCATTGTTCAGTCTGGACTGCATCACCAACTCAATCTAGCTAATTGGTGAACCTAAAGTACCCACAGGCAGGCATGTGAACTCAGTGCCTGCATGCATCATCACCATGTTCAACCACTGCAAGACATTTTTAAGAAATGACATGGTGTGCACAATGAAGGCAACCTTTTAACAGAGTCATCATCTTCAGGATTCTGATTATAAATACATCACATAGATATATTAATATTCACTGGATCTTCAAAATCCAAGCAACACCTGAAGATTCTTGACAAAATCGAAAAACAATTGCTGTCGAAAGTAGGACACAACAGGCAAGAAAAAGTAACATATGTAACTCTGTTCTTCTATGCAGATAGACATCCTCTGAGTTATACATCAACGTCAGGAACTGCACTTCCCCTGACATAATATTAGTGTATCCAGTTCCCCCCTGTTTTCTTCTTCTTTTCTTTCCAAGTATATATACAGTTTCTTTGTGAGCTCTAAAGATACATTCCATGTACACAACACAACCTACCACAATTCGAATTTGAAGGGATACATAATAAGCCCCTTCCTCGTTCGCTATCACAAATCATCCAATAATAACACCTGTCTGTCTGTAGGAGAGGGACCAATCAAATGTACAGAATCCTCCTCACCCGTCTCCTACAAGAAGAGATCGTCGGCGATGCCCACCGCCGTCGACGGGGGCGCGTCGTCCTCCTCCTCCTCCATCTCCGGCTCAGGCTCTGCTCCGAACTCGGCAGAGTCGTCGACGGCGGCGAGGTTCTTCAGGTCAACTATGGACAGCTCGTCGAGCTGCTTGACCACGAGGTCGGCAGCGCCGAGCTCGTAGACGGGGTGCTTGCTGGCGACGGCGACGCACTTCATGCGCGCATCGTGGGCCGCCTCCACGGCGGAGTTGGAGTTGCCGAACACGATGCAGCGCTCGGGGATGAAGCGCAGCAGCTGCGCGGCGTAGAGGAACAGCTCCGGGTCGGGCTTGCCCCGGTACACGTCCTCGGCGGCCACCACGGCGTCGAAGAAGCCCCGCGCGCCGACGGCCTCGATCGACTCCTCGATGACCTTGCGCGGGCGCGTGGAGGCCACGGCGAGCGGGATCTTGTAGTTGGCCAGCGTGCTCATGAACTCCCTCGACCCGTCCCGCATCTGGCATGACGCGCCGCCGCCACCAGAGAGGGCGCGGTGGATCTCCTCCTTGCGGGCGGCGAGGCGCCGGAGCTCAGAGGGGTCCCGGGACCAGCAGAGCACCTCGGCGATGGCGTGCTCCGTCTTCATCCCCTCGACGCGCTTCAGCACGAAGGCGGGAGGCGGTGACTTGCCCTCTTCCTCTGCGAGGGTGAGCCATGCCTGCTTCTCTAGCTGGGTGTCGTCCTCCACGATCACCCCCTCCCACTCGAAGATGACGCCGAGCCAGCCGCAGCCCATGCGCTCGAGCCGGAGCAGCGGGTTGTGCAGGCTGGGGTCGTCGGCCCGGTTCCGCGGCGGCCATGACGGGGTGGTGGGGTTGGGGGCCCCCAGATCGTCATCCCCAAAGTCGTCGCTGACGCCGCCGTCCCCCGGGATCCCCCGGTACTCCCTCCGCGGGCTGCTGGCCTCCTTGGTGACCCCGACCGCCAGCGCCCGCACCGGCCAGTCCGCCAGCCGCTGCGCCGCGGGAGGAGGCTGGCGGACGACGAGGCGGCGGCCTGAGAAGCCCGTGGCGAGGGGGCGGCAGTTGACGACGCGGAGCATGGTCCGGCGCGGGTGGCCGCGGTGGTCGAACAGGTGGTGGGCTATGAAGGAGGTGCTCGTGGCGCTGACCGTGTCGACCACCATCATGGCTGGATCCGCCGGCCCACCTACCGATCAGCAAGAAGCGAGATCCCCCTAGCCGGCCGCCGCAGCCTCCTCAATCAATCCCTTTTCCTTGGCTCAAGCTGCAATAGGATGGACAGGAAGCGGTAGAGTCAGGGGGTCAGAACCAATCCGCCGGGCCGGAGAATCAATCAGTTGAACAAAAGAAGCAAGAAACGAACCGGAACCGAATCAGTTGGCTTCGTTTCCTTCTTATTATTATTAGCTAACCAAAAAAAAAAACCGAATTTGTTCTAATCGGTATAGATTCCATCCATGGCCTCTGGAGCAGACAAGCAAACAGACGGAACCAAGTCCAAATTGGATTCGATTCGATTCCTTCCTGGTCGGAGGGGAAAGCAGGGGAGCCGGGGAGAGGATAAGGGGGAACCGGAAACCTTACCGGCGACGAGCGGAGGGCGGCGATGAGCGGGTGTGGGGGGGGAGGTTCCTTGGGGAAGCTTCGGGGGGAGCTTGTGTCGTGAAGCTTCTCCGTCCGTCCGTCCGTCCGTCCGTCGTTGCTTGCTTGCGAGTTTTGTCCCCTCTTCTTTTTTCGTCCACGCGATGGATTTTTGCTTTGCTATTTTTATCGGCAACCGCTCGCCGTCGTCGTGGTCGTGGAGGAGGAAGCCGAGACGAGTCACCGCCGGATGCGCGACACGTGGCCTCCTTCCGCACCGTCCGATGGATATTCGTCGGGGAGGAAACGTGAGGTGGAGGCGCCGCCTCCCTCCAGCGGTCTTGGAATTCACACATTTTTTACTTGCCGGTTTCGTGTCTGCCTTTTTCTTAGTTGTTTTTCTCTCCCATGGATTCTTTGGAGTATACTTATATGTTATGATAGTGCACGTTCTTAGTACATACCTGCGGTAAATTAAATAAAAATAATCCAAAATCGTAACAATTTTAAAGATTAACCTTATTTGGAAAAAAAATTCAAAGTAGATACGCAGCGCCGTCTGCTGCGCCTGTCGGACTGGCGCGGCACGCCTTGCCACGCTGGCTCGGTGGGCCCGACAGCTTAAGTGCGGTGCCAGTCGGGGAGGCGCCGCACCCACCTATGATGCACTATGGCGGCTGGCGACGCACGCTTGGAGCCCTTAAGGTCGCGCTGGGTCGGCCCAGCCAGCCGACCCTCTTCTCCATTTCCTCTCGCCTCACCACTTAGCACTCAAGAACGAACGGCGGTGGCTAGTGCTTATTCTTCCCCAATCTCCACTCAAAACACCAAGATTTGAAGAAAAATATAGGGAAAATCTTCCCCAATCGCCCCACCAAGGTATTCTCCTCTTCTCCCCTCAATTTCATCCGAAAATTTCAAATTATTTGTCCCTAGATTGAGAAATTCCTCCAAATGCTAGGCCACCAATTGGATATAATGAGGTGTTTGGTTGATATGTAGAGTTAGGATTAGTATATTAAACCTTCATGTGTATAGATAAGATTGTTAGGGTTATGGTTAGTTAGGGTTAGGGTATGGTTATATGAGCTTGTTGTTAGTGTAAATTTTGGCATAGATACTTATTGAATTTATCTACCGTTATGTTTTATTTTGGGAAGGCTAGAATTGTCCATGTTCATCATATGGACAAGGAAGCTTTCTTGAGAGGCAATATTGAGTCGGACCCGGATGAGATTGACTTGGTGTTTGATCGTAGTCGAAACTATGCAGAGGTGTTGCAACAAGTTCGGATAAATTTGAATTGGATGGATCTTAGTGATGTTGTTGAGTTGGAGGGTAGACACAATGTGGGATTTGGGATGCACAACCGTTCGAAAACAATGTGGGATTTGGCATGTACTCCCCCTTCGCACCTCCTTGCCCCCAGAACTAAGAGCCGACCCTGAGCTTCCTCGCGTCGTCCTAGGTACGGCGAAGGAGCCTATCTACTTCCAAAAACACGTGCACTTCCTTGGATAAGCTGTGTCAGTTGTTTTGGATTGAAAACGTGATTTCTCAAAACTGTTTGGCAGGTATGTTCCTCCAAGTAGTTTTTCTCCACAACTCCTCCTTCCAATCATTCTCTTTTGCCTCCCACTTCAATCTGTTCCTGTTTATCTCCATTAGATGTGGAATTGATCTGGTGTTGCGCAGGTTATTTCAATGACATAATATATATAGGATGGTGTGATTTGACACCCAGGGTGTAGAATAGTTATTGCAATGTGGAACATAGGGTTTCTATATATAGGGTGGTGCTATTTGACACCCAGGATGTAGAATAGTTATTCTACACTCACCTTCTATCTTTAGAACCGTATATTATTTTTATATCACGTAAATTTTGTATTACTTTGTAAGTCGAGAAGAACATAAAAAAATTAAAAATGACATAATTTTTTTGTTTACATGCCATAAAAAATTCAACGCAAAAGACATATTTTTGGTGTTTTTACACTATAATGACTCATAAATTTTATTTTTGTGTCAGTTTTTTTGGTTGTTATGAATATATGAACATAATTATTCATATACAAAACATATTTTTTTCAATCTAACAACGTAAAAATATGTTGGGTGCAAAATAACTATTCTGCACCCTAGGTGTCGAATATATATATAGAAACCCTATATATATATATATATATATACTGAGGCTAGGCTAGATTTGGATTGTATTTTTGTTCGCACACGAACACGTCACCGTGTACCCTCGGCGCCGAGAGGGAGGCTCGCCGGAAGCGCGGTACGCAAGACAGTCCGGCGGGCTCTTTTGAGACCCGAAACCCTGCTCGCCCGGTAGGGACCCCATCAGGGCGGCGCTGCAGCTATGGGCTACCCTAGGTCAGCCTAACCGCCCCTAGAGCCTCGTGGATTCGCAGCCTCCAATCTTGAAGAACGACGAAGAACGAGAAGAAGGATACAAGGAGAGAGGGATAAAAGTAGATGAACATAGAAAAGTAGTAGATTTGTTTGTTCGATTGGTGTTGGTTCAATCGGCCTGATCTTCATTGCCTTTTCATATGAACATAGAAAATACAAAGAACTTTCATGTTTTTCACTTTTTCATATGACCTGATCTTTATTGCCTTTTCCTCTTGTTTTCGTATCAAACTCGAATTGCGACCGAACGAATTTAACTCAATTTGGTTGTAGTTTGAATCTGTAGATTGTATACTTGCTCGGATGAAGATGGTTCAAAAATCAAAGTTGTTTGCCTCGAAAAACTGAGCAACTTTTATGTTTGCGACTTTTTCATCCGAGTTAATATTGACCGCTCAATCTTGTTCGTAAGCAGATACGTTAGTCTAGCGGTTTTGAGACGAATTTTGGACTTTCGTCCACGCCAAAGATGAGACAAGGTCTATGGTCCGGCGACCACTCGGTTCTATCCGTGCCAATTTGGCTTTTGGTAGTATTGTAATTCTAACTTTCGAATACTAACTCAGATTGAGATGATTCAAAAAGAAAAGTTGATTGTTTCGACGAGACACACAACTTTCGTGTTTTGAACTTTTTAATTTGAGTTCATCTTGAAGGAGTAATAGTTGAAGTCTCCATATATCACTCTCCGAATCTTCTCTGGACACTAGCATAATCGGCTATTAAGCCTGATCATGGCTTGACTTGATATGGTGCCTCTTTGATGATGATTAATATTCCTCGTAGTGGACTTTTCTGAGTGTGTGTCTCTCACCATTTTTCTTGATTAGCTACGAGCCTAAAACGAGTGCCAACACATGCCCCCATGTTTTCTGGCAGAGCTTGCGTGCTAGAAAATAACTTGCTTCACTTTTAGTCTAAGGACGATGTCAACACTCCATCGGCCAGTGGTCGTATTAGGACGATAACTCTATATCGGCCATATGTGCTACGGATGATAAATATATATATCGGTCATTTTATGTCCAAGCTTGTTACCACTTGGGTATAACTTCTACAAATATTTGCCTTCGGGAAGAACCACTTTCATCTTGATAATTGAGGGATACAATGAATGTCTTCATGAACAACTCCAACAATGATCCTTGCCTAGTCCTTTAGTTCAGATTTTCATGTAATAAACAATGGACTTCCTTTATTGTTCTTCTTCACCTGCACTAGATCTTTCATTAGCGGCCGAAATGGTGGTTTCCAATCTGTCCTTACCTATGTTGGCAAAATAAAGCATCGACTCTTGTGAAATATGAAATATATTATGAATAACATGGTAGCCGAATGTTTAGTTGAGCCAACTCATTTGCACTTCAGTTTTCATGTCTAGATATGTGAGCAATGATAAATCAATCCAAGATGAAATTCACACCTAGACATGTATCAAGATAAATAACAAGTGATTCTTCGAAACTTTGGTAAACCATGGACATTGTTGCACTACTCACAAAGAATCACTAGAATCCTCAATATTTGTAGCACCTATAGCTATAAAAAGTCCTAGCACGAATAGCAAAGCTGCAAATTCGGCCTGATTCTTTGTGTAAGATATTCTAAGCAGCATGAGACTTCATAAAATAGTACCATAAGGAGATAAATAAACAATACCAATGCATTGGATATTGTTTTCAAAAAGTATTCTCCATGGTACTGGAGAGACAAGATCAATATCAATATCATGCTCAGCATCTACGCAATAATGAAATTAAAAATAATTTGGCCTTTTATAGATCTTAAAGATTTATAAGCCAAATTATAAACACATAAGCATAAGCACAATTGCTATTGAATGCATACCTTGTCTCGGTCTCCAATAGAACTAAGGACGATGTTAGAAAACCACATCGGCCATGATTGAATAATGACCTCACGGCGATAGAATAAATATCGGCCATATATGTTTGCCCCAATGTGCATTCATAATCCATCCACCAAAATATGTATAGCCGAAGTAAACAAAACAAAAAATCTGATTATGAACTTCAAATATTCGGCCTCTTGGATTAGCAACAAAAGTGCAACTAATCAAATGAATAATGATTTGGTAATACCCTTTCATGATGTATTCAAGGATCAAAATAAGACCATGGTGGATAACCAATCATACCTGGGGATGAATTCCATGGCATAGGCATTAATGGTGAAGTATAATAATATGGATGATGTGCTGGCCGAAGCTTTGGATAGTGATATCGAATTATTTGGCATGATTGCTTGTTGGCTTTATTCTTTTTGTTCTCCACTCTTGTTGTCCTTCTTATGACAGGATTTCGCACATCTTCCTTGCCTTGAGGGTTTACTTTGAGAACCCATGCCATGTTTCTTTTCTTCAGCTCCCCGACTCTAAGACGATATAGCTTCCTCTCCTGCCAATGTGATAAGTCGAGTGGGCATCTCGGTTGTGGTTTTCTTTCACACAATGGCATGACTTTATTAATATTTGGCACTTTCGACTTGGATTGTTTGGACTCGACGATTGGGACATTGAAAGTTACTCGCTTCACTTCCTTTCCCTTAGTAGCCAATGTCAATTCCGCTGGCTTTTCATTATTTGGAGTCGAGTCTGAAATAGCACACTTGCGTCCATCTTTTTTTATTCAGTATACTTGCTTAACCACCTCCTTCTTTACCCATGAACTCCAGACCGATTCTTTTCTAACTAAACGGTCTTTGACATGTGAATGCTGATCAATTGACCTTCCTGGAGCTGCATAATTTGGGTGAGATGATCTAGAATTAGATGGATAACGTGCCCATGAATCATACCTTTCCCATGATGGATATGAATAAAAATTAGCATTTGGAGGTATCCATGACATTGGCATTGGTGGCCCAAAATGAGGACACGAATTTGTTGCATTGAATTTCTCCTTTCGCCAATCCCTGTCTTTAGAACTTTGCCTTGGGGGAGATCTTGATGCTTTTACACTACTTGGTCGATAAGAACTTTTTGCTTCACTCTCTTTTTTATATTTTTCCAGCAGCTGTGCGAAAGTGACTTTTGGTTTGCTACCCTTGTTCTTATTGCGGCCTTTGTATTTTTGAGTTTTGCACACATTGATCTTTGTTTTTGTTGTTGCCCCCAGTACTTGATGTCTTCATTGTAGCTTCAATGGAACTCCCGCCCTCAAGAACATTTGCAATATGCTCTTTAACAATCTGTTTGCTTGAAAGCTTGATCCCATCATGTTCCTTGTGTACATGCTCATCATTATATGAATCGACCAGAGGTAGCCGATGCAATATCATTTGTCCATCAAGACCAATCGAAATATATTGGTCATCAATTTGTGTTTCAGCAAATTTCAATCGCCCCTTATTAACAGCCGATTGTACTATTTGATGAAACATGTTGCAACTCTCTATACTATGCTCGAACGAAGCATGCAACTTGCAATACATTCGTCCTTGTAATGATGGCTCAGTATTGTGATCAAGAATTCTAACACAATCGATTTTCAATAGCATATCAAATATATGATCACACATACTCAAACTGAAGGTACACCTTTCATCTTCTAACCGATCTCGAAGTGAGAACAGTTTTGGAATTGAGCAACCGAATTGTTCAGATTTCACATCATCCAATTCGGCTATGCATTGTTTTTTGCACTTCTCTTCCGATGTATTTGAATACGAAGTTATACTAGCATCGGCTTTCTCAAGAGACAATAACCTTGTATTTTTAGGTTTCTAAAACTAAAAAGATTAAAACGCATATGTCTCACTTGAGACCAAATTGAAGGGTTTCGCAGCATAGTAAATCAAAAAAATTCTACGGATGCGAACGGGGAAGCCAAGATCTAATCTAGGAGATGCAAACAACGAGGGGGAATAGATGAGATCTTCATACCCTTGAAGATTCACACAGCGGAACGTTCGACGGAACGTGGTTGCTGTAGTCGTACTCGCTTCTCCTCCTCGCAATCCGATCCGATCCAACACCGCAAGTGGCGATGCCTCCGAGAGATGCACACGTATGGCACCTCGACGTCTCCTCCTTCTTCGGTCCAGCAAGTGGGGTGGAGATATAGGTTGGATCTACAACACGACGGCATGGTGCAAACGGTGGAGAGTTTCTACGGCAGGGCTTCGCCTACGCGCAGTCGGGAGGGAGAGAGAGAGGAGGGCAGCAGGGCGGCTAGGGATTAAGGAGGTGTGTGGGGAGGGTGCGCCCCCAGCCCTCTTTATATAGAGGGGTGGGCGCTGCCCCTTGCCCCTCCTCCAAGCCTAGGGTCGGCGGCCAAGAGGGAGGAGTGGGGGGCAAGTTTTCCCCCTCCTTCTAGAAGCTCTCCCTAGGGTTTATCCTAGGGCTTGGCCGGCTGGGCCTATGGGGCTTGTTCCCCTGGCCCAATGCGGCCAGGGCACTCCCTCATAGGCCCACGCCCCCTCCCGACAAGTGGGTCCACGTTGGTCCCACTCCGGAAGGTTCTAGAAGCTTACGGTACAATACCGAACAATCCGAAACAATTCCGAACTCCAAAAACTGCTTTGCCTTATATGAATCTTATTCTCTGGACCATTCCGGAACCTCTCGTGATGTCCTGGATCCCATCCGAGACTCCAAAAAAAACTCATAAACCAATTATCCATTCTATCCTAGCGTCGAGACACATTAAGTGTGTGACCCTGCGGGTTCGAGAATATGCAGACATGATCTTCTATCAATAATCAACAGCTGGGTCTGGAAACCCATATTGACTCCCACATACTCATCGATGATCATATCGGATGAACCACGATGCCAGGATTCAATTAATCCCATATACATATTCCCTTCGTCACGCGATATTTTACTTGCCCGAGATTCGATCGTCGGCATCGGCATACCTAGTTCAATCTCGTTCACAGCAAGTACTTTACTCGTTCCGTAATCCGATATCACTTTGTGATTAACTCCTTAACCACGTGCTTGCAAGCGGTGTTGATATCGATTACCGAGTGGGCCCTAAGTATATCTCTCCGACTTGGGAGGGACAAATCCCATCTCGATACATACAACCCTACAAGTACTTTCCGATCACCTGAGAGACACATTTATGATCACCCTCTCATAGGATGACGTTTGATGACCTCAAAGCTTTCTTCCGATACCAGGGAGTTGCATTATCTCATGGTCTAAGGCTGCTTGATTTGGGTCTGTCCATCATACCATTCTCCCAATGATGTGATATCATTATTAATCGATAACTCATGTTTATGGTTAGGAAACCTTAACCATCATTAATCAATGAGCTAGTCCATAGAGGCGTAGTAGGGACACGGTGTTGTTCATAAACCACACAAGTATTAAAGTTTCCGCTTAATACAATTCTAGCATGGAATATAAACTTTATCATGAACAAGAATTATAATAATAACATCTTTATTATTTCCTCTAGGGCATAATTCCAACACAAATGTTAGCCAAGTATAAAATAAACAAAGCTACACATGTAGATATAAAATTCAAATTAAACAATGGGCAAAACTTTGGTTGTAATAATTTGTTACTATCGGTCTCTCTAAATGGCACACTATGTTGACCGATATGTTTTGTGACAATTATATTGCTAACAAATAATTTAACTTTCACGATTGGTCTTTCAAAGTTTCTGATAATAATCTTGCTAATAAATGCATCAACGATATAGTTTTGACCACATCGAAATATAAATAAATTATCTGCTGGATGTACCTTTTTGAAGACGTTGGAAGCGTATGATGGTCGGACGTCCTGAACAATATCTTGCTCGACCTCTAGAGAATTCTCCAACTCCTTGTCTTCTTCCTTTTCTGGATTCCGTGCCTCTTCACTTTGATGCTCTTTGTCAACTGAACATTGTTCGGCTATATCTTGTTGTTGTTGATGTTCATAAATTTCTTTGGCACAAAAATCATAGGGCAATATGTAAGCTCCCTTACATCCAAAAAATCAAGCACATCAGTTTTGATAATCTTGCCATGCTCTTGATCAATGAAGCTTGATTCTTCTGATTTGGTAGATTCAGCATATGTATTTTCTGATTCGGCTATTTCAATAACCGAATTAACCATACTAGATAGCATTGATGCTTTCTTCATGGGTTTCATCTGATTGCAAAGCTTCTTCTCTTTGCCTCGTTGTAGTAGAGGGCTCAACTTGATTTCTGGGTGGAGGAGATGAATTGATTCTTTTAACTTGAGTAGTATTGTCTTGATGGTCCTTTTTAAGACTTGCAAGAAACTGCTGCAGTTCTTCTTCTTCAAGTTTTTTCTTATATGCTTCATGATCCTCTTTCAGCTTATTTTCAAGTGCATCAAACTCCTCATCATGCTTCTTCTTGAGTGCCTCGAATAACTGGAGATGTTCCTCTGATAAATCATCAAACGTAATGACATTATCGGCGTTAAACTCAGCAACACATGATTGCCCCCCAATGCTTTTGGTTTCTTTCAGCAATGTAGTGTTGCCGAAACTTAGCAATTGAGAAGGGGAAAACCTGATATTGTTTGCCTTGCGCTCCTATTCACGCTTCTTGTTGTATGCCTCATAAGCTTGTATTATAGCAAGATCATGGGGCCTCTCTTCTAGTTCTCGGTGAAGAGAATTGAGCTTCCTGAACTCAGCTGCAAGTTTTTCCTTCCAGTCATTTGTTCCTGCATAAGAATACCCCCAATGCCTTTTGTATCTTTCGGCAATGAGGTGTCACCGAAACTTTGCAGTATGGGGGACTTACCATACGCTACAGTACTAGATGAAGGCACATTAGCTCCTACTGACTTTTCACGTATTCGGCTATAACCATTGTAAAGGTGAGGAGACGAATTATGAATATCACTAGTTGCATGTGGTGATGAAACATTACTAACATAAGGTGTAGCATATGATGATTGAGAGTAAGTGGGAAAATAACTAGTTGTAGCATGTCTAATTTCCCTATCCATTGACATGTTTGAAGATGAATCTACAGATTGCAAGTTATTTGCCGATGAATATAAAGATGAAACACCCTCATGCATGCTATTGAAACTTCTACCAACATGTGTCTCATATTTATTGACTGAATTTATCATGGTGTTCATCGGCATATGGATTTCTGGGGCTGCCGATGCATGATAATTCGAGTTTACATATCGCAAGTTGCTAAAACTAAATGAAGTTTGTAGATAATTTTGCATCGGCCGTTGCACATAGTTAGAACTAAGGCTAGCCGATACACCACACATATCAAAAGATCTAGCAACATGGACATTAGAATTACTTGCATCTACATAATTGGATTGAGTATTCATACCACACTAGATTGCAGCCTCTTGATGACGCTCTTTTCGTAGCAAGAATAGGCTGAAGACCGTTCAAAGTTTCGTCCCCAGCGGAGTCGCCAAAAAGTGTGTTCGCACACGAACACGTCACCGTGTACCCTCGGCGCGATGCGCAGCAAGACGGCCGAGGGAGGTTTGCTGAAGCGATGCATAAGATAGTCCGGCGGGCTCTTTTGAGACCCGAAACCCCGCTCGCCCGGGAGGGACCCCGTCAGGGTGGCGCGGCGTCTATGGGCTGCCCTAGGTCAGCCTAACCGCCCCTAGAGCCTCGTGGATTCGCAGCCTCCAATCTTGAAGAACGACGAAGAACGAGAAGAAGGATACAAGGACAGAGGGATAAAAGTAGATGAACACAGAAAAGTAGTAGATTTGTTTGTTCGATTGGTGTTGGTTCAATCGGCCGTCACCCCTCGTGTATATAAGGAGCGGCTGGACTTTTCGTGCAAGAAATAAGGCTGGATCGTATAAAACCCTAGTTGGGGTCCAACTCGAACAAGCAAACTCGAAATTTGCGTAACTATTCGGTCAAAAACTTGCCCGTAACTTCTGGACCACTTTTGAGATAGTAAACGAGCTCAGATCAAAATGTCATAAAAATCAAAGTTGTTTGTCTCTAAAATACAAAGAAATTTCATGTTTTTCACTTTTTCATATGACCTGATCTTCATTGCCTTTTCATCTTGTTTTCGTATCAAATTCGAATTGCGACTGAACGAATTTAACTCAATTCGGCCGTATTTTGAATCTTGAGATTGTATACTTGCTCGGATGAAGATGGTTCAAAAAGCAAAGTTGTTTGCCTCGAAAAACTGAGCAACTTTTATGTTTGCGACTTTTTCATCCGAGTTGATATTGACCGCTCAATCTTGTTTGTAAGCAGATATGTTAGTCTAGCGGTTTTCAGACGAATTTTATACTCGTGAGACAAGGTTTGTGGTCCGGCGACCACTCGTTCTGGCCGTGCCAATTTGGTCTTTGACAGTATTTTGACTCTAACTTTCGGATACTAACTCGGATTAAGATGATTCAAAAAGCAAAGTTGATTGTTTCGACGAGACGCACAACTTTCATGTTATGAACTTTTTCATTTGAGTTCATATTGAACAAGTCATAATTGAAGCCTCCATATATCACTCTGCAAATCTTCTCTAGACACTATCATAATCGGCTATTAAGCCTGACCATGGCTTGACTTGATATAGTGTCTTTGATGATAAATATTCCTCGTAGTGGACCTTTTCAAGTGCGTGTCTCTTGCCATTTGCCTTGATTAGTTATGAGCCCAAAACGAGTGCCAACAATTTCCAAATAGTGGCTCAGGAAAATGTGTCTTGAGAACCTACCATAATTCTGTGTTAGGTTGTGATAGAATTTTTTGGTTTACACATTGGTCTTCATAACTTAGGTGTAAATAATGTAGCTGAATAAAATAGCCTTTCTATGTGAAGTAACAGTCACATGTGTATTCCTTTCCGGCCGATATTAGCGACTTTTTCCAAGTGGTTTCTTATGAGAAAGTGTTTCAGGTTTGACTGGTGAGCTTTAACTTATTGGAGACCTGGGAATTGTGTAAGTCATCTTCTTTGTAAAGAATTGCATTAAGAAACTCTATCTCAAATATGATTTAGTTTACATGACTCCAGTTTGATTCGAGCAGAGTATTGTGTGACAGATAAGGTCTGCATTCTCTCCCGCTACTTGCATTCATCATCCATCTCTACATCTTAAGAATTTGTGCTAGACAATAGATCTCAATCTATGGTTATTTCCTTTACGATGATCTTTTGCACCAGGTCTGCTTACTAAAATGGACAAATAACTTTATAGGTTATGTAAATCAGGTGATTGTGAAGCAGCTGAGACAAGCATCTATATTCAACTAATTGTTTCTACATACAATAGTTATGATGGTTGAACTAAAGAGGTTTGTATCCATCTTTGTTTCAGATTTCTTTCTCTGTATCTTTTTACGCCAGAATTTATCTATGTTTCTATGTATTTTTTGGAAAATACACATATCTATCAGCAGTAGCTTCTACCAGTATGATCATCATCTATAAACATGACAACACATGAAGTAATGAACTTCAGTTATGTGCTACCAGTAATCAAGATATGACCTCTTTGTGATAAACGAGCACAAACATAATATCATGTCAGTTAAATAACCTTTATAATAGGAGGTCTGGAACTCATTGTGAAGGTAGTAAGGTAGATTGTAGAGGTCTCTTTGAATAGATGTAAGATGTTTCTATGGTTATCACAAACTACTTTTGTGGCTGATTCATCACAACCTAGGCAATGGATATTAGATCATTTTTTTAAACTATGGAAAGGGCGAAAGGATAATCAGTAGCATGCATGACCGAAAGCAAAAAGGCAAACTCAAATTGCAACAAGATGGAGAAAATACATTACAAGTCTATTGCCAGGTCAAAGTGTGAAATCACATATTTGAATTCATGTCTCTCAAGTATTTTAATTATATCATGTACATCCTACTCATATGAATGGAAATAAATGATGCTCTTGCTGTTTGGTAGCAACCGTTATTTTTTCTACTTTGCACTATTGATTGTGGCTACTATATATGTAGCACTGATGCATATGTTAACACTGAAAGATCTGCAAGTTCACCACGTCTACCACATAATGCTGAAACAAAGTGTGGGCGGTGGGGTGAAGCACGCCTATCAACCTATAAATGTTAATGTTGGCTTGGTTTTCTTTTGGTTGGTGGTATTTCACTTATTATTTTGTAGGACATGAATTTAGTGTACAACAATTATAGTTGTGATATTATGGTGCGGATCAGGCTCGACGACCATGAGAGTTGCATTGCAAACCATCAGGAACTGTGTCTCTGGCTGTCGTCCGGGCGGTAGAGGAAAAAAACCTTGGCTCATGCATGAAATTTGTGACCTTAGTGGGTCGAGTCAGGTGCGGGTGCGCTATGGTTGCCCTCTGGCCCTGACTTCCTTTTCCATGCAGGGTTGTGGATACATGTAGAAGTAGGCTGCCTGCGCCCCTAGAAGACGAATGATTAGCGCTCCAGGATGTGTATCCTCTTTCCAAACATCCAAATTTGTTTCTGACTTTTTAATGGCGTTCTGTTTTGGTGCTCTGAGCTAATTGCACATTTGGCGGCGTTCTCAATCTGATTGTGGATCCAATTTTAGTACTCCGTGCTATTTGTGTATTGGCAACGTCTCAGTATGATTTCCATTGATTAATTTCAGTAATGAGGATGGTGGTAATGATTGCACTCCTTAGTTTCTTACTGATCTTTGATGGTGAATCAGCTCATTAGTTTCATTTCTATACGGGCTCGGGGATGGAAGCATGTTTTCCACAATTATTTTTCTTATTTTATCAGCATGGGATTACAATTGGCATCTTTATGTATACAGAGTATCTTGGTATAGTGGTTACTATGTTTTGACTAGAGAGAGTAATGTTGGTTTCCATTTGTTACCATTTATGTTTTTGTTGATTATATGCAGCCTATTTTTATTGCAATGGTCGGTTTGTTTCCGTGCTTGAGCCCGCGTCCAGTTTACATAGGTTCAGTGTCTCTGTATCTAATAGCCTCCAGGCCATGTTTTACCTTTGTTATTATTTCCTCCAATACATGTTCATAGTATTCAAGTAGCATGAGAATGTATTCAATAGCCTGCGTCCAGTTTACATAGGTTCAGTGCCTCTATATCCAATAGCCTCCAAGCTGCTAGAACAATACTGGTTGTTCACAGTTTCTCTACAAGCTGCTAGAAATGTATTCTTATCTTAAAAAAGATGTTTGATATTTATGCTGCTTGCTGTGACAATTGACAATCTAACTTCTGCAATGTCTTGAACTTACTATGTAGTTTTGTTAGAAATATGAAGTTGGTACTTGGTAGTGTAGGAAGCAACGATGTATAAAATTTGTACCATTATTGACTGTATATAAAGCTTACTATGAATATATCAGGAGTATGAGTCATGTTTAAACAACTTATAATCAGGAAAAATATGTATGAAGGTCTGAACTGATTAAAGTATCTTTACAAGGTACCACACTCCCACTCATGACAGTAAGGCATGGACATACGCTCAACTCCTTTTTCTACTATGACAGTAACGCATGGACATACTGTAACATCCCAGTATTTAGGACCTAACGAAGGGTAGATTTTGAAATAGGTATTGTTGCATGCATTCATTTGTGAAAATGCGGGTAAAAGTTTTGCCAAATAAAAACCTTGAGTGATCAATGTTTCTTTCTTACTTTGAGAGTAGGTTTAGTCTTAAAGGAGGATTGCTATAAACTTTGAGATGATCTCAAAGGAATTATGGGTGTTTTGAAATGAGTTTGGGTTTTAAAACTTAAGTGTTTTATAATTTAAATAATTCTGATATAAGATTTGAATATTAAATTAAATATGAGGAAGATATGATAACTTAAATCTTATCTAAAAGCAATATGGTATATGAAGTACATTTCTTATTCAGAAACAAACTACAAAGAATAACTTACTGAAGTTATTCCAAACTTTACAATTCACACAAGAGAAAATAATAAAATATTCTTTATTAATAAATATATAATCTTCATTACAAAGAAACCAAATAAAGATTACAAGAAGTCTAAAAGGAAAAATTACAAAAGATTAAGAAAAGTACATTGGTATATCTCTACTAACTATCCTATATCTAAACTGCACTAAATCTTCATCTTGATCTTGGTACCTGCAAAACAAAGATTAAATAAGAAACAAAACAAGATTAGTGTTAATATATATTTCTCTCAGATATGTCAGTGAGGTGCACTTGACAATCTCATCATTGAGAAATGATAAAGGGGCAAGTTTCACCAAAATGAAAGACTTCATCTTTCATAAATTCAAAGCCAGAATGCAAATGATAGCCAAAAGGGACCAATTCACCAGCCAGTGTAAAAGTAATTTGGTAATGGTAAGTTCACAAATTCCGAACCTATCCACATGTGCATAGAAGGCACACAAGCTGCACACACACATCATGCAAAAGGTTGAGCTATCGACCTCACAAGCATAGCCAGCATAACAAAACCACAACACAGCCATGGAGATGCACCTCAGTGCATCACTCCACTACATCACACCATAGTATAGCCAGGGTGAACACCAGCCAAACCAAGAACAACAACCAAACCAACCACCTAGATCAACCCAAACATCACCAGGATGGTGACATAAGGAGGGGGATGGAACTGGTGGATAGCAAGGTCAAGCCAGGAGCTAGGAGGAGCAGGCAAGCTCAAGATCAATCTCAGTAGCCAGCAAAAGTAGATCAAGATCAAGACCAAAATCAAGATCAAGATCATCATCAATATACTACACCAACATCCAATCTTGTGGTGAGTCTCATAAAACCATCACATGCTTTCATCAGAATATCTAAACAAAAGCATGTGTTGCTTTATGTAATGATCTCTCAATAAGCACCCAAGAGGGGTGAATTTATCCTAGATATTTCAGGTAAAAGGCTAAGAAATCAAACTCCACCACAAGCACTAAACCCTCAGACCAGCATCACTAGGTTTAGTGTTGTTTTTGCAACTTAGATTATTTTGATTTGATCTTACCAGATCAGGGCACATCTCTCAAAGAGAGAGTAGCACCTCTAAATCTATAAGATTCCAACAAACTATTGCCCAACTAACTAGGAATCACATCCTAGGGCCTCAGACCCACATCATAGGCAGGAATAATAATAAAATCTTCCATATCATCTTATCATTTTTAATCACAAGCATAATCAAGCTAAGCCCACAAATAAGACTCAATCACTTGTGTGCCAAATCATATTGGTATCACAAGGACAGGTTGTATATGAACTAAAACCAATCCTTGTTCAGAATCCACACATAAAAGGGACAACCAAATATATATCATTTTCCTGAAGCTAAGTGCCAGGAATCAACATTTAAAATGAATCTATACATCCACAAAAAATCATTACATATAATGATTTGATTCAGAGTGTATCATCTCAAACAAACCCATATTATGATTGCAGTAAGCAACCATTGAGAGAAAACTACTGTCAGTATAAGTAATCTGACAGTAGAGTAAACTCTCAGACCAACAACATAATCCAATCAAGGATTTTATTGAAACAACTAGCATGGATTATGGTGGATTACCACTAGGACAAATCTGACAGGCAACTAGTATCATCAAAGCTACTATCAATCCTTAACCACAGCAAGCAATCATTTCCCATGATCAAATATGATCAACACTAGATCTAAAGCATCATAGATATGATCAACAAAGGGGTTATAAACCCTAATCCAGAGATGAACCCAATCAGCACATAATCACTCAACATGAGAAGCCACTAGCTACACACCAAAAAGAATCAAGGCAGTAGCATGGACTAACACCACAGAGACCACTTACCCGAGGTCCTCGCTGATGAATCTAAGAGGAAGCAGAGGGCCTAACCGTGCGGCACAGGAGCACCTGAGGGCGCAGACCTGCACTGCCACAGAACGGCCAGCAGCCAAGACGAGACCAAAGACACCACCACAGGCGGGATCGTGGCGGTGGCGATAGCAACTTTTCCGAACCCTAGGGTTCGGGAATGGGGTGGAACTGACCACGGGGAAGCCCCAAAGTCAAATCCAAGTGGATAAAACGAAAGAGCATCGTTGACAACCCCAACCCGCACCACGGAGGCGGCCAGGACGGCCGACAACGGCGAGAATCGACGGTGGCGGCATCGCTGGCCACGGGGGCGAGTCAGGGGAGGAGGAGATAAGGTCGAGGGAGAGAGGAGGCAGTGTGGGTTGGGTGGGCCAAAACCCTTCGGGGTAGTTATTTGACCCTGCCCTATTGGGCCACCTTGGCCCAATAAGCCCAAGGGGCCAGCCCAAGTTATTTAATAATTCTTTTGATCAATTAGAAAAGACCAAAATACCCCTGATCTAAATAAAATTATAGAAAATAAAATAAAAATCCAAAAATTATAAATAAAATATTTTTGGATTCACAATAATCCACTCTGACCAAATAAAATAAGATATCAAATTTTGGACATTCAAATTTTTATAAGAATTTTTGTAAACTAAATATTCCTTGGAATTTTACAAAATTATTGAAAGGTGATAAAAATAAATAAAAATCACTTTCATTATTTATTAATATTAGAGTATTTTAAAAAAATACCAAATAAATATTTAGTAATAAAATTAATGTATAATTAATAATTCCTAAAAGAATTATTAAATCAATAAAAGGCAAATAAAGGGAAATAAAATAAAATAACTCAATATATGTTATAAATATTAAAAAGAAATATTTACAAATCCTTTATTACTCAAAAAGGGACTTTTGGGGGTAAATGCATATAAATTGAAATAATGCATCACATTACTTGCATAATCATTTTGCTTCTTTAAATGCTGTCCTTACCGGGCAATAATGATGTTTTTGTAGAACTGGAAGCTCAAGGTCCAGTGCAAGCATCAGACTTCACTACCTTGCCATCACAAGGCAAGTTCATCACTTGCTCATGTCCTTTGAAGAGTCTTTATCAAAGTATTTGCAAATTGTGTGTTATCATATATGCTATAAAAGAAAGAAAATATTATTTTCATAAACAAAGAAATCATAGATATCATCCTAAGTGGTGATATAATGGAGCAATAGAACTTAGATTTCTAATTGCAACAATGATGATCAAATAGGGACGTAATAACCCGTGACATCAGTGATTCTAGCGCCGTATATTATGCGTTAACCATGAGATTTGGAATGGGACAGAGAAGTCAGATGTATCTTCTTCCTCTCGCATGAAGCCGGATGTGCAGGTCGTGGCTGTTATCCTTGTAGCGTGCATATTAATTGGTAATTCGTAGAGGATATGCAACATATGGGTGGGAACCCTTAGTGTCCCACGATAGTTCTGGCATCTAACGGTTTGTACAAACCATTGCGGTAATTCATTATGTGGGCATGGTGTACACCAAGGAGGCATGCGGGGTCGCGAAGGGGATAGTGATTGGCTTGGACCAACTACTGGGACCCACATCATGGAATTGTGGATGGTAAAGTACGCCCGGTTGTGCAACAAGGAGTTGATCTCTCATGGGTAAAGTAACGCACCTCTGCAGAGTGTAAGAACTGTAACTTGTTACTCCCTGTTCCGGGAAGGAGCTACGAACGCGGCAGGAAAGGAACTCCATGAAAGTTCTGGTCAACCTGTGAAGGCTGATTGTCATAGTTTTTTTTCAAAATAAAATCAACCTTTGAAGAAAGATTTACAAAAACTGCATAGTGCCAATGATTTATAATCCGAGTTGGTAGTTAGAGCATCAAAATTCCCACCTTGCATATAATGAACTTGTTGGGTAACGCTGTACTCATTCTTTCCTTTGAACCCTTGCTTAGACTATGAGGATCCCGAAGACATGCCAATGTATGCAGCCGAATGCCAAGAAGACGTGTTCTACGAGGAACCTGATCTATCCGGAGGAGTTGAAGGCGTGGACTACGATATCCGCTATGGTGTCGATGA
The DNA here is from genome assembly GCA_030063025.1 of Avena longiglumis. Classification (NCBI taxonomy): domain Eukaryota; kingdom Viridiplantae; phylum Streptophyta; class Magnoliopsida; order Poales; family Poaceae; genus Avena; species Avena longiglumis. Next base: position 5,799,263 of record CP125975.1, read on the forward strand.
GAATGAGTCCACTTAAGTGTCTAGTTAGCAACAACTAACGGAGCCGAGCAGCATGAACTCTATAGAATTAGCTGTTGAGCCCCACTCCTAGTCGGAGTTGTTACTCTTAAGTTTCCGCTGAACACTTTATATTTTGGTTTGTAAGTTGGATATTTTGGAAGTCAGGAACTTCCAGTATTGTAATAAGAATAAAGTCTGTACTTTTGCAATATGGACCCGCAATGTTTCTGTTGTATCATTCTGAGGGATGTGATATTTACGGAACGGTGTTCTGTAGATGTCATGTCAACGACTATAGTGTACTACACATGCAGTGGTATGCTGGGTCACCGCACATACGCTCATATCCTCCTCTAAAAATGCATCAAGGACTGCAGAAAAATATATTTTTAGTTTTGCTTATTGTTAGAACTGCACTACCTATAGAGATTCTGCCCTGATTCAGTGTTGTTGTGATAGACGATGTCAGTGTAGTGTTTTTCCTATCCAAACATTGTGGTCACCTTATATTGGAATGGATGATTGTTCTTTTTCCAGTAGATACATATATACTTTATAAGATGTTTCTTAGCTTAAAACAAAGTCAGTTCTACCACTCATTTCGTGGTTCATTTTATTTGGATGGAAGGAGCACTACCGCAATGCCATACCTAGCAAAATAATTTGCATGTATTATTTGACAAGCCAATACTCTCAAGGTCAACTCTCATGTGGCAGTTTCATGTGTCAACACCACCCAACTGTTTGAAATTGTAGTTGTATAGGAGGATGGACCATGTGGCTTAATGATCAGAAATATTGTCTATCACAGAATTGTCGGATGCACTTACCATAATTAATTTTGATTGTGGTTATGTATAGTGGCCCTATAGTTATGTTTGTTCTTGCTGGTGACATGGTTATACCCTGAGGGTACACGACCTTAGCATACCTAGTCCAGCCCAAGGAAGACCCACGAGAAAACATGCGCCAGCCCATCAAGACTTTCGGGTGGCCAGGGCCCATGACGCCTTCGGATCCTTAGAGAACAAGATTAGAGTAGATAGAATATTCAAAGGGGCAAACCCTAAAACCTATAACCGACTCGATCTGTGCCTGGGACCTGCCTAACTCTATATAAAGGCTAGGAGGGCACGATGAGGAGGGCACTTTGCATACCACCGCATACACACTTTCCCGCCAGATTGCATCTGCGCACCCTGTACTTTTTGGTTCCACCGTAAACAAGAGCAGACAAGTAGGAGTAGGGTTTTCCCTCCGGGGGCCTGAACCTGGGTAAACCTCGTGTCCCCGTGTTGCTTGTTTGCTAACCGTTCAGCGATCTCTAGCATCCCCATCTTCTCCAAAACCCAAGCTCATAACAATGGGCATTGACGCGATTAAAACTCGTCAATTGACGCCGTCTGTGGGAACTGGGGACGCTGATTGTGCGACCGTGACGGTCCCAACCAAAGTGATCTACAACTCCGCAGCAACGGAGAGTCATCTCCTCTTCGGCGCTTTCGACTTCACCGCCCACTCGCCAGCCACCCCGAAGGACTTCGAGCCCATTGGTGACGGACTCGAGATCCTGTTCGGGAGCTTCTGCTTCCAGGTGGGACAGACCGACACTCTCCGCCTCCCAGAGCGGGTGCCCCTGCCGTCGATCAGGCCCGCTTCATGGGCTCCACACCCCGTGCTACGCACATCACTATCGATAGATGAGTTCTATGACAGCAGCAATTGCAACTCAGATCTGTGCGATCCACCATCGGATGAAGGGACCTACGGTTCCGGATCCAAAAGCCGCGGCAGCAGCAATCCGATCTATGAGTGCTACCAGTGCGCTGCAGTCATCCAAAGTGACGTGGATCAGGAGCACAACCCACCACCCAACCCGCAGGGTAGAAACGGCGGGAACAGAAGAAGCCAGTCCCCCCCCCCGCCCAACGGGGACGACACCGATCGGGTCATCCACCTCAGCGAGGAAGAATGGGCTCAAGCACGCGAAGCCGTAGCAGGCAACAAGATCCTTCCCGCGGGACCTGCTGATGGCATACCACATGCTCCTAATCGAGGAGCACAAGAAGCAGGTGAAGATGCAAGAGGTGCTTGACAAACGCAAGCAAGCAGCCTCTGAGTCCAGTGCGCGGCGAGCTGCGCTCTCCGCCATGGGCATCGGCTCCAGCTCGCATGACAACCATGGCAACAAGCACCGTTCTCGCACGGAGAACATGGATCCCAAGGCACGTCGTGAGGTGACTCGGGCCCTCAACGCGTCCTTTATGGAGATGGATGCCGACGGCAACGTCATCCCGAAGACGCCGCAAGCTGCGATGATGGCAGCCACCACGTACCTTGCATCCCATCCACCTCCGGAGGGGGGCCCGAAAAGGGCCATGCACAAGTCCGCGCTTACCGGACTCGGACTCGTTGGAGCTGCGCTTCACGGAGAAGCTCCTGCGGAGCCAAAGAAGAAGGCTGCGGTCAGGTTCAATCGCAGCCCCACGCCCTCATCTAAGGATGAAGAGCACGACCTTCCTCGAAGGCACAAGAGCTCGCGCCATCGCAGCCGCTACTACGACGCTCGAAGCGAGCTCACCCAGGGCAAGATCGACAAAGCGCGTGCCAAGCGCGTATGCTCGTCCGAATCCGAGGAGGATGACGATGAAGGAGAACTCTGCGGAGCCCGATGCTTCAGCAGATCCGTTCGACGGACACGGATGCCGTGGAACTTCAACCTCCCTTCGGACACTCCGAAGTTTGACGACACACAAGACCCCAAGGCATGGCTCAGCGACCACCTGACGTCCGTCAAGCTACACTACGGAAACAAGGAAACCGCCATGCAATGCCTTCAGCTGCAGCTAACAGGCGCAACCCGGATCTGGCTCAGCAGCCTATCCTCGAGATCCATCCGAAGCTGGGAGGAACTGGCGTACAGTTTCATCCGAAACTTCAAAGGCACCAGCAAGAGGCTAGCCTCGATCGAGGAGTTGCGGGCCTGCACCCAACGAATGGGCGAATCCATTCGCTCGTACATATTATGTTGGTCCAACACCAAGAACTCCGCGGCACAGATCTCTGAGGAGAGAGCTATCGACGCCTTCAAGGATGGCGTCAAGCGCCCGGACTTCAAGGAAGAACTTGGGCGCATCAAGCCCAAGACACTCGATCACCTCATGGACATCGCCAACAGGTGGGTAGATGGCGAGGACTTCGTCCACCGAGCACACTCGGAGGAGCAAGATGACTACGGCCGGCGACATGAACACCGTATAAAGATAAGATCGCGCGTCTACGACGATCACGATGGAACCGACATGGTAGCGGCTGGCTACGCCGACCGCCGCAGCGACGACAACCGTAGCAGCGGCGGATACCGCGGAAGTAACTTTCGCGACGGAGGACGCCCAACGCAGTCATGGCAATGTCGCGGCCGCGACGACGGACCCTTGGCATACGACAAAATGTCGGGTCCATGCACCATCCACTTCAACATTGACAAGGAGGATGGTAAAAAGAAGGCAAGCCACATGCTCAAAGACTGCCACGAGTTCCAGAAACTCAGCGAGAGCATGGCTCAGATGAGCCAGCAAACCCCGAACCCTGGATACGGGAACACACCCGCACCAGGAGAGATCGCACATGGAGCTCCTCCACCACCACATGTGGGACCTCTGAACCACCCAATCGCACCCGCGCAGAATAACGGTGGGCACGGGTACCCCGCGCCGAAAGGATCACTGATGATCCAAAAAGGGCGCCCAACGAACAGGGTGCAGAAGAAAATCACTCATCATCACAATCTGGCTGTGACCGCTCCACCCTCCATCCCTGAGTACCTCAGCGAATCGGAGTCCTGCATCACGTTCAGCCGTTCGGATCACCCTTGCTAGGTCCCTCGCCCAGGTCATGCTTCCCTGGTGCTTGAGGCGCAGATCGTAGGTTTCGACCTGATGTTCGCCAGTACCTTAGTAGCAATGCGGATCCCGCTGTGTAGCCTAGAACAATCCGACACAACATTCCACGGCATCATCCCAAGGAAGGGCATATTTCCCCTAGGAAAGATATGGCTCGACGTCATCTTCGGCAATCCCGATAACTTTCGGTGTGAGTGACTCAAGTTCGAAGTGGTGGACTGGCCATCACAATACCACGCCATCCTTGGGCGTGTAGCATTCGCATGGTTCCTGGCAGTACCGCACTATGCGTACCTACTACTCAAGATGCCAGGACCAAGGGGCGGCATCATGGTCCACGGGAGCTTCACCCGATCGAACCACTGCGACAGGGACTTCAATAGAATCTCCCAGTCATTCAGCATGCAGGAGGAGCACATAAGGCTCCAAGAGTTCACGGACAACGGGGCACCCCCGGTCGCAAGACAGCATGCACCAGACATGTCTTTCGACTCCACCGTCAACAGAAAGAAGGTGCAGGTCCAGCCGACGGATGCCTCCAAGACGGTGCTTATTGCCAACGACCTCAGCTCCGCATAGGAAAGTGCGCTCGTCAATTTCCTCCGTGAGTGTTGGGAAATCTTCGCCTGGTGTCCTGTGGACATGCCAGGAGTTCCCAGGAAATTCGCCGAGCACGCCCTTAACGTCTTTCCAGACGCCAAGCCCGTTAAACAGTCCATCCGACGACTGTCTGAGCCGCGGGCCGAAGCTATCGGAGTCGAAGTCAACAGACTACTTGACGCCAACTTCATAAGGGAGATCAAGGAGAGCGAATGGCTCGCCAACACCGTGATGGTCCCCAAAAAGGACACGGACATCCTGCGGATGTGTGTGGACTTCACATCGTTGAACAAGCACTGCCCAAAGGATCACTTCCCTCTCCCTCAGATCGATCAGATCATCGATTCGACTGCAGGACGCGAGAAGCTCTCCTTCCTCGACGCATACTCAGGCTACAACCAGATTCGACTGAAGGTCGAAGATCAGGAGAGAAAGGTGTTCATCACACCGTTCGGAGTGTTCTGCTACATCACAATGCCCTTCGGTATGAAGAACGCATGCGCCACGTACCAACGGTGCATGCAGGCATGCCTGAAGGACCAGATCGGCCGCAACATCCAAGTCTATGTCGACGACATAGTAATCAAAACAAGGGAGGCCAAGACCCTCATCGATGATCTCCGCGAGACGTTCGACAACCTTGATCGATAGAAGATCAAGCTAAACCCAGAAAAGTGCGCCTTCGGCATCCCATCTGGTCAGCTGCTAGGCTACTTCATCTCCCAGGGAGGAATCGAAGCAAACCCGAATAAAATCCGGGCCATAATGGCCATGGAGAAGCCGAAGAACCTCAAGGGCGTCCAGCAGCTTGCCGGGCGAATCGCGGCGTTGAGAAATTTCATCAGCCGCATGGGCGAAAAGGCCCTGCCTTTCTATCGATCTTTGCGCCAGTAGACAAATTGAATGGACGCTCAAGCGGCGACACATTCAAGATCCAGCTCGCTCTCTACCTCGCCCATCTTGGTCACGCCAAAAGAGTGCGAACCCCTACTGCTATACATAGCAGCTACGCACCAGGTGGTAAGCACCGTGCTTGTGGTCGAAAGACCCGAAGATGGCAAGACCCACGGGGTCCAACGCCCGATCTACTACCTCAGCGAGGTATTAACGCCAACAAAGCAGAGATACGCTCATTACCAGAAACTCGCCTACGGCGTGTTCATGACGGATCGTCGGCTGAGCCACTACTTCCAGGAGCATCAGGTGATGGTCGTCAACAAAGCACCTCTGAACAACATCCTGAACAACCCGGAGGACACATGACGTGTGGCCTTGAGGGGCATAGAGCTGTCACCTCTAGACATCGTCTACGAGAAGCCCCACACAATCAAGTCTCAGGTCCTTCCGGATTTCCTCGTCCACTGGATGGAGCTGCAGCTGCCAGATACACCGGACATGGCACGGCAATGGACGATGCACTTCGACGGCTCCAAGCGCGAGGCCGGAGCAGGAGCCGGGGTCATACTGACCTCCCTGCAGGGCGACAAGATGAAGTACGTCCTCCAGATGAAATTTCGAGCCTCCAACAACGAGGCCGAGTACGAGGCCCTCATCCACGGCATGAGGATGGCCAAGATCTACGGCGCAACGCGCCTGGTCATCTACGGAGACTCGAACCTCTTCGTCCAACAGACGATGAACGAGCGCGACGCACACGCCGCCAACATGATTGCGTACCGCGCACTCTACAAAGCACTCAAAGGAGACTTCGACGGCTGCGAGCTTTGGCACGCTGGAAGAGAAAGCAACGAAGAGGCCGACAGACTCGCCAACATCGGCTCCACCTGCGCACGGGTGCCACCAGGTGTGTTCCTCGAACAGATCTGCGTGCCATCCATCAAAAGGAAGTTCCCCAAGGGATCACCCGAAGAGGCAGAACACTCGGGGCGAAGGAGGAAGGACCATAAAAATCTCGACGAGGGTCGGCGTGGTCCTGATGCAGGTCATGGCAGTGGAAGAAACATGGACATGGCCATACCTCTGATATCTGATAGACGGGGAGCTGCCTGACAGCCCGACAGATGCCCGGCGCATATCTCGTCGGTCCAAGGCCTTCACAATCATCAATGGCGTGCTATACAAGCACATCATTTTGGGTGTACTCCAAAGGTGCGTCACCATCGGTGATGGCAAAACAATCCTCCAAGACATCCATGAGGGCATCTACGGCCATCATGCGGGCAGTCGTGCCCTTGTTGCCAAAGCTCTACGAGTTGGGTTCTATTGGCCAACGACCATGAACGATGCCAAGGACATCGTCCGAAGGTGCAATGGGTGCCAGATATACCTGGGCATGTTTCAGGCCGGGCCGGGCTCGGGCCGGGACTGACAAAGCCCGACCGCATAAATCCCAGGCCCGAGCCTGGCCCGGCCCGGCTGTCGGGCCTAAAAACTTAGCCCAAGCCCGGCCCGCCACTGTGTAAATTCTCTGGGTCGTCGGGCCACGGGCCGGGCCTTTCCTTATTTGCGCATTTCTCTTGGCCCAAGCCCGACCCGTGCACCCACCGGGCCACAAATCTCAAGCCCAGGCCCGGCCCGCGGGCCTTAAAAGCCCGACCCGTCGGGATTTTTTCGGGCCGGGCTGCCCATGCCTAGGTATAGTGCCAGAGGTTTGCAGATAAACCACACGCACCAGGATCGGAGCTCAGGCCCATACCCCTGGTATGGCCCTTCGCCCAATGGGGCCTCGACATGATCGGCAAACTGCCCAAGTCCTCGAAAGGAGGCCACGTCTACCTCCTGGTTGCAGTTGACAAATTCACCAAGTGGATCGAGGCCATGCATGTTACTAACCAAAAGGGCAAAACAGCTGTCAAGTTCTTCAAATCCATTGTTTACAGGTTTGGCGTGCCGCACAACATTATCACCGACAATGGGTCGAACTTCATCTCCAAAGAATTCCAGGACTTCTGCGAAGGACCTCGGAATCAACATCAAATACGCCTCCGTGGCGCACCCGCAAACAAATGGGCAGGTCGAAAAGGCCAACAGCCTCGTCGGCGGCGGCATCAAGAAGCGCCTACTGAGCCCACTCTAGCGACTCACAGGAGCCTGGACGCAAGAGCTGCCCTCCGTACTCTGGAGCTTGCGCACGATGCCAAACAGCTCAACTGGCTACACGCCCTTCTTCATGGTGCACAGAGCCAAAGCCCTGCTGCCTGCGGAGGTACGCCACAAGGCCCCACGGGTCGTTGCCTACAACGAAGCCGAATCGACGGCCGCACTCGAAGACGCCGTCGACACACTTGACGAGGCACGCGACATAGCCGCAACCCGATCAGCAGTCTATCTACAGAGCCTCCGCAACTACCACAGCCGTCGGCTGCGCCCAAGGTCCTTCGTCGAAGGAGACCTAGTCTTGCGACTCAAGCAAGAGCGACCGAAGAAGCTCGAGTCGCCCTGGGAAGGACCCTACATCGTCACTGAAGTCATCCCAGGTGGCGCCTATCGCCTAAAACACGTGGAGTCTGGAGTCGCATACTCCAACCCATGGAACGTCGCACAACTGCGACGCTTCTATCCCTAGCTACCCCCCTTTTTTTACTTGCAATAAGGCTATTCAGCCAAGGCTACTCAGCCGAACAATGTACCTCCTCCTTACGATATGAATAAAGCTAAGTGTCTCGCCCCAAAATTTTTGTCTATTATTCGCATTTTTCTTCATGATACAACACACTCGGGGCTCCCCTCACCTCACGACTTCGTCGACTGAGGATAACGCGTGTACACCTGAGTAGCTGACCACGTCAGGGAAACAAAAAGGGCACGCATACAAACAAAGCACCATGTGCTAACAACAAAAAACCTTTACAGAAAAGGGCATAACACACCCAGTCGAATAAATACAAATTTTATATCTATATTTTTACAGGTCCTACCTATTCTGAAGAATCACCTGTGCACGCTGCTCAAAAACATCTACAACTTGTTCGGCATACTGCCTTACATCCGCGTAATATGGACGCATATCCCACGTGCCACCATCCGGCCGAAGAGGCGGCCTAGCCGCCACAACAGCAAGATATACATTAGGGCGATGCAGCCGCACGAGGGAAAGCGCAGCCTTTACCCCTGCAACCAGCTGATGCCGCACCAGCTCCCTGACATGATGCACATCCTGAAACTTCGCCAGCAGGCCCCATAGATTCAATGGTGCCTCATCCAGGGGAAACATCACGTGAAGAACCGACGCTAACGAAGCCTTCGCTTGACGCAGCACCCAGGACACCTGGTGAACACGATCCTGCACCGTCACAAGGACCATGGCACGATCGCGGTCCATCCAGAAAAAACTGCCGACCTCCATGTCCTGATGGGTCAGGCAGTTGGTCCGAACAGCAACGCGCTCCTTTTCCTCCTTAGGAACAAGGTTAGCACATGCAACACCTGCAAAGTAAGACGAAAAGCCAGCAGGCACATCCGAAAATTGAGCAGCAACTCGAAAACTCACATTGAAGTTGTTCGGCCAGACGACGCAACTCTCCCATCAAATACTCCTCTCTGGCAGCACTCCGCTCCGCCTTCGACTTCCAAACATCGGCGTGGCCGCGCACTCCAAGCAATTCTTTTCAAGACTACGGATGCGGTCATGAAGAAACACAAGCTGCGATGCACCATCCAAGGACGGCCGCAGCTGCGGCACAGGCGAAGTACTGACGGGATCATCACCCGAAGGTCCCTAGAGGAAAGGAAGGCAAGAATATAAATAACTGCACGAATGAGCAAACAACTTGGAGACTCATTATATACAGCAAAAGCCACTGTGTGGCACAAGAAGTGTTCATAGATACATCAGACCAAAGGAAACAAAAGCTATCCTACAACTACAAGGCCTAAGAAGCTGCATCCTGAGTAGCCTTGGAGCCAGACTGCCTGCTCTTGGCCTCCCCTTGCTGCCATGCCGCGTACTCCACCAGCAAGTCAATCAACTTCGGCCCATAATGTTTACAATGGGAAGCATAGAGGGCGAAGGCTACCTCGGATCCGTCAGCAGCTGTCGACATCTGGGAGGTGACCTGATGAAGATCCAGCTCCGCTCCAGACGCCAGGGCCATCGCCAGCCCCACGGATGCACCGATGCCTTTTTGCTTGCGCTTGTACACCACAAGCGCTTCGGCTGACAGCGCATCCGCCAACGAGTCGACATCCTCGATGGCGACGCCCTTGGGGACGAGCTCCTTATAGAAGCGCCCAAGAGCCTCCTTGGCCTTGGCGAGTGAGCCGACCACGGTACTGCAGCGGTCTTCGACCGCCACAGTGGCATCATCTAGAGCACTTCCGTGTTCCAAAGCACCGCGGTCAAACTCGATGTCTGCGGCATCTAAACAAATGGAAGAAGAGATGTGAAAACCAAGTACCAAAATAAAGACAAGGAAGCCGAAAAAGAACAGGCGAAACCACTCACCCGAAATAGCCTTGGCAGCAGCCATCAACTTGTCGGCTATCTCCTTCTCGCGCGAGGCCGCAGCAGTGGCGAGTTGCTCCTCGCGGTCCGTAGCCTCCTGCTGCAGGCGCTCCTTGGCCGCAGCTGCGTCCGCTAGCTCCTGCTCGAGGCGCTCCTTCGCACCAACGGCGTACTCGGCCTTCTTCTCCGCTCGCCCAAGGCTCTTTTTGAGAGCATCAAGCTCGCGGAGGGTGGTATTGTTCTCCTCTCCAAACAACAAGAACATTAATCAGATCAAAGGAAAAGAAAGCAGTGGAAGACGAAAGCAGACCAACACATGAACATACCCTGAAGCTGCTTGAAACTGTCCTCCAACACCAGGTGTTGCTGCACCAGTTGATTGTCGCCTTGCACAAAAGGCTACACCAAACACAACTTGTCAAAAGAAAGGCTCGGGGGCTACGCCCCAGGAACGAGCAAGCCAAAGTACACATACGAAAAGAACGCTCGGGGGCTCCCCCCAAGGCACGTACAAAAACAAAAGAGGAAGAAAGGCATGATCAGCAGATCACCAGAAAGATGCTCGAGGGCTCCCCCCGAGACATGAAGCAAAAATAATTAGCAGATCATCCGAAAGTTCTCGGGGGATCCCCCGCGGCAAAAAACGAAAACACTTACGTGGTTAGATGGCGACTCCGAAGGTTCGCCTGCAGTCTTCTGAGGGACAACTGTAACACCCTCAGAATCGGCCCTATGCAAGTTTCAGCGCTTCTCGCCAAACCCGCATAGAAACGATTCAAAGGTGCCCACCAGGCACTTGCATGCGAGTGGAAAACGAAGTAATAACATTACACATCAATCCTCGATGGGACCCACAGAACAGATATATATACAACAGCGACTCAATGAGTCAAGAATACAGATATACGGTACAAAGATCCAAATCACCTTGAAAAGATGGAGCGTCCGACTACGGACAAAATGCAAATGGGGCTAAGAGCCCTGAAGAATAACCAATGGTGTCCATAACCCTGCCCAGGCCAAGCCGGAAGGGTAAACCTGCTAACGACGGCGATCTCAAAACCTGCTTAAACAAAAGGGGTGCCGACAAAGGGCAAAGGAAAAAGAGGAGTGTCAGTACTGAGGCCAGTACACGGCGAGGCTAAAATTCGGCGGTCCTCGCCTAAATAGGTATGGTGGACTGAAGCGGCAGCGCGGCATGCACTAAACAACCTATAGAGACTCGATACAACTAGCGGTTATCAGAGAGGGGCAAGAAGGACCTATCCGGAACCAACCTGATACTACCATCAAACATACCCATCCTGGTGTTTCCCCCTCGAGACCAAACGAGGAAGTCCACCGAGGAACTCACACCGTTGGCAGTTTTATTTATTCAGTTATCGTTGCAGCCATTACTAGTCAAGTGTAGATAATCATCCTGATAAAATAAGCAGTGGGCAGCTTTATTTACCCATTCCATTGCAGTTGCGACACTTACTAGTCAATTCAATTAGCATGAGATAACCCAAAACCCAGCAGTTGTTGGTACTTTTATTCAGCCATTCCGTTGTAGTTGCAGTACTTACTAGTCAGATACAATGGTCGCAAGCGACGACCCAAACAAGCAATTGTTGGCAGTTTTATTTAGCCATTCCATTATAGTGAAGCTGATTACTAGTCATTATAAAGTCAAATTTATAGCACTACTTTAGTTATAGTTGTCTATGATCGAGATACTGTGTTCCAAGTCGTCCATAACCATGACACGGCTTTCAGAAGTTTTACCGCAGGGTGCACAAATAGCAACACACACTCGATCAACCTCGAAAACCAAATCAAAACCCAACGAGGCTTTCACGACAAAGCAATCACAGGATTCAGAATATTTGTGGGCCACCCCATTGAGTACACCCGCAACGGTTAGCTAACTCGAGACGGACCCAAGGTTTGGGTGGACGGTCAGGAACGATCGGGAACCCAAAGCGGGCTTGTCGACACCGCGAAAACGTGTCCCGATCCTAAACATGCAAAGTGCTATCCATCGCAATTTAAATAAAGCAGAAAGCATGGCATAAGTTCAGATAGTAAATAAAACCTCAAACTAGTTTGTGGCCCCAAGAAATAAGAATGAATCAAGCTCGCTCGGGGGTCCCATAATCCTCCCGGATGTGGATAGCGCGAATATTCAAGGAACAGGTATCAAGTACTCGGGGTCCTACGGGACACAAGTGGACGGTTAACAACCAAATAACATCTATTGCCCACCTGTGCCTCTGCTTACCTACTTCAATTTTAGTTGTTAAACAGTAATTAAAGTCTTGATCATCTCCAACAATAAACATGCGGCAAATACTCCAACAACGGTGGTACTTGGCGACACGCAACAACACTTGAGCAAGCGACTACGACACGCAAGTCCAGCTATCTACCAAGCAACAGGTAATAGGATGTGTCCAAGGCAATATAAGGCTGCAAGGGGTATCACGGGTACGAAAACTAGAGCATCGCAACACAGATAGCAATAGATCAACATGAGAGAATAAATACTATAAAAGTAAGATAGGTAGAAAGGGGGAGATGCTCGCCTGAAAACATTGCCGAGGGTTCATCCAAAGATCGGGTCGATACTCGCATCAACTCAACGACCTTATCCGCGAAGAAGCAAGATACTTGAATAAACACCGGATGCAATATTTAATACTACGGCAAAAGATCAGGCATGATGCATGTATGATGTATGACATGGCAAAGGTGCAATGCAATTAGACAAGATTAAGCGGAACCGGGGGTCCCGACAATTAATTAGATGATTCATGTTATTTATCTACCCCGCAAATTAAATGTTGTAATAACAAGGCCAGATAAGTTACCGGTTCGCTACACCAATTTAAATAAGGCCAATATTAGACTAGATTTGCCCGCATATGGGCCCCATATTTAATTATTAGGTGAATCGGCATAAGGCCCCCAAACCACACAATTATGCATGCGAGTATGACAATTTAATATGCATCAATTTGTTATTACATTTATAAAATAGGGCTCGAGAAAAGGGGTCACACATTAGGGTTCGGCGATCTTGGCGTTCCGGGGGGTTCAGGGTTCGGGGTTCGGTCTCAGGGTTCAGGGTTCGACGGGATCGGTCTCGGATAACTGAGGTAGATCTTGGAATTCCGGGAAGGAGGACTTGGTTGGCGTCGGGGGCGCATTGGACTCGCCCTGGTCGGGCCCGCGTATCAGGTCGGTCTTGGCGTTCGGGATGCAGAACTTGGCGTTCCGTGGCGAAGTGCTTGGCGTATCCGGTGGCGATCTTGGCGTCCGGGTTCTTGGTCATCGGTAGATCTTGTCGTCGCCCTGGTCTTGGACACGACACATACGATGGAGATCTTGGGGTACCATCTTGATCATCAGAGGAGAACTTGGGGATCGACACCGGGGTCTTCCGGGGTTCCGTGTCGGAGAACTTGGTGCTCCGCAGTCTCCGGTTTTGTTTTCCAAGATGTTCGGCGTTCGTGTAGAAGATATTGTCGTGGACCTGAGGCATCACTCTAGGGTACCGCGGCCTTGACTGTGCTGATCTTGTATGTGCCAGACTTGATGAAGGACTTGTGAAGCTAAAGGACACAGCAACAGGAACCACGCGAACGGAAGAGGAGGCCACGGTGAGGGGGTCGAGGCGCGCGGAGGACGTGGCGCAGAGCGCGGCCACGGAGGACGGCAAGTGGCCGGCTTGAGGCGGGCTTGAGGGCACCGGAGAGGAGAGGGTCGAGGCGGCTCGACGGCGGGCCGCTGGAGCTCTCGAGCGGCGGCCTCGACGGCAGGGACGCCAGAGACGCCGACGACGGCCCGAGGTTAGTGGCAGCGAGGGAGGAGGAGGAAGGAGAGGCGAGCGGCGCCGGAGGAGCTTCTGGTCAGTGAGCTTGAGCGGGAGGCAGGCCAGCGTGAGGAGGCGGCGGCGCGATGCGTGTAGGCGAGCCGAAGCGATGGCGGATCTGGAGGCGAGGCCGGGGCGAGAGAGAGGCGGGGCGCGGTTCTTTGCGGTCGGGGTCGGACGGCGGCTACACGAGGACGGAGAGGAGGGCCGGCGGGAGACGCGGGCTCGCAGAGGGGGGGGCGGAAGAGGCGAGCGAGGCGGGGCGAGGTTTGGCGCGAGCTCGGGTCGAGGAAGCGGAGGCGGCGAGAAGGAGGCGGCATGGCGCTGGCTGGCGGGAGGCGGCAGTGAGAGGGGACGGCGAGCGGGCGGCGGAGGAGGCGGGCGGCGCTCGGGGTCACGGAGATGAGGGAGGAAGGGAGGCAGGGGGTGGTGGGGTGGGCAGGCGTGGTCAGTGGTGGGACCGGGGTCCAGGAGAGGTGAGGAGTGGGTGGGTGTGGGGAGGTGGGGCCGCTGGGTGTGTGTGTTGGGGGTGGGCCCAGGGTGTAAGGGAGAGGGGTAGGAGGGGCTGTGTGTGGGTGTGGGCAGAGGAGAGAGGGAGTGGGGGTGAGAGAGAGGATTGGTGAGGTGGCGGTGGGTGAGATGAGGTGGAGGGAAAGGGAGGTGGCAAGCTGGGGTTGGTGGGTAGACTAGGATTGGGTGAATTTAGGACTAGAAATTTTAGACTAGGGTTTCTTTTATTTTAACAATAAATTTTGTAATTGGTTCTAGATAAATGAAAGATCCGGCTGGACTGACGATTTGGATTTGAAAATAGAGGAGGGCTAGTTTAGAAAATAACATAGTCTTTCGCAAATAGTTTTTAGGCAAAATAATATGCATGATGATGACGATGCTCAAATGCAATGTGGCATGATGACATGAGCATGCGGTCACGATGATGCAATGCACAAAAACAACGCGATTTTCTAGTAGTGGTTTTGCGGGATGCCACAACAACCACCCGAGCCTCCTACAGAGAAGGGTTCGGAGCAGCACCCTCGGAGATGGCCACCGTCTGAGGAGGAGGAGGAGCAACCTTCGACTCTCCCATCATCTCCTGAGCGACATCGCTGAAGGATCCATCAGAAGAGTGGCTACAAAATAAAAAAAATTAGACAAGCACAAGCACAAAAACAAAAAAGGAGACAAAGCAATGGTAGATGCTTACGAGTCGAAATCGCTCAAGTCGAAGACAGGAGGGGCCCTCCTGCCTTTCTTTTATTCCTTCTTCTCTTCTTTCTTCTCTTCCTTCTTCCGCTTCGCCGGCGGCTGGCGCTGACCCGCAGGCACGGCGAGTGGAGAAGAGCCACCATGACCCCCACTGTGACGCTCAAGGCATAGCGGGTTCCTAGGGGTCGGTGCAGTCGAAGCATCCGACGACTCGCTCGAGCTCCGCATCCGCTTTCGAGTCTGCTCCTCGCTAGACTCAAAAGTTTCTTCCACTGGCGATCGCACCGAGGGAAGCTCAGACATGGAATCCACTACCTCATTGTCCGGTGCATCCGGAAACAGTTCGGGTAATGGAGGCGACATGCCTGGTACCTTGAACTCCTGCACAAAAGAAGCAAACTTTCATAATACATGCAAGTGCAAGAAAAAACACAGTCAAAAAAAAGCGCCACGCGCACGCCCTGGATCTACACCTGTGGAACCGGACGAGAGGCGGCGAATGGAGGAGTCAGCGATTTCCCCGGAAGATCCTCTCCAGCCTTGTACTTCAGCAGCGACCGAAGAATACTGTCAAGATCCCCCCTGGAGAACTCTTCAGCCAAAACCCTAGTCGGATCGTGGCGACCAGAATAAAGGAACATCGGGTGCGCCCTAGCCTAGAGCGGTTGCACCCGACGTTTGAGGAAAGTGCGGATGATATCCACACCGTTCACCTCTTTATCCGGAATCAACTGAAGATCCTCCACCTGACGATAGAGCCCCTCTATCTCCGCCACCTCGCCATCCAAGATATGGTTCTTCCAGGACCTTTTCGGCTCGATTTTCTGGGAGGGGTCAAAAGGAGCTAGACCAAAGTTCTGCCCAGCCGTTGTGGAGTCGCGGATGTAAAACCATTGCCTCCACTAGTACTGGACAGATTCAGACATAGAAAAGGAGAAGAAGAGAAAATTGGATCTAAGGGAAATGATGCAGCCGCCAATGGGATAAACGCCATCGGAGCCAGATTGCCTCTTCACGGAATAGAGCCTCCGGAAGAGGCCAAAGTGCGGCTCGATACCGAGCCAACACTCGCAAAATGTGATAAAGCAAGCGATATGAAGAAGAGAGTTCGGTGAAATATGATGAAGCTGGATGCCATAAAGGAAAAGCAACCCACGGAGAAAATCGTGGATCGGGAAAGAAAGTCCCCGAAGGACAAAAGCGATGAACATGACCCGAAACCCAGCGGGAGGATGGGGAATTACCTCGTCGCCGGGAACTCTGACGGCCTCCCTATCCTGCGGGATCAGACCCCGCTCACGCAGCTTGCGGAGGTCACCCTCGCGAGTCTCTGATCGCCGCCATCCACCATCGGTGACGCGAGTGGGGCGGAACCCTTCTTGCCACCGGCGGTAGCACTGGTACCAACTGCGGTGGAGGCCTTCTTGGACTTCCCCATCGCAGTGCGGCGGTGGTGATGATGAGCACGCAGAAACAAGGAAGGAAAAGTTCGAAGAATTCCAACGCACGGAGAGAAAGCTCAAAGAAGATGGGAGCAGT
Organism: Avena longiglumis; assembly: GCA_030063025.1. Classification (NCBI taxonomy): domain Eukaryota; kingdom Viridiplantae; phylum Streptophyta; class Magnoliopsida; order Poales; family Poaceae; genus Avena; species Avena longiglumis. Next base: position 5,815,773 of record CP125975.1, read on the forward strand.
GAAACAAGAATGGCTGTGGTGAAAAACAAACTCACTTTTCCATAATGATTATAAGGACGAAGACGATGCACGACGACCGTTCATCGGGAAGACCTAGAGCCAACATCAAGATCTGACCGTCCACGTGTCAGTACATCAGCGAACTGTCGCTAACACGCCATCTACTACGCACGGAAATCGAGGCGACGCCGTAATTATCTCCACACCGCGCGTGACCAGTCAACTCAAAGTCAGAAGGTGGGACCCATGTTCGTCTAGTCACGTCATCTCTGGCGCCGCAGACGCTTGAGGTCACCGATCGTCAGCACTGACGTCATCAAAGCTATACTATCAACGGTTACAATTCTTCGGCTACACAGCTAAAAGTACTCACTCGAATCTACGATTCGACTAATTACTTGGGGGCTACTCCTATCAGGAGCGCTTGCCGCGCACCCAAATTAAAATCTACAGTTTGAGTCCTATGTCGAGTTACGTACTCGGGGGCTACTCCCATAGGGAAGATGGATTCAAGCATCCGAAAAATTTGTGTCCTACGGACCTCAAAGTTGACAAAGACTGAATTAAAGTCTACGCCGAGTGCGACTCGAACAGACACTCGGGGGCTACTCCCATAGGGAGCGTTGGTCGCGTACCCTATGAATCTTCGACTGCGATCCTTCGGATCGGTATGTAAAAAAACTTTTTTTTGCAACTCTGCCCCAATTAACACCGAGCGAGCGACGTCCTCCTTGGCCACCCGAAACACCTCCGCGGTGATAAACATTCGGATGCTGTGTCTGCGACATAAAGATAAGACCTACAGATATCATCTGACAGCCTGCCAACGCACATGACTGCGCTCTGCTAGTGAGAATACATGCCAGCAAGCGCGATGAAAAATCCCGATGGATGCGTTGGGTACATCGTTTAAAAATCACTGGATTTTCACTCATGTAAGTCCTCCGCGGCCTGAGTCGAATTACGCCAGCATATGTTCCGGGTTCGAGTCGAGGGACTCGAACCTGAAGAAGATCATGTTGTTTTGTCCTAAGACAGTTAACTGATCCTGATCTATCGGGAGAGTCAGGCACACGCATCAACAATCCCTACGCACTCAAACCATTCTCTGGACAAACGGAGATAGCTGTACCCGAAAGATTGAAGAGTCCTCAGCCGAATCTACTATTCCATTGAACACCTAGAGGCTACTGACATGGTTATACCCTACGGGTACACGACCTTAGCATACCTAGTCCAGCCCAAGGAATGCCCACGAAAACATGCCAGCCCATGAAGATTTTCGGGTGGCGGGGCCCATAGCTTGGATCCTTGAGAACAAGACTAGAGTAGATATAATATTCAAAGGGCAAACCATAAAACTGTAACAGACTCGATTCATGCTGTGACCTTCCTAACTCTATATAAAGGCTAGGAGGGCTGTGAGGAGAACACCGCATCATCGCACTTCCCTGCCAGATTGCATCTGCGCACCCCTATACTTTTCGGTTCCGTCGTAATCAAGGGCAGACAAGCAGGAGTAGGGTTTTCCCTCCGGGGGTCTGAACCTAGGTAAACCCCGTGTCCCCGTGTTGCTTGTTTGCTAACCGTTTCGCGATCTCCAGCATCCCCATCTTCTCCAAAACCCAAGCTCATAACAATGAGCATTGACGAGATTAAACCTCGTCAGCTGGTTGCTCTACTTTTTCTACAATGTGTTCTCCTGTTGTGTTTTATGTGATTTGCGGTTACTTATTTTGTCTGACCAAAATACGGATTCTACTTCTTTCAAGGTTTCACATTCTTTTTTTATGTGTCAGATGGCGAAGTTACCAAAGTTCAAGTGAAAGATTGCATCGCTAATGAACAGAACAGATGCATTCGCGTGAATATACCGGGTTTGGCAGCATTGAGGCTTTAATAAGCATGGTGACATTCTTAGCCACCAAATTGTAGTGCCGGATGAATTTAGGTGTCATTTTTATACGATCTTCATGAGACATGATAGGAGGAATTGGAGTACATGTGTTCTAAATTTACTTCATTCTATGGACAAGAAACTATGAACTGTACTTCTTTACAGTGGAAAGTGTTCATCTGAATGTCATATTTGCATGGAATCCAATTTTGGTATAATCATGAACTCATTATAGAGATTGTTTACGAAGAGATCTATGGTCTTGCTCTCCTGCCCCAGCTCCCACGGTATGGTGTAAAGTACAAATTCAGAGTGTTGTTAGGTTTCTTGGTTTCCTGCTTCTTAAGGGTGATGGAATCAAGTGATTGACTAGGGTGGCCTAAGTACAGTTCGGTTTCTGCAACTCCATGGTTGAATCCATGTGCGTGGGTTTTGTCCTATTACCTAAAATTATTTTTTAGATAAGTGATTGTAATTTGACATGACATATTTCATGATAAAAATATATGCATCTTTTAATGGCGTCATAGTGGCTAATCTTATGCCGGAAAAATGGGTGATTCTCTTTGATGACCACAAGTTCAGCTCATGAGTACTCTTCTGTTAAACCACATGAAAGTCTTCTGTTAAACCACATGAAAGCTTTGCCGTGAGATGTGATCATTTCTACTCTCTCCGTTTTAAAATATAAGATGTTTTAGGTTTGTGAATATAATGTAACTAGACTTGTTTTAGTGTGTAGATTCACTTCAAACATGAGTGAACCTATATACTAAAAGTAGTCTAGGTACATTTGCTTCACAAAGCTAAAACATCTTATATTTTGAAACAGAGGGAGTAGCATGAAAGGCAAGGACATTACCCACAACCGAAATCATTGGTGAATCAACCATATGGCCATGCAGTGACCAAACAGATGCAGGCAGCGCGGCGAAGCACGCATGTTTGTCTAGTAACATGTATTTTTGTTGTCAATTAAATTACAACCGACCATGCCCTCTAACAAGCTTAAGAGTCATTCCTAAACAATTGTAATTTTTTAACAGATTCTACCATCTTCCAATTTTAGTTCATGAAGAGTAAAATGCAGGAAGACACAAAATAGTGGGTCAACGTAATAAAATCATCGACTACTAGGGATTTCTCCAGAAGGTTTTTGGTGCGAGGTGTGACAAATACCACAAATTTACAAAATCGGGTCAAATGACATAGGTTATGACAAATGGGGCCCACATTTACGGTCCAAGTCAGATCCACCTAGACCGGGCCGGTGTTGGACCTAATCGAAGAAGTGCATGTGAAGTAGACCATATAAAAAAAAAATCATAATTTTAAATCCTAGGAACCAAACAAGCTCCGTAGGAGAATGAAACGTAGATCTCGCCCTGGCCAGAGATTTGGTTATCGCCCGGGGTGCAAGGACGGATTCAAGTTTTTTTTTGTTTTTGGCAAGAATATATGAAGGCCAGCAGAAACAAGAATGTTACTTGGGTTTGGGCCAGACTTGAAGATGCAGCCCACTTATACGTATTCGGACGACCAGGCCTGAGATTTTGGGTTGTGCAGAGTGCTAAGTTAATCTGCTTTTCTTTGTATAAGGACATGCGATTTGAAAATCACATGTGGCGAGTCGCATTTTGCTTTAAGACAAAAAAAAGTCTGATGTTACGATTTTGTTTGATTGTCTATTCAACATTTGTTATGTTTTCCTACATAATTAAATAAAATTTCCCTACATTTTATATTATACTTGTCAAAATAAAATAAAAAACTCGCAAGCTTGACATAGCGTTGGTGAGACAAGGTAAGAGAAAGTACAACTGGGAATCTGGGATCCCTAGGATTAATTAACTAATGTTAGCGTGGTGATATCCACTTGTCTATTCGACGGTTACAGCAGGAGGCCGTCGTTGGTTACAGCAGGAAGAACTGCGAGTAGAGGAGCTCGCGGATCTTGTAGTAGTCCTCGCACAGCGGTCCCTCGATCACGATCTGCTGAGAACCCGTGCTGCCCTGCAATGCAATGCACCACCGTGTGCGCGTAAGATACTACATGACCCAAGTTCTGCGAGAACATTGTGGCTGATCGAAACTGCCGCTAAATGTATATGGCAGTTCAGGTGCCTAGTTACCTTCTGGTTGGAATCGCCGATCTTGCGCACTGTGATGTACTCGCCGCACCGTAGAGCGCCCCCGGCAAACTCAACCTGGAAGGAAGTGTCTTATCAGCGCTACATTTCAGTTGTTTCAGAGAGTAAAACCAGCAGATGCCGGTTTGATGCACATTGTAAAACCGAAACGTGAAGGACAGGATGACCAAGGCAATGCAATATCATAAATTCACCAAGAACAGAGGCCTACCTGTAAACCTTTGTTTGCTAGGAACTGCTTGAAATCGGCCAGTTTCAGATCACCCACAAGGACTGACTTGTGGGCTGATGGAGTTGATGAGGGCGGTAGCAAGGTAAGCTTCTCATCCACTTTCCCAACTTCTGCATCGACCCACGCAATCTCATGCTCGCCCAACTGTAGATAGTGAGGTAGTGTCAGAGCCAGTGCTTCCTTATTTAACAACTCATAGTAGAGTAAATGGACAATAAATCAAAGAATAACCAAATGAAACCATATGGACAAACACTATGGTTAACTGGTTTAGACTTTAGACCAGGTGGTTTCTGGTGGTCACTTGTCAGGTTTCTGGCATGGATGGTTCATGGTTGATGAGATAAAATAAATTAACACCGAGGGAATCAAATAAAGCTCATACCTTCTTAGAAATGACATTGCTCATCAACTTCTCCGAAAGTTGTACCTGAAAATTCATAATAGCGCAGATAGTACAAAATTAGTAAGTCTGTGTACATACATATATGATGATTGGTCACAATCTTACATTAGCCTCCATGTTTAAATAAACAATGGCATATACAAAAAGTTCTTGTTGCTGCCTAACATTGAGTGTCATGATGGTGCAGTGACTTCAGTAATTGGCAAAGGTTATTACACACTAATATGGAGTATCGTGATGGTGGGTGCAGTGACTTAGGATGTAAGAATTAATACACCAGTACCCGAGGGACTTTACTTTCCTGATCTCCTAAGTAGAGCTCTACTACAGAAGAGTTTGTCAGTTAACCAACTAACCTTGTAAGCACACAAATCTGATGTTACATCAATCGTTTCTTCTATCTGAGGAGCATACACATGCAAGTCAGAGTTCTTTGCACAATGCATTTTTAAATGTTCAGTAGCTTCTGCTGATCCATGGACCAAAACCTGGAAAAATACGAGAAGAGATTCAGGATGTGCTACAGATTTCCACGTACAGCACAAGTATTGACAACAAGCACTGCAACTGCAGGTCTGATGTCACACATGGTAAATAAAAAAAAAGTCATCAGAATATTTATCCATATAAAGTCTATGGTGTTGGTGGCATGTCCACCTTCAAGTGGATAAATATTGCAAACGTTAGATTCACATGATCTTACTAGCTTCGTATTCAATAATGCAAGTGCTTCAGAACATAGGGTTGGAGAGAATTCTGAATTATCAATAATTATGAAAAGGATAAAAAATTCTGCGAACAAAGATACCCAAAAGAGAGCAAATGAGTCAAAAATGTAAAATCAAAGCCATGCATACTAAAGATACAATGTTGAAAGTAACGACACGTACGAGTTTCAGTGGGGCCACATGAGCAATAACCGATTTTACGGAACGACCATCAGACCGACCCTCAAAGTCCATATATGCCAATGAGCACTTCACTTGCACCTGAAAAGTGCAAAATAGGTGTGAACAGATGTAAAAGTTCAATCTGGATAGATGTACATCTATCACTTTTATATCGATGCAGAGACTAAATAAGAGACAGAAAATAACTTACAGTCATCTCGTTTGAAATAACTTTTGATGGTGCTGAATCAAGAAGCAGGCGTGCGGAGCCCTCATCAAGCTTACCGTCCATACCATCTCCAGCACCCTGAAAGACAACATACGGTTAATAACCTAGAGTACACGCAACTATGTACGACCAGTCCATATTAAGTAAAAACAAATGAGCACCCATGAAGATGTAAGGAAGTTCCATGTGTTCTCCACTTATCAATTGAAGCTCGCGGTTTTCAATAAGGAAAACAGAGTCTCCAAAGAAATGATTGCAACACAACAATCATACATGACAGGCATGCAACTGAGTAACAATGAACTAAAACACATATTGAGTATTCAAAAGGAACAGCAAGTGCATATAAGAGAACTTACGAGCATCAAATTATTATCCATTTCATCTTGTTTCATCATATAATCATCAGGATTGATAACCTCACCGAAGTCATCCCAGTCAGCAGTATTTTCGAAGAAAGGAAACATAGGAGCAACACTGGTTGCCGGAGGGACAAATCCATCAATTAGAATATCCACATTCCCGCCAACATTTGAGCCAGCTGATGGAACCAGAAAAAAAAAAAGGCAGTTAACTACATACAACATATTACATCAGAGTCAGATTGTAATAAGACTTAAACACAAGATCAGTTCGGAGAAACTAGATGGACAATGGATATGTTACCATCGATTTGCTGTTTCAGTATAGTTACCAAGAATAAAATATGGATACTGAACTACATGTCTACATCAGGTCAACACACAAGACAAGCAGAAAAGGACCAGAAGTAGAATAGTCATAAAAACAGTCAGAGACAGTCATTAGAAGAACTGGAACTGGTTATCCGGAGAGATATGATATTTTGAACTTATACTATGCAATTGTAAATGTGATAGGATCAGGTAACAAAGCCCAAGTATGTTCCGCAAAAGTGTGTAGGCATCTTATACCATTGGATCATCGAGAAAAGTAGATCATATACCGTTGGATAATTTACGAGACGAGCTTGCATCGACGACCAAGGGATCAGTAGCCTTTGCATTTGATCCATGAGAAGCCTTTAGCTCCTCCTCCTTGCTGAGGCTGGCCTTTAGAGCTTCTTCCTTTTTTATCCGTTCTTGTTCCTCTTCATAAGCTTTCAGCTCATCACCAACTAAAGGAATTCGCTTGCTCATAGTGACCTTCACAGCTTTGGGGGGTGGATCCACTTGAAGCATGCGAGCAAGTGTCCCAAACTGGAAGGGGAATATTTTGTAATCAGAAATTTGTAACAACATAAACATGCAATGGTATAGAATTCAGCTACTAAATCAAAATAAGGAAGACGTCTGGTCACTCTTCAGTCAAATCTATACAACATGGTGGCAGCGATGACGGTAAATTTTATGGCAGTGCGGCTTTATAATCTTTTTTATTATTTTTCACCAGTAATAAAAGATCCATTCAGCAATTTATTCCTTGTACCACATCTGGCTCATGCTCTTTCGGTTTTAAACAACAAAGAAAAATCTGTTAAAAATAAGTGTGAACAAGTCTTCAAGACATACAATTTGTTTATAGCTCCGAAGCTAGATCTTTTCATCTTTAAAGTCATTTAAGTTACTATGAAAACATATTTTAAGGTGGCTACTGATAATATGTAAAGATTGAAGAAAAGTGTGACCCATTTGGAGAGGCTGCACACATGGATGTACCTGTCCTTCTCGGTAAAAGCACTAGATTTTTGCTTCGTTTGCCATCTCAACAAATAAGTCATGAGAAAAGCCAACTTCCAAACTTGCCATGGACGCTAGAACCACCTGTTAAATATCTGTTAACTCCAAATGTACAAATTCGTTACATATTATATATATTTGTTACTCTGACCTTTGGAGCATCTCCTAATTTCTCCAGCTCTTCTTTGTTAATTATCAGAGAGACATATCTGCAACATCAAAAGGACAAAAGTTATTAACAATAACAAAAGAATCACACAAACAACTGGGCATATAACCTAGAAAATATATTTAGAATGGCTCTGATAATAGTATTCTAAGAACAGACTAACTCAAAAGTGACAACATATGTGTGAATCCACTAGGAGCCACTGAGGGGAAGCATGTCATCATGGCAAATGTTATACCTTAATAAAAAGGCATTATCTCTAGTGTGCTCAAAAGACTTTGAGATTGAATCACTCATCCACTCAAGAAAACTCTTGACAAAATCAACAGTACTCGTAGAAACATTTGTCAGAAAATAGATAGGATAGACCAAGTGTCGTTGAGCCCAGAACTGCAATGCATGAAGATAAGAGGTTAGTATATCAGTAGTGCGACAGGATGAAGAGTACGATGGTAATAAAATCATGATTTCACCTGCTCCATTATTAAAAGAAGTTCTAGCACTCTACCAGCTGTATCAACAGGCAGTAACACACTACCACCACTTGATAGAACTTTCACCATTGAATCTGCATAAAACAGGGTGACACTTCAACCAATAGGTTTTGACACGTAATGCAAGTAAAATAACCCGCAAACAAGTAATGATTTGGTAGCTAGTCCAGCGCTGTACCAATGAAATCTTGATCCTGCTGCCTTTTGTAGACCTGATTGTTCAAGGCATTGTAAGCATCAGTAATCAAAACAGCTGGCCGTACAAAAGATCCAAGGACAGTACCATTCAAATGCCTGAAAAGGCAGTGTTAGTTATTTAAGCTAATAAAGAGTGCAATATCTGTACAGGACAAACACAGCAGAGGATCTAACTTCTCTTTTCGGTGGTTGAAGTCAACAGCATAGACGACGTCCTCCCCATCTTTGGTTATCTTCCATACTGTACCCCCCAAAAGATGCCCAGACACATGTGGCGTAATAACTATTCCTTCACCTTTATCTGCCCAGAACGGTTATTGAGGGAATGCAATTAAGCATACCAAAATGGTGTACATCAACATGGTCCTTACTAACCGTTAAGAAGGTGATTTTGTGAGTACTTCAGTCTCACAACATTCTGGAATGCAGCATCAACATCATCCAAAGTAAACAAGTCAAAGTCTGCAACTTGCTGCAAAAGAGACATTAAAAATGGTAAGAAAGTCCTCCATGAACAATGAAGAGCAACAAATGACAATTGAGGCGAATGTTTATTTGGTCCCACACAAACACACAAGGAGGATATGTGAACTGGAAATGCATCTGGTTAGACAAGTACAAGAAATTATGAATTACAACAATGGGCGCTAAGGAAGCTTACCCATCGAGATAGAAAGTAGTCATACATGGTCAGAAGGCCAAGCCTAAACACAGGTTCTGTCGCATATACTGGTGCAGATAATCCAAGATGTTTCATAGCATAGGGCAAAGCTCCTAGATGCATCATATCAGGATGAGACAGAAGAACAGCATCTACTGTCGGCGCAACCCTGAAACATACAAAGCATATAAGAATGCTACTTCGCAATGCGATACCAGTGTTTTGCCATGTGCGGACATTTTTAAAAGCATATAGGAAAATTCAACTTGACTGTGGTATATAAAACTAACGAAACAATTGCTACTATATACCTGTAATATCCCTTTAGCAGTCAAGACAAAACGAACAAAACGAATTTCTCCGCTTAGAGAAATCAAGTATAAGAATAACGGACTCAGAGCACAGGCCAGAGGTTATCTATCGAGCTTATGACTAGCAGAGCTAAAGGCAGGGAGGCCAATTTTTCATGTAATTGCCTGAAGGTACATATTCACCAGCTAAGCAAACCCAAGCAGTTACAAAGGTTGCTTGCATAACCACGCGAAACGATCAGAGCAAAGTCAGAAAAACATGCATGTAACTGCAACCTCTTACAGGAAACAAACACGAATTACAGAGCACATAATCACCATGTATGTATACTACGGCAACCTGGGCTACATTTTTGGCACAAAAATTCATACATAACACACAGACATTCATTGAAATGACCACAAATTCATACGCACTGGCACAGCTACATATATGATTCAGTTCAAAAGATGTCAGCCACTGCAGCAAGCAAAACCCTAAGAAATGCAAAGCCACTATATATCTTTTTTTGTCGGGCAGGCTCCAAGCAACCGTTGCCCTCCCCTCCCCACCAATGCAGGCAATTGACCGAGCAGGTGGTGCGCACGGCTGTGCATGTGGCGCCCTAGCTGGCGCAATTTGTCGAGCAGGTGGCGGGCGTCCGGCGAGGCGACTGACCACAGCCGCGAGCAAGCACGCGCCGAGGCAGCCGAGTGGACGAGCAAGCTCGCGGGGGACGGAATGGCTGAAGGCGAAGCTCGCGGGGAGCGGTGGTGGGCAGGGTACCTTGCGAGGGGCTGGAGGAGGGCGGGGTCGCAGTGGTCGGTCCAGCCGCAGTCGAGGAGGAAGCGGAAGTCGTCGACGACGAGCAGGTAGCAGAGCGGCCCCTCCCCGTAGGCGCCGCTCAGCGGAGTCACCTGCACCGACGTACCCATCTGGTTCCGCTTCGCCGGCGGCGGCGACGGCGACGGCGACGGCGAGGTGGAGTCGGGCGGGTTTGATTGAAGTTGGGGAACCAGGGCCAGCAGCGTACGCCGCTCTTTTTTTTTGAGTGGAAGCAGCGTAGGCCGCTCGAGATGGAGGGAGGTGTGTGAATGGAACTGGGCTGGGCTGGGCTGGGCGTGGCGATTCGGCCCATAAGGCTCCAGCAAATGCCGTTGCAATTTCATCTCAGAAACTTAAACTTGAAGTTTGTTTGAATTTAGGGCACAAACTTGCTTCCTTCATCAAAAGTAAAAAACCTAAGCCTGCGCAATGCAGGTTTGTGCGATTTGGGCTAGTATAAAATTTTGTACTATCTCCAAAGTTGAGATTAGGCTTGTGAATGAGATTGTACTGTAGAATTTTGGCTGGTTTGAGCAGTTTGGACGAGTGTCAGATTTTGCATACCCTTACTCCTCCTCCTCAAACAGGTCATTTCATGTCCTATGTATCATGGGCAGGGCCATCAGGCCTATCTTACGGCCTGTCTAGTACATGGATCGTCGCTTTTCTTTTCCTTTGTTTAGCAGAAAAGTGTCTTAGGCTCGGTGGCTCTGGTGCTCCCTTCATTTAAATAAATAAAAAAATATTTACAAGTTTTTCACACAAATATAAAGTTAGTTCTGGACATAATATAGCAAATGGTGTATCCTACAACCATGCAAAACCACAACCCGGATTTTTGTGTATTCTAGACTACACCAAAATGACAAAAATCGTATAGAATTTGGAGATTTGAAAATTTGCAAACTCATCTTTGTCATTTTTGTGGAGCTTTGAATACAAAATATTCGAAATTAATATTTTACACATTTGGGGGATACATCATCGTCTACATCCGCATTGTTTCCTGTTTTTTTTAACTCACAAATATCTTTTTTTTAAATAATAAGATCACTAGAGATTGGGAGCCAAATATTCTCCGCTCGTTTTTTTTTTTGTGAATGCGCTCATCGTTTATCCACTACATAAAAATACACACTATCAATACCACTCTCTATGCAAGCCAAATGAAGGATCATGCCAGGACCGTGGAGAAAAAACAAAAAGAGTCGTTCCTACTCGCAGCAATAACATGAAATCCACCAAATCTGGCTCCAGCAAGTAGGCACACGATCTTATCGCTAAACGAGCTGGTGCGAATTCGATGGCGCGTCTTTCGAAACAGTCCAGTCCCGGTTCAACATCTCCATGCTCTAGTCCGACTCTTTTTAGCTCTGGTTCGGCTCCTTTTCCAGCTTCACTCCGGTGTACGGCCCAACGAAGAGGGGGTTGACCCCCTCCCTCCCTCTCTCTCTCTCTCTCTCTCTCTCTCTCTCTGGCAAATTGCCTCTATGGGTGTTCACACGTACATGTGGAGAGAAACATCGACGAGATGCTAGTCTTCGTTCGGCACCACGGGGACTAAGAAGGAAAGACGATGACTTGCACCCTCTTCCTTACTTGGATGCCTTGAGCCGCTAGCATATAGGGAGGCGGCAGTGGACGCGGGCTACTAGCCCGCTCCAATCCCGAAATCCTAACAGTAGATCTCCACCTACTCCTCTCATGTTAGAATATTCATTAAGTCAGTCCTCGCACTGGAATCCAACCCGTCTAGCTCCTCACCTTTAAGGGCATGTTTGATCCAAAGGATTTGTATAGGAAATTTGTAGGATTAAATCCTATAGGAAATTTTCCTATGGTGGTTGTTTGATTTGTAGGGTTGATTCCTATAGGAAACTTTCCTAGGAAATCCTTTGCACTAGATTGCATAGGAAATCTAACATCCACTCAAAGCTCTTTCTTAGAATCCTTTGATGGATCAAACAAACTTTGTTGCATGTGGGTTCCTATAGGATTGAAGTGGACATGACATTGCAATCCTATGGTTTTCCTATTCCTTTATTTTTCCTTTCCTATGAATCAAACAAGCCCTAAGTGTGTAACCCCCACAAGCTAGTAATGAAATAGACATAGCTCGAGTCGCCTCGTATCAAGTCACACTCCAAACTGCAGGCGACAACTGCCTCTAACAAGACATGCCGACTCCCATACACTATGTAGTCATTACGACTTGTCTTTCTCGATACGTTTGTTGGTCAATTCCCTTTTCCTCAAGATACTGATGCTAGCCTACAGGTGAGTCGGTGTCTTACCCCGTGTAGCAAAGCATATCTTCTATTTTCTATTTTGTCGTTGTCCAATGTTGAAATTTTAGAAAAGGCAAAATCTATTGGGGTCTCTTCAAGGGAAACGACCGAGAATATAAATGCTTCAGCCAATTTAATCAAAGATAATGAATTTTATAGAACTTTGACAGTTCTAGAGCACAATAATAACAAAAACACTGATGACCTCACACCAGCTAATCTTTTTGTTTCAAAAGTGTCAAACCTATGCGAGGATATTGATGCTGAAGATTCGGAGACCTTTGAGTGTTCGCATGATACGGTTGACCTTGAGGTTAAGCGTACTCGTAAGAACAAGAAACGTTATGACACTACTTGTGTTAGGAGGGGAACTAGGGTAAGAGTCAAAAAAAACTTTTTAAAATGCAAGGTTTGAGAGGTCTAATCTGGAATAGCGATGGTTTTAGAGATCCAGCTAAACATATTTTCACGAGAGAAACAATATCGAAGCATAAATTAGATTTTATTGCCTTATTAGAAACCGGGAGATCTAATTTCACTATTCCGTTCCTACAACAACTAACACCTGGAGTGGATTTTGCATGGTTCTGCTTACCGCCTCATGGCCGTTCATGTGGAATTCTGGTGGGTATAAATACTTCAACTTTACAGGTTAATAAAGTCGTCACAGGGGATTATTGTGTTAAAATGTATTTGAAGTGTCGTAGTGATGGCTTTGAATGGATTTTTGTCTCTGTGTATGGGGCAGCGCAAGATAGTCATAAGCATGAGTTCCTGGCGGAACTGGTTCGGCTATGTGAAAATAAGACACTCTCTTTGTTAGTGGGTGGAGATTTTAACATCTTACGGAGAAGAGAGGACAAAAATAATGATAAGTTTAAAGCGCATTGGCCCTTTGTTTTCAATGCTATCATTGAAAATCTAAACTTACGAGAGATTGTTCTCTCAGGAAGACAGTACACTTGGGCTAATCACAGAGAGACACCTACTTATGAGAAGCTAGACCGTATTTTATCCAGTGTTGAATGGGAACAAAAATTCCCGCTTGTTTCTGTGTGCGCTCTCACTCGATCTAGTTTTGACCATACACCTCTCCTGATTGAATCAGGAAATAAAGCTCACCTTGCTAATAACCCGCGTTTTTCGTTTGAACTATCGTCGTTAAGACAAGATGGTTTCTTTGAGATGGTGGGTGCCGAATGGGGGCGGTATCACATGGAGATACTCCAACTGCGCGGTGGCAAAATAAAATTAGGCATTTAAGACGCTTTCTCCACGGATGGGCGAAAAACCAAAGTGGTAAATATAGGAAAGAAAGAGATAGACTCGTTGCGATTATCGATAGGCTTGATATTAAGGCTGAGACAACTGACTTGTCGGCAGCTGAGAGACACTTACTCCAATTCGCTAATGATCAAGTCTCAAAGCTGAGGCGTGATGAGGAGACTAAGTGGGCTCAACGGGCAAAAGTTAAACACATCCAGGAAGGGGGAAATAATGTTGGAGATATGCCCTAGAGGCAATAATAAATGTAGTTATTATTATATCTTTGTGTTTATGATAAATGTTTACATTCATGCTATAATAGTATTAACAAGAAAACATTAATACTTGTGTGATTTGTAAACTAAAATAAGAGTCCCTAGTAAAAGCCTCTTTATAATACTAGCTTGTTGGTTAATAGATGATTGTGGTTTCCATATCATGAACATCGAGATGTTATTAACAACAAGATCATATCGTTAGGAGAATGATATGGTGGACATACTCCTATAGATAAGCGTAGCATAAAGATCAAGTCCTTTTAATAGTTCAATTGTTATATGCTTTCTGATACATAGTTATCTAATTCCTTCGACCATGAGATCATGCATATCACCTTTACCAGATGGATTCTTTGATGACATCAAACACCACACCGTAACTGGTTGGCTATAAAGGTGGCATTGAGTGTTCGGAAAGTATTGGTTGAAACACATGGATCAAGAGTGGGATTTGTCCATCCATATGACGGATAGATATACTCTGGGCCCTCTCGGTGAAATGTCATCCAATTAGCTTGCAAGCATGTGACTGGCTCACAAGGGATCACATATCACGGGAACGAGAAAAGAGTACTTATCAGTAACAAGGTTGAACTAGGTATGCAGAGATACCGACGATCATAACCTCGGATAAGTAAACTATCGTGAGACAAAGGGAAATTGATATCGTATGTAAGTGGTTCATTCGATCGCAAAGTAATCATATAAATATGTGGGAGCCATATGAATTTCCAGATTCCTCTATTGGTTATTGTTCGGAGAAGTGTCTCGATCATGTCCGTATAATTCACGAACCGTAGGGAGACACACTTAAGGATTCGACGTTGTTTGAGTAGTTATGGAATGATGAGAAAGTGTCTGAATGTTGTTCGGAGTCTCGAATGGGATTCGGGATATCACGAGGAGATCCGGAATGGTCTGGAGAATAAGATTCATATAAGGAAAGTCCCATTTCGGAGTTGGAGAACGGTTCCGGTGTTTTCATCGGGAATGTTCTAGAAGGTTCCGGAATGTCCGGCACTCCGGAGGGGAAGGGTACATGAATGTGTTATATCAAGTTGGTATGATTGCATTATGTACTCGGTGTCATCGCTGAACAAAATAGAGGGTTTATTCAAATCCTAGTTTGAAAAGTCAAACGGCTAGTTTTGGGAAGTGGAGAGGGAGGTGGAAACCGACTTGGGGGAGGAGTTCCTCCTCCCACCGCCGACGCACCACCAAGCCGAGTTGGGGAGGGACTCCCCTCCCCTTGTCCGTCCCCCTCCACCTATAAAAGGAGGGGCAGGGCTCCCCTCCTAGACACAAGTTCCTACACCTCTAAACCCTAGCCCCAAGCCGCCGCCGCCTCCATAGCCGCCGCCGGCCCTAGGGCAAACCGCCGCCGCCACCTAGCTAAACCCTAGACGCCGGCTTGCCCCTCCTCGGCGTGTCTAAACTCTAGATCGTCGAGGGACTCTCTCATACACCACCATACTCGCTCCGGCTAAAGGCGAAGCCCTGCGAGATCTCCCCTCTACTTCCTGCATTGCCGCACAGCCGCCGAATCGCGAGGAGTACTACAACCTCACGCCGATCGAACAAGGGAGAGGAAGGTCTTCGCCGAGTACCAACGTGTGACCGATCGGAGCGCTGCCGGAACGCAGCGCCGGAAGGATCGTCTACGCGATCTTGAGATCGGGAAGAGTACGACTACATCACCCACGAGAATCCGCTCTTGTTAAACACTTTGGAATCTTCGAGGGTGATTTATTCTATCGACTCGTTGCTACAATCTAGTAGATAGATCTTGGCTTGTTTGTTTGTATGCGGTAGAAATTTTTGTTTTGCATGCTACGAAACCCTACAGTGGTATCAGAGCCAGGTCTATATGTAGATATGTTGCACGAGTAGAACACAATGGTCATTATGGGCGTTGATGCTTTTATTGTCGATTGCTTCTTGTGTACTTTGCATCTTGCGAGATGTTGGGATGAAGCGGCCCGGGCTAACCTTACATGAAATCGTTCATGAGACTTGCTCCACGCTTGACATGCAACTTGTATTGCATAAGTGGCTTTGCAGGTGCCTGTTTCTCCTAGCATAGTTAAGATTCAATTTATAACGGGTGATTAACAATGCTAGTATCAATGTTATGGTTCTTGTTCGTAAGTTAGAACGACACTTATTGAAAGCCCCAAACCACGTAAAATATGCAAAGAAAGTAGAGGCGTCTAACTTTGTTTTGTGGGTGTGATGTGATATGGCCATGATTGTGATTATATTTGATGTATGCAATGTTCCTTATTGTAAGTTGGCAACCGCAGGAGCCATATGGTTGTCTTTAATTTATGTTAAGACCAGCGTGTCTATTCAAAGTAGTTGTAATAGTTGAAGCCGTGGGCGACAACCATGGAGAAGCGTCATTGACCTTGATGCAATGCCGGTGATGATGGAGATCATGTTCGTGCTAGAAGATGGAGATCGGAAGCACAAAGAAGAAAGGCCATATCATATCACATATTATGAATTGCATGTGATGTTAATCCTTTATGCATCTTGTATTGCTTAGTAGACGACGGTAGCATTATAAGATGACCCCTCATGCACATAAATTTCAAGTCATAAAGTGTTCACCCTTAGTTAGCACTGTTGCTAAAGCTTGTTGTTTCGAAGCACCACGTGATGATCGGGCGTGTTAGATTCCGCAAGTGTATACAATGTGAGCAAGCCAGATTTGCTCATACGGAAACTAAGGTTTGATCTTGATGAGCCTAGCATGTACAGACATGGTCTCGGAACACGGATCACCGAAAGGTAAAGCATGAATCATATAGTAGATATGATGAACATGACGATTGTTCGCCATTGAAACTATATCAACTCTCGTGATGATCGGTGTTGATGTGGTGGATTTGGTTCGTGTGATCACTAAAACAATGTGAGGGATATTGTTTTGAGTGGGAGTTCACCTAGATTAATTTTATTATTAATTTGAACTCAATTTGTCATAAACTTAGTCTAAACTATTGCAAATATGTTGAAGATCAATGGCAGCCCCTACCATCAATTTTAATACGTTCCTAGAGAAAGAAAAGTTGAAAAACAATGGAAGCAACTTCGCGGATTGGTTCCGCAATTTGAGGATTATCCTCACAGCTGGTAATTTGACCTATGTGCTGGATGCACTGCTAGGTGACCCACCTGTAGCTGATGCTGCCGATGAAGTAAAGAATGGTTACCTCACTCGGAAGACTCGGTACTCCATAGTTCAGTGTGCTATCTTGTATGGTTTAGAATCGGAGCTTCAGAAAAGGTTTGAGAATTCAGACCCATATGATATTGTCGAGGATCTCAAATTGATCTTTGAGACTCATGCGGCAATTGAAAGCTATGAGGCTTAATTGTAAGATGGAAGAGGGCAGCTCCGTCAGTGAGCATGTGCTTAAGATGTCTGGGCACGCAAACAAACTTCAAAGCTTGGGTATAGTGATTCCTAATGCTTTGGGGATTTATCGTGTCCTCCAATCACTACCACCAAGTTACAAGAACTTTGTGATGAACTACAACATGCAGAACATGAACAAGACGCGTTGCGAACTCTTTCCATGTTGAAATCTGCAGAAGTGGAGATCAAGAAAGAGCACCAAGTGTTGTTGGTCAATAAGACCACCAAATTCAAGAAAGGCAAGTCTAAGCAAAAGGGACACTTCAAGAAGGGT
This sequence comes from Avena longiglumis, assembly GCA_030063025.1. Lineage (NCBI taxonomy): Eukaryota > Viridiplantae > Streptophyta > Magnoliopsida > Poales > Poaceae > Avena > Avena longiglumis. Next base: position 5,833,442 of record CP125975.1, read on the forward strand.
GGTAAGAAAGTTACCATGCCGACGAAGAAGACCAAGATTAGACCTAAGCCTGATACTGAGTGCTTTTACTGCAAGGGAGAAGGTCACTAGAAGTGGAATTGCCCAAAGTACTTGGCGGATTTGAAGAACGGCAACATCAAGAAGAAAGGTATATCTGATATACATGTTATTGATGTGTATCTCACTAGTACTCGTAGTAGTGCCTAGGTATTTTATATTGGTTCGGTTGCTCATATTTGTAACTCGAAACAGGTGCTGCAGAATAAACGGAAGCTAGCGAAGAACAAGGTGACGATGCGCGTAGGAAACGGATCAAAGGTTGATGTGATCGCGGTCGGCACGCTACCCCTTCATCTAACATCGGGATTAGTTTTATACTTAAATAATTGTTATTTGGTGCCTGCGTTGAGCATGAACATTATATCAGGATCTTGTTTATCGCGAGGTTACTTGTTTAAGTCCGAGAATAATGGTTGTTCGATTTATATGAGTAATATGTTTTATGCACATGCACCTTTGATAGATGGTATATTCTTATTGAATCTCGATAGTGGAAATACACATATTAATAACATTGAGGCTAAACGTTTGAAATCAAGCGATAACTCGACCTATATGTGTAATCGTGCCTTGGTCACATTGGAGTGAAGCGTATGAAGAAACTCCATTCCGATGGACTTCTTGAATCACTTGATTTCGAATCACTTGATAGATGCGAAGCATGTCTGATGGGTAAAATGACTAAGACTCCATTTTCTGGTATGATGGAGCGAGCTACGGACTTATTGGAAATCATACATACCGATGTGCGTGGTCCAATGAGTGTAGCATCGCGCGGTGGTTATCGTTATGTTCTTACCTTCACGGATGACTTGAGTAGATATGGGTATATCTATTTCATGAAACATAAGTCCGAAACTTTCGAGAAGTTTAAGGAATTTCAAAGTGAGAGAGAATCAACGTAACAAGAAGATTAAATTTCTACGTTCTGATCGTGGAGGTGAATATCTAAGTTACGAGTTTGGCGAGCATTTGAAGAAATGCGGAATACTTTCACAATTGACACTGTCGGGAACACCACAACGTAATGGTGTGTCCGAACGTCGTAATCGAACTCTCTTAGATATGGTTCGTTCTATGATGTCACTTACAGATTTACCACTATTATTTTGGGGTTATGCATTAGAAACAGCCGCATTCACTTTAAATAGGGCACCATCTAAATCCGTTGAAACGACACCGTATGAATTATGGTTTGGGAAGAAACCTAGATTGTCGTTCCTTAAAGTTTGGGTTGCGAAGCCTATGTAAAGAAGTTACAGCCGGACAAGCTTGAACCCAAAGCGGAAAAATGCGTCTTCATAAGATACCCGAAGGAAACTATTGGGTATACCTTCTATCATAGATCCGAAGGCAAAATCTTCGTTGCCAAGAATGGATCCTTTCTAGAGAAGGAATTTCTCTCGAAAGAAGTGACTGGAAGGAAAGTAGAACTCGACGAGGTTGTTGAACCTTCTCTCGATATTGCGAGTAGCACAAAGACCGAAGAAGTTCATGTGGTGCCCGCACCAATAAGAGAGGAAGATAATGATGATGATCATGAAACTTCCAGAAGTTGCTACAGAGCCTCGCAGTCAACGAGAACTCGTACCACCTGCATTGGTATGATCCCGTTATAAATGTCATGTTGGTGGATAACACCGATGACCCTGAGACATATGAGGAAGCGATGATGAGCCCAGATTCCAATAAATGGCAAGAAGCCATGAAATCTGAGATTGGATCCATGTACGAAAACCAAGTATGGACTTTGGTGGACTTACCGGATGGCCGGAAGGTCACGAGAACAAATGGATTTTTAAGAAGAAAGCAGATGATGATGGTAATGTTATCGTCTATAAAGCTCGACTTGTCGCAAAGGGTTTCAAAAATTCAAGGAGTTGACTACGATGAGACTTTCTCACCAAGAGCGAAGCTAAAGTCTGTGAGGATTATGTCAGCAATCGCTGCATATTATGATTATGAGATATGGCGATGGATGTCAAACAAGATTTCTCAATGGAGACATTGATGAAGAGTTGTATATGATGCAACCCAAAGGTTGTGTCGATCCTAAAGATGCTAACAAGGTATGCAAACTTCAACGATCCATTTATGGATTGAAGCAAGCATCCGGTTGGAATCAACGCTTTGATAAGGTAATCAAAAGTTTTGGTTTTGTACAAACTTATGGAGATGCTTGTATTTACAAGAAAGTGAGTGGAGCTCAGAGCATTCTTAATACTATATGTAGATGACATATTGTTGATTGGGAATGATGTAGACCTTCTTAATAGTGTCGAGGAATATTTGAATAATAGTTTTTCAATGAAGGATCTTGGCAAGCAGCTTACATATTAGGCATAAAGATTTATAGAGATAGATCAAGACGCCAAATATCATTGTCACAAAGTACATATTTGGACAAAGTTCTAAAGAGGTTTGAATGGAAGATAGCAAGAAAGGGTTCTTGCCCATGTTGCTCAATACGACCTTGAGTAAAACTCAAAGTCCGACATCGGCGTAAGATAGAGAAAGGATGAGTAAGACTCCTATGCCTCACCATAGGATCTCTAATGTATGCCATGCTATGTACTAGACCCGACAAAGCATATGTCGTTAGTTTAACTAGCAGATATCAAAGTGATCCAGAGTGGATCATTGGACAATGGTCAAAAACATCCTTAAGTACTTGAGAAGAACTAAGGATATGGTTCTTTCTTACGGAGGTGATGAACAACTCGTTGTTAATGGTTACACCGATGCTAGTTGGAACACCGATCCGGATGATTCTAAATCACAACTGGATACATATTTATTTTGAATGGTGCAAGAAGGCGGAGGAGTGCAAAGCAAAGCGTTGTGGCGAGATCTTCAACCGAATCGGAATACATGGTCGCCCGGAGGCTTCACAAGAAGCGATATGGATGAAAGAGTTCATTACAGAGCTGGTGTGGTTCCTAGTGCGCCGGACCCAATGTCTATCTACTATGATAAAATGGGCGCCATAGCCAATGCGCAAGAACCAAGGTCACACAAGAAGTCAAGCATATCAAGCTACGCTTTTCACGCTATTCGAGAACATATCCAAGATGGGGATATAAAGATTTGCAAAGTACACAGATCTGAATGTGGATCCGTTGACTAAACCTCTCCCGAGGGCAAAACATGACCAACACCAAACTGCCATGGGTGTTCGGTATATTACCATGTAATCTAGATTAGATGACTCTAGTGCAAGTGGGAGACTGTTGGAGATATGCCCTAGAGGCAATAATAAATGTAGTTATTATTATATCTTTGTGTTTATGATAAATGTTTACATTCATGCTATAATAGTATTAATAAGGAAACATTAATACTTGTGTGATTTGTAAACTAAAATAAGAGTCCCTAGTAAAAGCCTCTTTATAATACTAGCTTGTTGGTTAATAGATGATTGTGGTTTCCATATCATGAACATTGAGATGTTATTAACAACAAGATCATATCGTTAGGAGAATGATATGGTGGACATACTCCTATAGATAAGCGTAGCATAAAGATCAAGTCATTTTAATAGTTCAATTGCTATATGCTTTCTGATACATAGTTATCTAATTCCCTCGACCATGAGATCATGCATATCACCTTTACCAGATGGATGCTTTGATGACATCAAACACCACACCGTAACTGGGTGGCTATAAAGGTGGCATTGAGTGTTCGGAAAGTATTGGTTGAAACACATGGATCAAGAGTGGGATTTGTCCATCCATATGACGGATAGATATACTCTGGGCCCTCTCGGTGAAATGTCATCCAATTAGCTTGCAAGCATGTGACTGGCTCACAAGGGATCACATATCACGGGAACGATAAAAGAGTACTTATCAAGAACGAGGTTGAACTAGGTATGCAGAGATACCGACGATCATAACCTCGGATAAGTAAACTATCATGAGACAAAGGGAAATTGATATCGTATGTAAGTGGTTCATTCGATCGCAAAGTAATCGTAGAAATATGTGGGAGCCATATGAATTTCCAGATTCCTCTATTGGTTATTGTTCGGAGAAGTGTCTCGATCATGTCCGCATAATTCACGAACCGTAGGGAGACACACTTAAAGATTCGACGTTGTTTGAGTAGTTATGGAATGATGAGAAAGAGTCCGAATGTTGTTCGGAGTCTCGAATGGGATTCGGGATATCACGAGGAGATACGGAATGGTCCGGAGAATAAGATTCATATAAGGAAAGTCCCATTTCGGAGTTGGAGAATGGTTCCGGTGTTTTCATCGGGAATGTTCTAGAAGGTTTAGGAATGTCCGGCACACCGGAGGGGAAGGGTACATGAATGTGTTATATCAAGTTGGTATGATTGCATTATGTACTCGGTGTCATCGCTGAACAAAATAGAGGGTTTATTCAAATCCTAGTTTGAAAAGTCAAACGGCTAGTTTGAAAGTCAAACGACTAGTTTTGGGAAGTGGAGAGGGAGGTGGAAACCGACTTGGGAGAGGAGTTCCTCCTTCCACCGCCGGCGCACCACCAAGCCGAGTTGGGGAGGGACTCCCCTCCCCTTGGCCGGCCCCCTCCACCTATAAAAGGAGGGGCAGGGCTCCCCTCCTAGACACAAGTTCCTACACCTCTAAACCCTAGCCCCAAGCCGCCGCCATAGCCGCTGGCCCTAGGGCAAACCGCCACGGCTTTGCCCTTCTCGGCGTGTCTAAACTCTAGATCGCCGAGGACTCTCATACACCACCATACTCGCTCCGCTTAAGCGGCCCGCGAGATCTCCTCTACTTAGGTACCACGCCAGTTGCCGAATCGCGAAAGAGTACTACAACCTCCACGCCTTTGGAACAAGGGAGAGGAAGGTCTTCACGAAAACCGAACGGTGACCGATCATGGAGCGCCGCTTAACGCAGCCGGAAGGATCGCTCACGCGATCTTGAGATCGAAGAGTACTACATCACCCACGAGAATCCGCTCTCGTTAAACACTTTGGAATCTTCGAGGGTGAGTTATTCTATCGACTCGTTGCTACAATCTAGTAGATAGATCTTGGCTTGTTTGTTTGTATGCGGTAGAATTTTTTTGTTTTCCATGCTACGAAACCCTACAAATAATACTAAGTATTTTCACCTAATAGCTAATGGAAAACATCGGAAGAAAAAGATTTTTCAGCTTGAACAAGATGAGGGAACTATTGTGGGAGATGAAAACTTGAAAATATATATTTCCGAATATTATAAGAAACTATTTGCTGACACGGACCCAAATAGTTTTTTATTAATGGAGGAGAGGAACAGGGACATTCCTCAGGTATCTACTTTAGAGAATACAATTCTTACGTCGGTGTTCTCGGAAAAGAAAGTGCTTGACGCAATCTCTTCCATGGAACACAATAAGTCTTCGGGCCCTGATGGATTCTCTGTGGAATTTTATCAGACTTTTTGGGAAGTGATAAAAAAACGACTTGATGGTTTTATTTGCACAGTTGCAAACAGCCGAGTTACCTCTTTATAAACTAAATTTTGGGGTTATCACTCTCCTGCCTAAGAAAGAAAATGCGGTTCAGATCCAGCAATATAGACCGGTCTGTCTTTTAAATGTTAGCTTCAAATTTTTTACTAAAGTGGCCACGAATCGAATCTCTATGATAGCTCACAAGGTGATTCAACCGACTCAAACAACATTTATGCCTGGAAGGCACATTCTGGAGGGCGTAGTTATTTTACATGAAACCATCCATGAGCTTAATTCGAAAAAGCTAGATGGAGTGCTTTTCAAAATAGATTTTGAGAAAGCATACGATAAGGTAAAATGGCCCTTTTTACTTCAATCTCTTCGTTTGAAGGGTTTTGACCCTTTATGGTGCAAGTGGATCGAAAATTTCATTCAAGGGGGAAGTGTTTGAATTAGAGTGAATGATGACATTGGTCATTTTTTTCAAACAAGAAAGGGGGTACGACAGGATGATCCTTTATCCCCCATGCTATTTAATATTGTGGCAGATATGCTGGCCATCCTCATAGCTAGAGCTAAGGAAGATGGACAGGTTGGTGGTTTAATCCCACATCTAGTTGAGGGAGGGATTTCCATCCTTCAATACGCAGATGACACAATTCTTTTCTTGGAACATGATCTTATGAAGGCTGTAAACATGAAGTCGATACTTTGCATTTTGAGCAACTTTCGGGCTTAAAATCAATTTCCACAAAAGTGAGGTCTATTGTTTTGGGAAGGCAAAAGAATATGAACATGAGTATAGAGATATATTCGGTGCGACTCAGGTTCTTTGCCTTTCAAGTATCTTAGGATACCTATTCACTATAGAAGGCTTAGGAATTTGAGGAATCACGAGAATCATTTTGAAGGAAAGTTAGGATGTTAAGGTGGTAAACTTTTGTCATATGGAGATAGGTTAGTGCTAATTAACTCTGTATTAACAAGTATGCCCATGTTCATGTTATCTTTTCTGGAAATACCTAAAGGTGTTAGAAAACGATTAGACTTCTATCGTTCAAGATTTTTTTTGGCAAAGTGATGAACATAAGAAAAAATATAGATTAACTAAGTGGAATATAATTTGTCGCCCCAAGGATCAGGGTGGATTGGGCATTGAGGTGTTAGAAGTTAAAAATAAATGTCTTTTGAGCAAATGGTTATATAAATTACTTTTGAAGCATGGGGTATGGCAGGAAATTCTTCATAATAAATATCTTAAAAACAAAACTCTAGCACAGGTAGAAGCTAAACCGACGGATTCCCCATTTTGGAAAGGACTAATGAAGGTAAAGGATGGATTCTTTACCAGAGGGTTCTTCAAAATTGGGAGTGGGGTAATAACTCGATTTTGGGAAGATGTTTGGTTAGGGGAGACGTCCCTTTCCCAACAGTATCCTTCGCTCTATAATATTGTGCATAGAAAAAATGTATCTGTTCATGATGTCTTATCTCACAATCCTCTTAACATAGGCTTTAGGGGGAATTTGACTGGGACAAAATGGGATGCATGGTTGCATCTATGTCAGAGATTGATGCAGGTTATTTTGACTAGTGAGCCAGATGTGTTTAGGTGGAAGCTATCCACGGATGGGGGTTTTACTGTCAAATCTTTGTATGAGAATATGATGAATGATCATCAGAGCCTCCCTGCAAAATATTTATGAAAGCTTAAACTACCCCTAAAGATTAAGATCTTTATGTGGTTCTTACATAAAAAGGTTTTGTTATCTAAAGATAATTTAGTTAAAAGGAATTGGAAAGGATGCAAAAAATGTTGTTTTTGTGATGGGGAAGAAACAATTGAACACCTTTTTATTGAATGCCCCTGTGCTAGAATTATATGGCGAATTGTTTATTTTACATACAATCTTCCACCTCCGACCAATATTACTAATATGTTTGGAAATTGGTTAAATGGTATGGATAGGACTAACAAAGCTCGAATACTTATAGGGGTATCGGCTATATGTTAGTCTATTTGGAAGAGTCGCAACGCTATCATTTTTAACAGGGTGCGAGTTCCTTCTTTTTTGCAGGTCTCAATGGATCCAGCTTTGGGCTTTTTTGCTCCCGGAGCAGCACCGAGATTTGATGGTTTCTGGATGCAGCCGTCTGGTGATGGTTGCTCAGGATATCTTCTACCAGGCTACGTGGCGTCCTTCTAGTAGATTGAGAGATGTTTAGCGTTTGTATGCTCTGCATCTTCAGACTTTTTTGTCTCTTCAGATGGTTGGTGTTTGTATCAACCCTCTTTGATCTTTTATATGTATTTGACATTTTAAGACTTTAAGACTTTGAGTAATAAAAGGGCTATGTGCATCCTAGGATGCAGAGACCGGGATACATCCCCATTTCGAAAAAAGCAAAGCATATCTTCTTATCCTAGTTTTTGTGTGACTAACACTTAGTCTCAGCGACTCGGTTAACACTTAATCGAATAGCGGATATAAATTTTGTTCTGCACACCATCACCTAGAGAGGGCCCTCCTAGTCGTAGGAACAAATCCTATCTTGGCAATCCATGTCGACCCATCATCTGCTTTTATAATAGCCTGATATGGTTTGCGTTTGGCGGGATTAAAGTTGTCTAGCCCACAAATTTGATAATGCGGCTACCTTAGGTCTAAGTATTCGATTGCTCGAGTTGTTACACATGACATTACTCGTGCCAACTCGATCTTTGGTCAGTTCGACTCGCCTAGCTCTTTGACCGAGTCCGTAGTAGGTGGATTGGTATCTACGTACCCACGATGAGTGGAATCACATCATTTGTCAACTCCCGTATTAGTCAAGGTTAAGTGTACAACTTAACTTGCGACTGAAGACAGGAAGTAAAGAACGACTCGAAATAGACAACCCCACAACTGAATCAAGTATTTAGATTGTTATTATTTAATAAATGACAACTTATGTTTACATGAATATATGCGTAGATAATTCCCACATACTCCAAATTGCACTCAAGTAGTCTAGTCGTCTCAAGCCCATTGTTCTTGCATGTTCGCTTCGGTTGGGGAAGTGGCTTTGTCAGCAGGTCCATAACATTTGTATTTGTATCTATCTTGTATAACTTCATATCACCCTCTAGTGTTTTTACATTGCATGTCTAACATATTGGACGGGCTAGGAACGACACCGAGATCCATAAAATATTTCAGATCTAAACACATTCTTTTGTGCCTTCGAGTCAACAATATCAACTTTTGTTGTAGAGCCAACCACCGTTTCCTGATTGGAATTTGTTCCTATGATCCTAGCATGCTCTTAGTGTGGAAGTCTTGAGCTGGCTTCCAGCTATGAGGTTGCGTACAAGCAAGAGTGCATTTCACATCGCTTAGCTTACTCCATACAAATCTCATGCCATTACTCCCTCCGTTTCAAAATATAAGATGTTTTACATTTTTGAAGCAAATGTATCTAAACAACTTTTAATATATAGGTTCACTCAGTCGTATGATGAATCTATACACTAAAAGAAGTCTAGATATATTTTTTTCACAAACCTAAAACATCTTATATTTTGAAACCGAGGGAGTAGATTTTAATACAGATTTCTCCATACTCTCTATTTGTTTTTTTAAGTCCTTGAATTTCGAGCCAACCTCTAACCATGAGTTTCGAGAAACAAAATATGCCACAAATAGTATATCATAATTCCTTCGTGGCTTCATCATGAAATGGATGTCGCAGATTTGTTTAAATTTAAACGTATCTAGACACTATTTAATATATACATTCATTTAAATTCAGACAATTTGTGACATTCTTTTCAGGACAGAGGGAGTTTGAAACTTCTTTTAATATGAATCTAACACTATGTTGTACTCCGTTGGTTTCAAATATAAGATGTTTTAGACTTTTTTTTCTAAAATCATATCTAGCTTTCTTTTAGTGTGTAATTTTGGAGCAAAATGAGTAAATCTACGCAACAAAAAGCGTGTAAAAAGCTAAAAAAATATTATATTTTGGATGGAGTACGAGTTATAACTTATATTTTTTTTTGTTGAATTTTCAAGGTTAAAGTTAAAAAAATCAAGCATACCAAACTGACATTTGTTATTTGCTTTGTATAGGGCAGCTCTGGTTTGACTTGTTTTGTATGAAGAGTCTAGGGTGACTTGGGATTTTGACTTGAGATTTTTAAAAAATTCCCCATCGTTCCACCCGTGCGCCGCCACTCCCATCGAGCAAAACCGCCGCCGCCGACGCACCTCCTCCGCCGCTCGCCTCTCCAGCCGGCCGACGACTCCGGCTTCGAGCCAAGCCCGCTGCCGCCTCCATCACGCCTATCGACCTGCAGCTCCGCCCCGCCGTCGCGTCAATCTGCAGGTGGCAGAGCACCGCCGCCTCGTCACACGCAGGTCCCAACTCGGCGGCCCGCAGCTGAGCATTGCCTTATCAGGTATTCCAGGCATCTCCACTTTGCTCCGGTCTGAATTGCCTCGTCAAGTATTTCGCCTTGCCCACTAATCTTCTACACTCGATTAGGTCACGCTTGGCTACTTGACATGGTTTTATGCTCCATAGCTTTTTCCTAATCTTCTGGTAATGATCACATGGATGGATTGATATGTATTTACCTGTTATGCGGAGTCAGATCTTATTGTGCACACCATGGAATAATTCCTGATGGGTCGTATAACCTTAATGATTTAGATGCTTCAAGCTTAATTGTGCTCATCATCCTTTTAATTAATGTCACTGTGCTGTTAAAAGCAACTCTGTTATAAGAATTGATTTGTCTCATCTGATTTCACCACCTGTGCTTTTAAACTTGGCATGGTACTCTAATAAGAGTCTCTAATACACTTCAATTAAGAGTCTCATTAATTGGTCTAGTTTCACCGGTTACCCATAGTCATGTTCAGTTTACATGCCGTTAACTGTTGTATGATGGTGTATATAATCACCAATTAATTCCTTTTGTTTTTCAAGGTTTATTTATGTCCTGTGCTAAATGTTGTGACATGCTATTTCTGGGGTTTACCTATTCATTTTGTTTCCGTGGTATTTTGTTTGAAGATTATACTTCTCCTGAAAATGCTGCTTTCTCGCATGCCAGAACATGCAGCAAGGATTTTTTGTATGTTCAGGAAAATTGTTTGAAAAATTAGCTGCTACGATGTTTTGCTTTCTCCTTGTTGATAACATGCAGCAAAGGAATTGCTAGTTAGCTATTTATCCATTCTCAGTGCTTCATAGTTAATCTCCATGTCAATCGAAGGGGACAGAAGATAAATATCATCAGATCAGTGTACATGGCCCAGTTGAGTCCTGTTGAAATCAGGAAAGATAGTATAGACTTCGCACAGACGAACATAGAAGATCAGCTCAAAATGCATAAGCTGAAAACAATAGACAAACCAACTTATCAGAGCTTCTCCTCCTTATCCTCACCGGAATCCACAAGCCGGCTTCTCTATAAGCATAAGCTAAAAAGAAGTGGCCTGAGACCTAAACATTCTCAGTTAACTGCTCCGAATAGTTCAGGGCTTCAGCCCATGAGGTAACCAAGTCATGTACTAAGGAGTAAGGAAAACTGTCCAGCCTGTTTTGGATGACAGGCATTAATCCACTACAAGAAGAGCAGAGGTATACATCCCTGGAGACTGAGCTAGTAGCTCACAGGATCGGAACAGGCGAAAACTAATGATGATTCCTGCTGCTACCTATCAGGGCAAACTAGGAAGTGTAACTTTTTCAAAGGAGAGAAAGCTGTCGCAACCATTCTCAACATGACAAAATTTAAGAGGAATGCTCTCAAAGTTGTTTTAAACTGTTTCCAGTTGGGAGGCTTGTCTCTGCGCCAAGTTGAACAAACAAAAAGTTATGATGGAAAGAATTGTCGACCAGCATATACTATATGAACAAACATAACCTGCTAACCCCAAATTCATATACGGTGACCTTTTTTTTGCATCTCCTTGCCTGTTTATAAATTCTAGGATAGTTTTTTCTACAATTTAGGGCTTTATCCATCTCATTGGTACCTATTGTTGCTTAGAATCAGATTTCTTTCTTCGTGTAATTGTTGGTCAAGAAAACAATGAGAATTGGTGACAAGTCGCAAGGAATGGACATATGTAAGCATGCGAATAAAATCATGAGTGATTGTGCAATTTGACTGCAATTCAGAGTTCAACTGACAGTAAAACGGTTTAGAAACCCAAAACTTCCCATCAGTTTTGATATTAACCTTAAAATACTTGCATTTATATAGCTCAAACATGATAACCACTGAGTATTACAGAACACACAGTTAGATCTATGTGCACTTCAACAACACAAACAGATATATCTATGTGGACAGAAATACAACCAGTATGTTATAGACACATCGCTTGCCTAAATGTACGGAAGTTTCAGAACATATCTTTGCTACAAGGGGTAATCATATGCATTTCAAACAAAACATTATGAAAATCATATCGAATACATGTGATCCTTGCTGTGGGATTCAGCAAGTTGTTAGGTCAAGTTTGTTACTGTTTGCGATTCCGGTTCAGTCTTAAATGTTTTTTTTGCGTTCACTTCATATCATCGTGAACGAGTAGCCGTATTTGCATGTTTGGTCTTTACCGAGATGGAATTTTGATCCAAGTGCTTGTTGACAGTTGAAACTTGACAGATGCAAGTTGTCTTAAAAGTAGGTAACTGTTGAATCATATATCTTTCAGTTTGAGGTTGACCGGAGCTGAAGGGAAGTATGGGTATTGGTAGCAGTGCACTACTTGCCTTAAGAAGGCAATCAGAAGATGAGTCTGTTGTGAACCTGGTTGTAAGCTCCCCAGCGCCAGAAGCACCCGGAGTATCAGCCTCTCACACTGGCTCGCGCATCTCACCCATTGAAGTGGAAGATCTGGATGATGAAGTGCATGATGCACCAGCTTCAGAAGTGTCTCCTCTGGTACGTTGGTTAACATTTGAAGGGCATGTTATTGTGTGTAACTGATCTCATGCCATTAGGCCATATTGATGTTTAGGAAGCATTGTATATATATGCATATATGCACTTTTTAATAGGTTATTTACTTGCGCTTGTGAGGCGCACCAACTTTTCGTATTAAGGAAGAGTATTATAAGTTGGTCATAACACTGAAATGATGTAGCATTTCTGGTATTTATACTGAATCATCTTGAATATTGCAGAGGAGGAGTCAAAGAACCAGGAGACCAGCTGTGCCAGTTGTTGATGAACAGCTCCGTGCTCCCCGTCAAGGTTAGTTGGTTACTACTACATACATCTAATTCCATGAGATTGTTTTGGCTTCTAGATTACAGAAATTAGTTGGTAAACTTTTCACTAGTCTATTATGATATGCCTTAATAAGTTACTATATTCTTGTGGAACTGTTGAATTCATATATAACAGACATAATTCTGGGGAAATACCTCTATTATGCTGCTAAGATTACTGACTCTTAGTGTCATCAGACAACTTTTTACCATGTAACCCTAGCTGATACGGCTGCATATATATGCATTGCGTGCGGCTCCTAAGGGAGATATGCTTTACAAATCAATCTACTCGATTCATCGGACATTACCTACGTCTTGCTACTAAGCGGACTGACTCTCTAGTGGTAGCAGACATTTAAGCTTCGCTGAAAATTGAACTTGTGACTTTTTTTTGCTAATTTCCTAGATAATAATTTGTTGTTATAAGGTGATACTATATATTTACATTGATGACGACTCTGTAAACCACAATAGAAGGTGTACCTATGTTCGTCAATGTGATATCTGACTGCTCCCTCCATCCGAAAATAAGTCAATTATTTTCGGACCGAGAGAGTATATTTTTTCCCTGTCATTTAAGCTTCTTTACTTGCTCATTATTTATTCAGTCAGGAGTGTTTGATGATGATAATGCGAGAGTCCTTTCTCATAACACAGGCTACAAACGTCGGAGAGTTGCAGCTGTACCAGATATCTCTCAGGAAGCAGGAGAAGGTTCCAGCTTGCAGGTATTTGATTTTAGAACTTTGAAGGGATTTAACTCTCTTAGCTATAAGGTCCAGTTTCAATACTTGTTCTACTTATTAGTTGTTTCTCTACTTTGTCCTCCTACGTAAAATAGCAGCCGATATAATTTGTCCATCCTATAGAGTTTTGGATTATGTTGTCCTTTCAGTAGACTAAGGGAGTAACAATGTCAGGTCAAATTGAACACATTTTTCTTCCTCCTTTCAAGTCATAGAAAACACTCATACTTACAGTTCTGTGATGATCTCATATAGATTAAGATTCTTGGTTAACATTGCCAATTTCACAATACCTAACATGTTTATGGCATTCCTTTCGCTATGTAGGTGCCATGTACTAACATATTTATGGCATTCCTTATGATAGAGGATATTTCCACCTGAAAAATCTACTCTCTACATTCAATCCTCGCATCCTCCTACTAGCATGTTGCCTCGTGATTGGTGCTAAATTCTGGCTGCATGTTTCCGTTCTTGGCGAAGGTGCCTCCAAAGGAGCCCATCTTTATCTGCCTGGTGTGCTGGGACAATATGGATGAACCTGCTACAACAATTTGCGGCCATATCTTCTGCACGAAATGCATCAAGCAAGTCATCCAGGCCCAAAACAAGTGTCCCACTTGTAGGAAGAGGTTGAAGATGAGCAATTTCCACCGGATTTACCTTCCTGACATTGCTGACTAAGGTGAGACCCTTCAACTTCCTGACATATGCATGATTGAATACCACTGCAGGGGTTACTCCCACAATGGCCCATATGAGAATAAGACCCTGTTGTCTTTCATATCGTCCCCTTTCTCTCACTCTCTCGTTGTTGCAATCTCTTCCTTTCTGTGGACTTTATGTATAACCGACCTCACAAAGCAGGCCATGCTTCTTTAATTTGCGCTAATACAACATCTTAGTAGGTATCAAATCTGAAACACAACAATCTTAAGTTGTTTCAGCTAGAACAATATAACCAATTTGAAATGCTATGGGACTTTTTTTTGTCAGTAAGCCGCATGCTGTTCTGTTGTACCTTGCTGAGTCCATCTCTGATAAGCAATACCTGATGCCTATTGTTTTGTTAGTGCATTTTCTTCAAAAAAAAAAAAAAAACTGATCTGTTTTTTTCTTGTCTGAACCAGGCTATAATGGAGCAACGGAGATCGGTTACTTTGATGTATAACCACGGATTTTGTGCATGGAAGCTCTCAAAATTCCATATACCATGGAACGATAGAGAAAACCTTCAAAAACTGTGACTTCGTACGTAGCGTGCTAGTGAAATGCATCCAGCAATTGATCTAGAGCTATTTCAGTTTGATCCGACCCTGTAAGTAAATTTGCCACGCGGTGCAATACCACAATGTGAGGTTTGAAGGATAAAAGGGCGTCCATCTATAAAGCTCGGTATAGCAACAAAAAGTTTTGAAAGAGTAATCTACTTGCAGGGACGGAGACAAGGGGGGACGAGGGGGGGCTTAGCCATCCCCATGGTTTGAATTTTGTGAAGAACTCTACTCATTAAAACTCCAATTTCTTATTGATTTAGCCAAGTCTGTTCCCCTCATGTCAATTTTGCCCCCCTCAAGGTGAGAAGCTGGCTCCGTCCCTGTCTACTTGTATCGTGCAGAAGCTCGAGTCTTCAGCTAAACACTATCGGCTCGACCTGAATCTTCAAGCTCTCCAGTCTTCAGCTAAACACCGGCGGCTCGACTAGAATCTTCAAAAGCTTCGAGACGCCACTTTCAGGAACTGGACCAAATCAGACTAGCTCATTTGAATAGCCTGGTTCACAAAAACCACCAACACGCAACACTCGCTAATTGTGCCATTGAGAAAACGAGACTCCAGGGTTACAGCGCCTTCAAGAAAGAAAAAGCTGAAAAGGACATGTTTGTTGGGCCATATAGAGATAAAACAAAACTTTTTGTCCTACGCGGTTATCTCAAGATCTAGCTGAGGTAGAAGCTTCACGAGGATTACCACTAGACGCGCGGTTACGAATTACTGATGAAGCGTGTCAGTTTATGCAGTGCAGTCCTCACGATCCGATCCAATCTCACGATCGTCCAAGTGCTGAACGTACAACACCTTACACCTCCACCGCTATTCACATGTACGAGGAGGAGCTCCGATGACGGAGTACTAGGTCCGGTGCGATGACTGGACTGGATGGGGTTAGGATTTTTAACGCATGGAGTGGCCTAACTGTGTCCATTGGGCATTCTGTGCCCCAGTATATATACGCAGTGGAAGTGGGCTCCACTCACTTATGACCCATCCACTAAAGCCTATACGATTCTCTGCGAGTCCAATTCACTAACTCAGTCCGTGGCTTATTCGGGTCCAACCCAAACGACTTGCTCCCGCTCTTAAGTGTGTGACCCCACATGCTCATGGCAACTTAGACATGATTGGAGTCCGACTCTCAATCGATCATTCGGTAGCGGCTCCTAGTAGAACGTGCCGACTCTCAAGTACCAAAGAGTCATGACGACATGCCTTTACAATGCGACTTGCGTCCGAGTCCTTTTTGCGTCACGATATACCTTGCCGAGTTATAGGCGAATGATCATCATCCCTTAAATAACCCGATTCTTTTCTCGATTCGAGATAAGTGATTCATCCGACTAACTCTTAGTCGATCGCCTCAGTTAACACTTAATCGAGTCGTGCATGGCCATGCTTTCTGAATCATATCATCCGAAAGGGCCCAGAGAATATCTCTCCGATCGTAGGGAAAAATCCTATCTTGGTTATTCACATCACGCAGCTTGATTTTTAGTCGACATGAACTCTGCCTTTATAACTGCCCAGTGATGAAACAGCGTTTGACAGAACCTAAGTCGGTGATCCTCACCTCGGATTGTGCAACAACTTCAAAAGTCTAAGGATTATATTGATTGAGACATACAAATGACGACTTGTTCGTTGTATCTCAATATGAGTCAATCCGACTCGCTAAACTCTTTAGCCAAATCTGTGCAAGTCGAAATGGCATCACCATGACAAGTGGAACCAAGTCATATGCCGACTTTCACATTAGTCTAAGGTGTGTGTCCAACACAACCTTAATGACCAACGATGTTTAGTATGAACACCATGATTATATAGTTCCACAACTGAATCACATATTCAATAATATACATCATGTTCATGCAAGGACAACTTAATATCTTTATGAATACAATGGAAATTACATCATACATGATTGCCTCTAGGGCATATTCCCAATAATGTTAGATGTTGAAATGCACAATTATCATGCAAGAAGTGAAAGTGCATAAACTTGGCTTCCCCGCGCTAGGCAACACTTTTAGTTCGTGACAACGCCTCCAAGAAAGGCAATCATGTTGGGAAACACGCTATAGAATTTTTTTCTAACACAAAACCAAGATTATATTCTTTTCTGTGTAAATTTTGGGTATGAATTCAGGCCAGAGTCCCGGCGATATCTCCGATGAAGTTGGTTTTTGGTAGACCAAAACCAAAATTTCGCTACAGATGCTCTTCGATTTTGCTATATTAGCACAACCTTTTTCTACGAAGTATCTGATGAGGTCCTGTAGGGAAAGTCTTCGTCAAAATCGGGTTTTTCTACATTAGTACAAAATTTTGCTATAAAGTCTCCAGTGACACAGAACTTTTTGTTCTATTTTTAGAATAAACCTTTAAAAAACACGATTTAGAGTTTTTTTTTGGGACACTTGTTGCTTGGTGACAGTTATGATGGAAAACATCCCACGGTCCGGGATCTGTCCTTTAAAAATTAAACTGATAAGCATTATATTTTATAATGTTGTTAACCCGAGAGAGAATCAAGAGCAAGAGCAGGGGATTGAATGTTGTGAAGCCGACGACTGAACTGCTGATTTCTAGTAACTATTTAATTTCCTGCTTGATCCATATTAGTTGATTTAGAGCATTTTTAACAGACGCTTTAAATTTTGGCTCTATAAAATTGCGCGCTCTATTCACTTTTAGTACTCCCTCCGCTCCGATATAAAGGGCCTCTAGCAAATCGCAGCAGGACCAAGGCGTACATCCATTGGCTCTAGAGAAACGAAGGAGATTGATGGCAGGACCAACCAGCTAACTAGAATACTAACGAAGAGTGCATGCGTGTAACACCCTCAGAATCGGCCCTATGCAAGTTTTAGCGAAATTCGCCAAACCCGCATAGAAACGATTCAAAGGTGCCCACCAGGCACTTTCGTGCGGGTGGAAAACGAAGTAATAACATTACACAACAGTCCTCGATGGGACCCACAGAACAAATATATATAACAGCGACTCAAAGAGTCAAGAATACAGATATAATATACAGAGATCCAAATCACCTTCAAAACGATAGAGCGTCCAGCTACGGACAAGATGCAAATGGGGCTAAGAGCCCTGAAGAATAACCATTAAGCCCATAACCCTGCCGGCCAAGCCGGAATGGTAACCCGCTAACGACGTCGATCTCAAACCTGCTTAAACAAAAGGGTGCCGACAAAGGGCAAAGGAAAAAAAGAGGCGTCGATCGAGGCCAAGACACGGCGAGGCTAGAATTGAGGTCCTCTACATAGGTATGGTGGACTGAAGCGGCAGCAAGATGCACTAAACAACCTATAGAGACTCGATACAACTGGCGGATATCAGAGAGAGATAAGAATGACCTAACCGGATCCAACCTGAAGCTATCACCAAACAAACCCATCCCGGTGTTTCCCCCTCGAGACCAAACGAGGAAGTCAACCGAGGAACGCACACAGTTGGCAGTTTTATTTATTCGGTTATCGTTGCGGCACTTTACTAGTCAGGTTTAGATAATCATCCTGATAAAATAAGCAGTGGGTACTTTTAGTTAATCATTCCGTTATAGTGGCGACACTTACTAGTCAGATGCATTTAGCATGAGATAAACCCGAAAACCCAGCAGTTGTTGATACTTTTATTAAGCCATTCCGTTGTAGTTGCCATACTTACTAGTCAGGTACAATGGTCGCAAGCGACACTCCAAACAAGCAGTTGTGGGCAGTATTGATTAGCCATTCCATTATAGTGAGGCTGATTACTAGTCATGATAAATGCAAATTTATAGCAGTAAACTTTAGTTATGCTTGTCTATGGTCGAGATACTGTGCTCCAAGTCGTCCATAACCGCGGACACGGCTTTCAGAAAGTTTTAACCCGGCCGGGGTGCACAAATAGCAACACACACGATCAACCTCGGAAAAACCAAATCAAAACCCAACGAGGTCTTCACGACAGAGCAATCACAAGATTCAGAAATATTTCAGGG
The DNA here is from genome assembly GCA_030063025.1 of Avena longiglumis. Taxonomy (NCBI): domain Eukaryota; kingdom Viridiplantae; phylum Streptophyta; class Magnoliopsida; order Poales; family Poaceae; genus Avena; species Avena longiglumis. The sequence goes on from CP125975.1 coordinate 5,852,236, forward strand.
GGCCACCCCATTAAGCTACCCGAACGGTAAGCTAGCTCGAGACGGACTCAAGGTGGGTAGACGGCTGTGAACGATCGGGACCCCAAACGGGCTTGTCGACACCGCGGAATCGTGTCCCGATCCTAACAGACAGGTGCTATCCGTCGCACAATAAAGCAAAGAAATAAAATATGGCATAAGTACGGGAGATCGTAAATAAAACCTCAAACTAGTTTGTGGCCCCAAGAAATAAGACGGAATCAAGCTCGTGGGGGCCCATACTCCCCATATGTGGATAGCGCGATAAATCAAGGAACAGGTATCAAGTACTCGGGGTCCCACGGGACACAAGTGGGCGTCGAAACCAAATGTTATCTATCACCCACCGATGCCTCGCTTATTTCAATTTTAGTTGTTAAACATGAATTAAAGTGAACAATAAGTAAAACTAGGATCGTCTCCAACATCAACATGCGGCAATACATCAACAATCGTGGCACTTGACGATAGCAGACACTTGAGCAAGCGATCACGACGCCGCAAGTCCAACTATCTACCAAACAATAGGTAATAGGATGTGTCGAGGCAATATAGGGCTGCAAGGGATATCACGTGCACGGAAACTAGAGCATCGCAACCTGAGATAGCAATAGATCAACAGGAGGAAAGTAAATACTATAAAAGTAAGATAGGTAGAAAGGGGAGATGCTGCTTTGAAAACATTGCCGAAGGTTCAACCGAAGATCGGGGCGAAGCTCACATCAACTCAACGGCCTTATCCGCGAAGAAGCAAATCACTAGAAGGAACACCGGATGCAATATTTAATACAACGGCAGAAGATCGGCATGATGCATGAATGATGCATGGCATGGCAAAGGTGCGATGCAAATAGGTCAAATTAAGCGGAACCGGGGTCCCGACAATTAATTAGATGGTTCATGTAGTTTAGATACCCCGCCTTTTAAATGTTGTATTAACATGGCCAAAATATGGTACCGGTTCGCTACATCAATTTAAATGAGGCCAATATGAGACTATATTTGCCCGCATATGGGCCCCATATTTAATTATGAGGTGAATCGGCATAAGGCCCCCAAACCACATGATTATGCATGCGAGTATGACAATGCAATTATGCAACAAGTTGTTATTATATTATAAAATAGGGTTCTCGGATAAGAGGTCCACACTTTAGGGTTCTCGACGATCTTGGGGGTTCCGGGGTTCGGGGTCGGTCCAGGTCCGTGGTTCGGCGGATCGGGTTCGACGGAGGCGTTCTCGGACTCGGGCGACTTGGGTCGGTGTCGTTCTTGTCGTCGCGACGATCTTGTCGGGTCCGCGCCATCGAGTCGGTCTTGGCATTCAGGATGAAGTGCTTGTCGGCCTCGTGGCGATCTTTGCGTCCTCCCGGTTCGGGTTCCGGATCCATGTCGGTGCACTCGGTGTTCCGGGTAGGCGAGCTTGTCGTTACGGAGATCTTGTCGGTTCGCGTTCCGGATCCTGTGAGACGTTCTTGACGCTTGATGGTCCGTGAGGAAGTCCTTGGAGTCCCGGATGGAGATCTTGGGGTTTCGAGACTTCCCTTGCCGATGGCGAACGTGGACTTAGCACCGAATGTTCGGGCGGCTTATCGGGGTGCTAGTCCGGCTTGCAGCTATCGTTCACCGGACGAAGTATATGCAGAGCCACCAACTTGCAGTACCAACAACACCACCGCAGGACCGTGTCTACATCACCAGGAGAGCGCCCGCGTGGCTTGCTGTGGCACACGCACGGCAGCAGGGCGGCCAGGGGAAGGCCGAGATCGGCCGACGCGGCCAGGGACGCGCAGGAACACGTGGCAGCGGGGCCGAGGCGAGCTCTTGGCGGCGAGGTCGGGTCGGGACCTCCGGTGGCGGGCGGAGGAGGCGCCAGGAGAACGCGGCGGGCTCGTGGAAGGACGGTCGCTGCGGGGGACGGGCGGAGGCCCGGTGAGGGTCATGCGCGCAGCGGCAGGGGAGCCGGCCGGCGGGCCGGGCCTGGGCGGGGGCTTGGCGAGAAGCTCGCCTTGGCGCTGAGCGGGTGGGTCATGAGGCCGGAGGCCGGAGGAAGGAGGCAGCGGCGAGGTCGGCGGGGGCGGTGGTCGCCCGGGGACGGGTGGCTCCGGGCTGCAGAGGTGGGCGGTGGCAGCGAGGGCGCGAGGGCAGAGTGGAGGCGAGGCGGCGAGGAGGAGGCTGCCGCGTCGGGGCAGGGGTGGCGGTGAGTCTGCGGGCGGTGGGCGACTGCCGTGCGGCAGGGAGGCGGATGCGGAGGTGGAAGAAGCACAGGCACGGGAGGCGTGGGCAGGCTGGTCGTGTCGTGAGGCGGGGGCCATGGGTGGGACGCTGGTGGGTGGACCAGGGGAGAGAGGGGCCCACGTGCAGGGAGAGGGAGGGGCTGGGGGTGCATGCGGTGTGCTGAGTGATTTTTGGGGTGGGGACAGCTGGGGGGTGGTGGTGGGTTAGAGAGAGAGAGGCTTGGGACAAGTGGCGGGGTGTGATTGGTTGAGGAGAGAGAGGTGAGGTGGCGTGTTCTGATTGGGTGGAGTGAGGTGGCCAGGGGGTGTGGGTAAGATAGTGGGTAGCTTTAGTAATTTAGGAGGTGGACCGATTTAAAAACCTGGGGTGGTCGTTCGGGTCTACTCGGCCCGTTCGACTGCCCCACTAAAATAATTAGTTAAATTATTTATTTTCAAACCGCGTTTTTTTTTGCAATCCGACAGCGGACAAAACAAAATATTCCGGGGACCCGGTTTTCGGTGTTTGAATAAGATGGGGCGTTTAGAAACAAAACGGGCTTTGCGAAATAGTCTTAAGCAAACAATGCATGATGATGACGATGCAATGCACAAATTCAACGCGATTTTCTAGTAGTGGTTTTGCGGGATGCCACAATTCGACACCACTAACAATGGATCTCGCCCTCGAGATCCGCCTCATGGTACCGGAAGGAAGGTCGGTGATCTGCGTCTTCTCGCATCGTGTAGATCCTCGCGACACCACTAACGAAGGTTCGTTGTTCCTGATCGTCGAGAGAACACTCCGGGAACAAAAGGTCGAAGGTAGAGGTATCGCAAATAAAGCCACCCCTAACTTCCGTGGACGGAGTAAAATTGCTGGATCCACTGATTCGACGTACAAGAGCGAATGATAAGAGCAGTGGTAGGGTAGCTACTCCATCCCGCACTCAAACCATTACTCTGCATGCGAATAGACGGATTATGCAACCAACTCTCGGAATTAGACTGAAGATCCTCATAGGCGGTATCCGGGACAAAGGGATGATGCCAGCAGGAATCGTATGAAAGACACAATGATTAGGTTCCGCGATGGTTCCATTGACATGAACAACACATGCTCAAGGTATACTCCAACTTCACCAATGCTCGTCCGTCTCATATGTTTTTCAACGACACAGATATCCGGCAAGGAACACACATGGATAAAGAGCTCAAGAACAAAAGATCGGATGAAGGGCACAACCGACCGGTTGCAGATTGATGATCGTAGCACCTCCGTTACCAAAGGGAGAAAGCGAAACCCTGAAGGTACGACGGAAACCCAACCACGAGAATTCCTGGACTCGAAGAGAGAGAAGAGAGCAGATTCAAAACACGTCGAGGTAAGAGGAGAATAGCAGAGGGGTAAGGAGTAAAATCAGACCTAACCAGAACTATCCAACCGATTTTCAAAAATAGTTTTGACACTCTACTTCGGTCGTTAGCTAGGTTATCCTACAGGCTGGACTTGTGGGGTATCGCAACTGCTGAGCTCTGATACCACTCTGTAACACCCTCAGAATCGGCCCTATGCAAGTTTTAGCGAAATTCGCCAAACCCGCATAGAAACGATTCAAAGGTGCCCACCAGGCACTTTCGTGCGGGTGGAAAACGAAGTAATAACATTACACAACAGTCCTCGATGGGACCCACAGAACAGATATATATAACAGTGACTCAAAGGGTCAAGAATACGATATAATATACAAAGATCCAAATCACCTTGAAAACGATAGGCGTCCACTACGGACAAGATGCAAATGGGGCTAAGAGCCACGAAGAATAACAAGTGGCGTCCATAACCCCCTGGCCAAGCGGAAGGTAACCTACGACGCCGACCTCAAACCTGCTTAAACAAAGGGTGCCGACAAAGGGCAAAGGAAAAAAAAAGAGGGCGTCGATCGAGGCCGATGCAGCGAGGCTAGAATTGGCGGTCCTCGCCTACATAGGTATGGTGGATCAGCGGCAAAGATGCACTAAACAACCTATAGAGACTCGATACAACTGGCGGATATCAGAGAGAGATAAGAATGACCTAACCGGATCCAACCTGAAGCTATCACCAAACAAACCCATCCTGGTGTTTCCCCCTCGAGACCAAACAAGGAAGTCAACCGAGGAACACACACAGTTGGCAGTTTTATTTATTCGGTTATCGTTGCGGCACTTTACTAGTCAGGTTTAGATAATCATCCTGATAAAATAAGCAGTGGGTACTTTTAGTTAATCATTCCGTTATAGTGGCGACACTTACTAGTCAGATGCATTTAGCATGAGATAAACCCGAAAACCCAGCAGTTGTTGATACTTTTATTAAGCCATTCCGTTGTAGTTGCCATACTTACTAGTCAGTACAATGGTCGCAAGACACTCAAACAAGCGCCAGGGCAGTATTGATTAGCCATTCCATTATAGTGAGGCTGATTACTAGTCATGATAAATGCAAATTTATAGCAGTAAACTTTAGTTATGCTTGTCTATGGTCGAGATACTGTGCTCCAAGTCGTCCATAACATGACACGGCTTCGAGAAAAGTTTTAACCCGGCCGGGGTGCACAAATAGCAACACACACGATCAACCTCGGAAAAACCAAATCAAAACCCAACGAGGTCTTCACGACAGAGCAATCACAAGATTCAGAAATATTTCAGGGGGCCACCCCATTAAGCTACCCGCAACGAAGTAAGCTAGCTCCGAGACGGACTCAAGGTCTGGGTAGACGGCTGTGAACATCGGGAACCCAAACGGGCTTGTCGACACCGCGGAATCGTGTCCCGATCCTAAACGATGACAGTGCTATTCGTCGACAATCGTAAATAAAGCAGTAAAACATGGCATAAGTACATGATCGTAAATAAAACCTCAAACTAGTTTGTGGCCCCAAGAAATAAGACAGAATCAAGCTCTGGCTAAGGGGGGCCCATACTCCCCATATGTGGATAGCGCGATAAATCAAGGAACAGGTATCAAGTACTCGGGGTCCTACGGGACACAAGTGGGCGTTCGGAAACCAAATGTTATCTATCACCCACCGATGCCTCTGCTTATTTCAATTTTAGTTGTTAAACAGGAATTAAAGTGAACAATAAGTAAAACTAGGATCGTCTCCAACATCAACATGCGGCAATACATGAACAACTGTGGCACTTGACGACACGCAACATCACTTGAGCAAGCGACTACGACGCGCAAGTCCAACTATCTACCAAACAATAGGTAATAGGATGTGTCCGAGGCAATATAGGGCTGCAAGGGATATCACGGGTACGGGAAACTAGAGCATCGCAACACAGATAACAATAGATCAACAGGAGGAAAGTAAATACTATAAAAGTAAGATAGGTAGAAAGGGGGAGATGCTCGCCTGAAAACATTGCCGAAGGTTCAACCGAAGATCGGGGCGAAGCTCACATCAACTCAACGGCCTTATCCGCGAAGAAGCAAATCACTAGAAGGAACACCGGATGCAATATTTAATACAACGGCAGAAGATCGGCATGATGCATGAATGATGCATGGCATGGCAAAGGTGCGATGCAAATAGGTCAAATTAAGCGGAACCGGGGTCCCGACAATTAATTAGATGGTTCATGTAGTTTAGATACCCCGCCTTTTAAATGTTGTATTAACATGGCCAAAATATGGTACCGGTTCGCTACATCAATTTAAATGAGGCCAATATGAGACTATATTTGCCCGCATATGGGCCCCATATTTAATTATGAGGTGAATCGGCATAAGGCCCCCAAACCACATGATTATGCATGCGAGTATGACAATGCAATTATGCAACAAGTTGTTATTATATTATAAAATAGGGTTCTCGGATAAGAGGTCCACACTTTAGGGTTCTCGACGATCTTGGGGGTTCCGGGGTTCGGGGTCAGGGTCCAGGGTCCAGGGTTCGACGGATCTGGGGTTCGACGGGAGCGTTCTCGGACTCCGGAACGAAGGACTTGGGTCGGTGTCGTTCTTGTCGTCGCGACGATCTTGTCGGGTCCGCGCCATCGAGTCGGTCTTGGCATTCAGGATGAAGTGCTTGTCGGCCTCGTGGCGATCTTTGCGTCCTCCCGGTTCGGGTTCCGGATCCATGTCGGTGCACTCGGTGTTCCGGGTAGGCGAGCTTGTCGTTACGGAGATCTTGTCGGTTCGCGTTCCGGATCCTGTGAGACGTTCTTGACGCTTGATGGTCCGTGAGGAAGTCCTTGAGTCCGGATGGAGATCTTGGGGTTCGAGACTTCCCTTGCCGATGGCGAACGTGGACTTAGCACCGAATGTTGGCGGCTTATCGGGTGCTAGTCCGGCTGCGCCTATCGTTCACCGGGGCAAGTATATGCAGAGCCACCAACTTGCAGTACCAACAACACCACCGCAGACCGTGTCTACATCACCGAGAGGCGCGTGGCTAACATGGCACACGCACGGCGGCAGGGCGGCTGGAAGGCCGAGATCGGCCGACGGCCGAGCCAGCGCAGAACACGTGGCGGGGCGAGGCGAGCTCTTGGCGGCGAGGTGGTCGGGACCTCCCGTGGCGGCGGCTGGCCGGAGGAGGGCGCCAGGGAGAACGGCGGCGGGCTCGTGGAAGGACGGCCGCTGCGGGGGCGGGAGGCGGCGGTGAGTCGGCGCTGGCGGACGAGGCAGCCGAGGCCCGGTGGCTGGCGGCAGTGGCTTATGGCGAAGCTTGCGTGGCGCTGAGGAGCGTGAGGCGGAGCGGAGGAAGGCAGGGCGGCGGCGGGTCGGAAGGCGGTGGGGCGGTGGTGGCGCCGGCGGGGCAGGGTGCTCGCTGGCCGCAGAGGTGGGCGGTGGCAGGCGGGGACGACGGGAAGCGGCAGTGGAGGCGGGCGAGGCGAGGAGGAGGGCTGCAGCCGGGGCGGGGGTGGGCAGGTGAGTGCGGGCGACGGCGCCGCTGGCGAGTCGAGGCGGATGCGGAGGTGGAAGAAGCAGAGGCACGGGAGCGTGGCCGGGGTCTTTGGCGTGTCGTGGGCGAGGGCCATGGGTGGGACGCTGGTGGGTGGACCAGGGGAGAGAGGGGCCCACGTGCAGGGAGAGGGAGGGGCTGGGGGTGCATGCGGTGTGCTGAGTGATTTTTGGGGTGGGGCCAGCTGGGGGATGGTGGTGGCTTAGAGAGAGGGAGAGGGCTGGGACAAGTGGCAGGGTGTGATTGGTTGAGGGAGAGAGAGGGGTGAGGTGGCGTGTTCTGATTGGGTGGAGTGAGGTGGCCAGGGGGTGTGGGTAAGATAGTGGGTAGCTTTAGTAATTTAGGAGGTGGACCGATTTAAAAACCTGGGGTGGTCGTTCTGGTCTACTCGGCCCGTTCGACTGCCCCACTAAAATAATTAGTTAAATTATTTATTTTCAAACCGCGTTTTTTTTTTGCAATCCGACAGCGGACAAAACAAAATATTCCGGGGACCCGGTTTTCGGTGTTTGAATAAGATGGGGCGTTTAGAAACAAAACGGGCTTTGCGAAATAGTCTTAAGCAAACAATGCATGATGACGACGATGCAATGCACAAATTCAACGCGATTTTCTAGTAGTGGTTTTGTGTAACATGTGGCCGCGTGCGCCGCCCCGACCAAGCCAGAGACCAGCGACCAGCGACCTAGAGGTCGATTATTCCTTTCGCGAGCAGGAGGGAGGCGGGCCGGTCGATTCCATGCATGGCGTAGAGGTCGAGCTGAGCTGCAGATCGATTCCAGGCGGCAGCCCGCAGGAGGCAAGAGCGGCGCGGGAGACGGACAGATCGATTAAAGTATACGATCTAACTGTGTTCATGCTACTCCCTCCGACCCATATTAATTGACTTGGATTTATCAAAATTTGAATGAATCTAGACACTATTTAGTACTATATAGGTTCATCCAAAATTTAACAAATCAAAATCAATTAATATGGACCAGAGGGAGTATTTTGAACAAGCCCATGGAGGTAAGTCTAATGTGCAGCCAAGGTTCAGGGAGGTGATCTAACTGTGTTCCAAAGAAGGTTAGTTTCTTGTGCAATTCACTTCAGATGTAGCGGGTTGGTGGGAGGAGTAGAATTTGAGATGATTTGATCAGCATTATTTGGTTTTTTGGTGGTGCTTATATATAAGATATGCACCTGCCGTTTGTCTATGAATAAATTTTCTGTTCATGCATCGTGCATCCTTTAGGCTTACATATGACGTGTGTCATGTGAAGTTGCTGTTTTTGATTCAGTTGCATTGAGAATGTGGCAGCCATGGAGAATATATGCAGGAAGGTGTTAGTAGTAAGCAGCTTAGCTATTTATTACGAGTGTCCTTTGCAGTTTTAGATTTAGTATAGCTAGATTACCTCCCTCTTCGGTGACGAGAGACTGTAGCATTGTATCTTTGGTCTTGCATCTTATATCAGTTTGACGGAAAAAAACCCTTATCATTTCCATATGTTAATTAATAAAATGTTGGAGGCTAGGATCAGTTGCCACCGATGCCTAAAATGTGTTGTTTCTCACATGCTCAATTGTGCTGTGTTTATACAGTAGGAAGATGAGGTCAATCAAGTGGCTTCAACAACTTCTGGTATTCTCTTTCTTAACCATCGCCCTGAATAGTTATGTTTGTTGAGCTTATCTAAGCAATTAGACCGTCAAATGAAATAGATCTATAGAACTTGTACTGAAAGTGAGCCTTATCGTTCAGGTTGATAGTTCTGACACCGACTGAAGGAAAGAAATATGTAGAACTTCTATTCGTCTAATCCCTATGCCTTTTCTTCATATAGTCTTCTGTGTGGGTTAATTCTTGTGATTTTAGCTTGCAAGGCCGGTTTATTCTGGTCAATCTAATCAATGACGAGGGATTAGCTGCATTCCTGATAAATGGAGATGTCAAGCTGGATCAAATAAAATACTCCTAAATAGCTTCTCAATATGGACATTACAATCCATGGACTACTGGGTAGTTATGTTGAGTACTTTTATCTATAATGTATACTAAATTTCAGCATACACAGTTTGTCCTATGATTTACTTCCTTGGACCTTATGGTGTGTTGTTGCTGCTATTGATTGAAGTAATATGTACTGTGCTTTTTTAATTCTGAAGTAGGGGCAGTGCCAACTCTCCACACAAGGTAATATTACATCCTCTGAAAATTAGTACTCCTTCCGACCCATATTAGTTGACTTGGATTTGTCAAAATTTGGATGAACCTATATACTAAATAGTGTCTAGATTTATCTAAATTTAGACAAATTTGAGTCAACTAATATGGGTCGGAGGGAGTAGTAGATTTGTTCTACAGCATGGCGAGTGGTCACCTACTCACATGTGTGCCGAGCATTTCTTTCAGTTATAGACAGAGTCTCAGTGTGCCATCTCATGTTTCTAATGTATGCAAGCACCTCAAAGTAGTACTATAGCCTCTATCACTCATAGAACCTGATATGTCTCCTATCATTTCAAATGTGATTGCCTTCTATTCCGCATTATTTAAATTTATGCTGAAGCCTGCTTTCTTCATGCAAGTGCCTTTCCTCATCACACGAGCTACTAGATGCAGGCACTAGATCATTTTTGTTCACCTTTTCTTCATCCTAGCTAAGTCATTAGTATATATCTTTTCATGTGCTGGTCATGGATTGGCAATTAACAAAGTAAGAAGTAAAATTCACTATTTATCTTTAGAGTTGCCATGTGATATGTGTCACGACCCAGATTACGGAGGGGATAGTCGTGAGATGTTGGAGGACAGGGGCAAGGTAGTTTGGGCTTGGGCGCCGTGGCGGCTGGGGAAATAGATCGTACTGGAGGAAGCCCTCCTTTTCTTTCTCTTTATTATTATTTTATTTCAACCCTGTTACACGATTACTTTGCCAGGTCGATATTTCATTTAAGAATGTTTTTCATTGAAGAATGTCCTCGGCAGGATGCAATGTACGTCACTCCTCTGAACCTTATGATACTATGAAACTCGAAGACGCTTGGTTATCGTAGGGACTACAGGCTCCGGGGAGTTACCATTCAGAATGGGCAGGCATGATTGATTTAAGCCTTGTTTTCGGTTCCATCTACAGCTACTTTTTTCGTCTGGTTTAGCGTCTCTGAATGATAGTATAACACCTATAACGGCAAGAAGATGCGTGCGTGCGTGCGTGTGCGGGTGCGGGTGCGTGCGGGGGTGCGTGCGTGCGTGCGTGCGCGCGTGCGTGTGTGTGCGCGCGCGCAAATATCTGTACTGTGTCACGATGGCTCTTCTCACTTTTTGTGAACGAACAAAAGAGCTTGTGAGTATATGGTGGGGTGACAATTCTTTAAAATAATTTTGACTTTCCAGCAATGAGATTCTATATTTTCATTGGATTATACTATGAGAATACTCTCACCTGCAAATTCTAAAGAGTGTATATTGAGCTAAACTAAGGATGCGACGAAGTTGTTTGAACACTATTCATACGCCGAAGATACAATTACAGTCGGTTAGTAGGTTATAACCGCTTGAAGTATCATACATCTGGAGAAGTGTGCTTTTGGAAAAGGGATAATATAATACATGCAACATATATTGATAACAAAACACTATATACATCAAGAGAAGTGTGTTTTTTGGTACACGAAGCACGTTCATTCATGAAAACAAAACGATGGAATATTTATATTAGTCGGGTAGAAATTAGGGACAATGCACTTTGCAAGAAAATATCAAATTTCTAAAATATCATCCTACATTTAGATACAAAATATAAAGTTTGATATATTGTGGATTAGTTGAGTCGTGTGCAAGCTTACTAGTTAAGTAATATGGGTCGGACGGAGTAACTTTTAAACCATGATCGTGTGAACTGCGCCTGCCTTTTTTTTTTCTTTTTGCGAATCACTGTCGCTGCCCCGTCATGAAATTATAGACAAATCGTTGTGCAACTTTTAAACCTCGTGGTTGGTTGTAGAGATAGACAAGGGAAGCGGTTTGTATATTCTAGTCGGACACCCTAGCTAGGTAGATCGCATTCTCTAAACATGACGGCGGCCGCTACCACGCCGTCGTCGAGGTGGGCCGACCTCCCGCCAGACCTGCTCGGGGACGTCGCAGGCCGCCTGCGCGACGCTGCGGACCTGGTCCGTCTCCACGCCATATGCACGCCATGGCGTGACTCGCTGCTCTCCCTGACAACGACGACGAGGCCGTGCCGCCGCCTCACGTTCCCACCATGGCCCCTTGTCCCGTGCAAGGGCATGGTCTTGCACTCCGTCGTCGATCTCCGGCGCCACACGACGGCGCCGTGCTGCAGAAACAAAGATGTCGTCCTCGCGGAGCCACCGGGCGTGTCATTCGCCGGCGACAACAACGACATGATGACATGGGTGGCTAGCGCCGACGGCACCGGGGTCTGGCTCTTCACCAACACCAGACTCCTCAACGTCTTCACCGGAGCTGTCACCCGGCTGCCCCGGTTCCGGGAGCACGACGACCGAAGGTACAAGCGCCGGATGGAGAATCTCCGTGGCATTGTCTACAGCGACGGCACCGTCTTCCTCTACAGCGTCGTTTCTCAGCGCGGCCGCGGTCCCGTCTTCACCGCCGCAATCCTGCACGCCGGTGACACAGCCTGGACTTTCGTCAAAACAAGGTTTCACCAATTCCCGAGATGTTGGAGCCTACAATCTGGAGCCACCTACCACGACGGCAAGATCCTAGTGTGCGTCAGTTCCCACCATCAGTTTCTCCTAACGCTCAAGGACGGCGGCGGCGGCGACTACAGGCTTCGGTCATGGCGCACTTTTCGGCACGAGGCCACGTACCAACGCGACTCTTGCTACGTGTTGGAGTCGCGTGGCGAGCTTTTTCTGGTGTCTGTGCTGCTCAAAGAAGAAGAAGAAGAAGATCCGGCGGGTGGTTTGCGTCTCATGGTGCAGGCGCTAGAAGAAGAAGAAGAAGGTGTGGGCAAGATGCGGTGGGTGGAGAGGGATGGGCGACAACTGCTAGACCGCATTCTTTTCCTTGGCTACCCCGCTAGCTTTGCTGCTGACGCGGTGCCTACTTTGGGCATGGATGGCGGCTGTGCCTACTTTGTTTTCAGGCTTGGCCTCTTTAGGTACAACCTTGTGAATGGAGAGGCCAAGCTTGTAAAGCGGCTGAATAATGATACTACCGATAAGGCTTGCATCTGGCTCCAGCCCCAGCTAGCCATTGCTCCAATCCATGAAATCAGGAAAAGGATGATCCAGGCTCCAAAGAAGAGGAAGAAGCAAAAGACTTGCCCAATTTGCTAAATCGGATGCACATAAACATTTGTAAGCTATATTCTTGCCCCGGTTTCACCTTCCAGCCATGTTGGCCAAGAAATTTATGCTATATATATGAGACAATGATTTTAAATTATAATTTTTTTATCGACCAAAGTTTAAGCAGTTTATACACCTCCTCTTACATGGCAATTGTGCACTTCAATATCTAACATGTATTCTCAGCTTCAGAGTGTGATGGGGATATGCCTACTGGGGTATCCTCAGCGGGACGTTTCCGACTGGCCCAAAGGCTGGCGAGTGGGCCTGCAGAACGGCGAGTGGATTGAAGCCCGTCAAGGCACCAGGCGACTGGGGGTCAAAGGCCCAGGCGAGCAGATAGGCCCAGTCGGTTTGACTTAAACAATTGGCAAAGCTGTAACCGAATCGGTTGAGATATGTAAACCCTAGGGGAGGTGAGCCTATATAAACCTCCCTAAGGGACGAGTAGAGACACGTTCGCTCATACACCCAAGCAACTCGCCGCCTAGTCGCCGAGTTCGCCCATTGTAATCACCTCCATAATATAATCTAGCAGGAGTAGGTCTTTACCCTCCGGGGGGCCGAACCTGGGTAAATCCCTGTGTCTTTGCCCTCATCTCGCACCGCAGATGGCTGGCCGCCTGCTGCCGTTCTACTACTCGCTGCCGATTGCAGCATCTGCCGTGGTCATTCCCACGACAGTGGCGCCCACCGTGGGGCCTGGCCGGTCTGGCCGGTGTTCTGCGGCGAGATCCAATCTGCCCATCAACGAGACGGTCGCCACCGGCCGCATGATAGCGATCGGCGAGATGCTCCAGATCTTGCCGAGCAGCTACGTCCCGGCGGCGCGACCCGTCACGCACAGCGTGATCCTGCCAGTCGGCACGATCAGCCTCTTCATCGGCTTCACCGACGCCATCACCTCGGAGGACTCGGCTCGCATCCGCGAGTCGCCACCACGCGATCGGCTCTCCCAGAGCCAGATCCGCACGATCCACCGCCTCGCCTCCGAGTACGACTCGGCCCACAACGCGTGGCGAGAACCCGCCGCCGCAGGAGACGCGGCCCTCACCGACGACGCCGACTCGGCGACCGGCGTCACTCGCCGGCTCCATCACCGGCCTCGTCGCGGGCTCCATCACTCAGGTCTCCAACGGGAGACTTGAGACCCTTCCATCCTCGGGATCTTGACTTCGACTCGGGTCGGAAAACTCCCGACCTCCACGACGGGACCGGTCGCCACGCTGCGACCTACATGGCCACCGGCCGATCCGCCGGAGGACCCTTTCTCCACCCGATCCCTCCCAACGCCACGGCAACGGAGGTCGAGAACTCCGCTGGCGGCGGGCGATGCAAGAGCAGGCGAAGCGCGAAATTTCGCCTCGGCGGTGGTGGCAGAAGAATCACGCTACCACCAGCGGATCGGTCGCGCTGAACCCCACCGTTCAGGCGCGCCCTGAATTTCGGCGATGAGAACGATCCGGCGCATAGCGGCGCGCGATCTGCGAAACGCGCCACCAGCGAAGCGCCGACCCGCCGGGATCTGGCGATGGGTGCCCGCCACCACCTAACCGCACCTCCTGTGGACCAGCCGCGGATAGTCGTCTCCTCACGGGAGCGACGCGAACGGCCTTCCATTCTCCACCCGATGGACAACCTGGCAGGCCGAGCCGCGCCGACAGCATCACGGCGACCGCGGCGCCTTACAAATCCAAAGACGTCGGGGCCCTACTCGCGAAGGCCGTGGAACAAAGAAAGCGGCGCCGACTCGCGGGCGGTGTACTCGCGCTCCTCGAGCGGGCGGCCTCGGCGGCCGCCCGGTGGCAAACACCCTCAATTGCCCGCCGAGCCACCGCAGCTCAACGACGACCCGCGAATCGGCCTCTCTACCAACGATCCCAGGCGGCGACCAACCGTCGCCGCCAACGGAGAACCGTCGGCGCCGCACTCACATCATCAACAACCAAAACTGGCGCGCCGCCAGCCCGACGACTGCGGCACACCTAAATACTCGCGCTGACGGCGAGCCCATGGGGTCGCTCGGTCGATTGGCCCAAGTGCCGGACCAATGATCCGCTGGCGAAGTACCGCCAAACTTCAAGGCGCCAAAGGAGATCGAAAAATCGACTCCTCGTATGACCCGCGATCGGCTCGACACATACCTCATGGCAATGGGGATCGCGGGTCACATGACCTACCGCCGCCGTTACCTCCCATGATGATGGAGGGACATGCAGGCAATGGATCAACACGCTCCCCGTGATGTCGACTCACAGGAAGAAATGCGAGGACGCCGTGCACTTCGAGTGTTCCTACACCGCGCCACCACCATCGAGGACACAGGCGCTGCGTCGGGGACCCCGCGAGTCGACCAAACTGGGTTCAACGGTGGCAGAGCTCGGTACAACGCAGTCGGCATCCACCGGACACCGCGATCCATTGCTTCAAGACATCGTGCCGCTCTGAGCCTTTAGTCGCCAAGCTCAAGCGACACGCCAAAACACTCGACAACATCCCGACCTCCTCGAGATCGCCAAGCGATACGCCGAGGAAGACCCCAACCAAGACATCGACGATGAGTCAGGAGGGCAACGCCGCACGGGCGGCAACGACGGCGGTCGCCGAGTCGACCTACGCTACAGCGGCACCCGCCTCACAGGCAAGCGCCGCAACGACGGGCGAGTCGACTTCGTCGCCAACGCTGGGCACGCACAACGCGAGCCCAAGAGCTACCGCCGCGACGGAGGACAACGACGCGACGGCGGCAACTACAAGAACAAGCCAAGGTTCGATCCCGGCCCTCCTTAACCAACCGTGCGTTTACACGGGGAAGGAAAGCCCGCCACGCACACCACCGCCGACCGCCACACCCTCGTGGAAATCGAGAAGGCACGGCACGGAGTACCGACAACGACCGCAAAATGGCGGAAAATTCGGCAAAGTAGCGGCTCGCTCCACACCTTCACGGCTTCAACACGAAGCGCGAGAAGAAGGTCATCGCCCGCCGCCGCCGTCAGCGGTGGCCTCGACGGACGTCCCCGGTTCTGAACTGGTCGGAACAGCCATCACACAGAGCGGCAAGACCACTCGCCACGCGCCAGTACCGGGGACGAGTCGCCGGTGGTCAAGCCCAAGGTCGGCGACTCGGCTCCCCAAGACCACGATGGGCGGCGGCTCCATCAACATCCTCTACCTCGACACCTTCAGCGGCTCCCGCGATCGATGATCGAGACAACCCACACGTTCCACGGATTGTCCCGGTCGGAAGGCTTACCCGATCGGCAAGGTCACGCTACCGTCACCTTCGCACTCCGGAACTTCCGCACCGAGCGGATCGTCTTCAGCTGGTGCCCTTCGACAGCCCCTACCATTGCGTCTGGGCGGGCGTTCGCCAAATTCATGGCGGCACCCCACGCTCTGGCATAACGCGATGAAGCTCCGGGCGTGCGGCGTCATCACCATCAACGGCGACTCGACATGGCCGCGAATGCGAGGCCAAAGGCCGACTCGCCGACGCCGTGATCGCGGCGGAAGCTAGTCACGCCGATGAGCTCGCCAAATCCGCGAGCGGGGTCAACAACGACGACCCCACAATACTCAAGAAGCCCAACTCAGAGGGCACAAACCCCTCAACCTTTGAGGCCACGACGCACACCCGCGTCGGCTGGTCGAGCGACCCAGCGACGGTGACGATCGGGACAGAGCATGAGCCCAAGATAGGAAGGCGCTCGCCGAGTTCCTTCGTGAGAATAGGGACATCTTCGCATGGAAACCCTCCGACATGCTGGTGTCCCTAGGGAGCTCGCTGAGCACAAACTAACGCCGACCCCAAAGTGCGACCAGTCAGCGATCGCTCGGCCCTTCAATGAAGAGCGCCGTCGAGCAATTGCCGAGAAGTGCAACGCCTGCTCGCCGGCTTCATTCGCCAATCAAATACTCAAGTGGTGGCAAACCCAGTCCTGGTCGAAAAAAGCAGGACACGGAGAATGTGTATCGACTACACAAACCTGAGCGCCGCCCAAAGGCGATTCGTCCTCCAGCGGATCGATCAAATCATCGACTCCACCGCTGGCTCGAGTCGCTGTGTTTCCTCGGCGCCTACTGGGTACAACCAGATCAAAATGGCTGTCGAGGGCGAAGAGAAGACGGCGTTCATCACGCCATTCGAGCCTACGCTACACCGCCATGACCTTCGGCCTCAAGAGCGGGCGACCTACCAGCGGTGCATGCAAGAATGCCTCGCGAGCCAAATTGGCGCAACATCCACGCCTACATCGACGACGTGGTTGTAAAATCCGCCGCCAAGGCGATCTACTCGCCGATCTAGCGGAGACCTTCGCCAACTGCGAAGGTACAAGATAAAGCTCAACCCAGGCAAGTGCACCTTCGGTGTACCCGGGCAATTGCTAGGTGCGTCGTCTCCAAGCGAGGAATCGAGGCAAACCCAACAAAGATCGACACGATCGCGGCTCGGCAAACCCGAGTGCTGCGCGGCGTCGAAGCTGGCGGCGTGGCGGCTCTCGATCGCTTCATCCCACGCTGGCGAAAAGCGATGCCACTATACCGCTGATGCGCAAGAATCCCACCTTCGATGGGACAAGGAGGCGGACGACGCTCCGCGACCTCAAAAAGGTGCTACTCGCGCACCTCTACTCGCCGCACCCGTCGACAAGGAGCCCATGCTGGTTTACGTCGGCGTCCGAAGCGTCGTCGGTATTTGTAATGGTCGTCGAACGACCAGAGGAAGGAAAAGCGCCCAGTCCGGTATACTACATCAGCGAGGTCCTAACGGAGTCGCGCCAATACCTGATACCAAAAGCTGGTATACGCGGTCTTGAGCTCGGCGACGCTGCCGCGTACTTCGTGAGCATCCCATCACGATCGTTTCCTCCGCTCCACTACAAGACATCATCCGCAATCGCGAGGCGGCCGGGCGGGTCGCCAAGTGGGCCGTCGAGATCGGCGTCCACAACGTTAAATCACGAGCCACGGAGGCGATCAAGTCGCGAGCTGGCGATTTCCTCGCCGGGGAGGAGGCCCGGCCCGGAGAAGCCGCTGCTTCACTATTGGAGCCTACACCCGGGTCCAAAAGCAGACGGCGCGAGGCGGGGATAGTCTTGACTTCACCAAAGGCGACAAGCTCCGCTACATCCTCCGCCTCGATTTCACGCCTGCACCAACAACATGGCGAATCGAGGCCCTACTCCCTGACATGCGAGCTGCAAAGGAGATGAGTGTCAATCGCCTTGATGCTCTGGCGATTCCGACCTCGTCATGGGACAAGTCGCCCGGCACTGCGTCTCCCCTACCATGGCGGCGCATCGCCAAGAGGTGGACAAGCTGGGCGGCCACTTCACGGCTATTCCGTCGAGTGGATCGGCGGAAAAACGAGGAGGCGGCCTCTCTCGCATCGGGTCAGCTCGATCCACACCACCCGCCGGGCGTGTTCATAGACACCATCTTCACGCCGTCGGTCTCTCCTCGAAGGAGATCGACATTGAGTCCCGCTCAACGAGGCAACCTTGGTACTTTTCGTCACGAGCGAACGATGGACCAAGCCCTACATCGCCTACACAGGCCAACCTGCCCGCGAGGCAGACAAGCGCTCGAATGATTGTTCGCCGATGCAAGTCCTACACCATCATCGACGGCGAACTACACAAGCGCGGCGTCACCGGCGTGTTCAACGCTGCGTCCAACCAGCCGAAGGACGCAAAATCTTACGACATCCACTCAGCGATGCGGCCACCACGCCGCCAAGGCTCCTAGTCGCCAAGGCTATGCGACACGGCTTCTCGGCCCACCGCACACGCCGACGGCCGACATCGTCCAGCGATCGCGGGTGCCGAAATCGCCAACGGACGACGTTCAAGTTCGGCGCTCAAAACCATCCCCATCACCGGCCATTCGCCGTGTGGGGCATGGACATGGTAGGCCTTCAAGAAGGCCCCTCGGCTACACCCACCTGCTGGTCGCCGTGGACAAATTCACCAAGTGGGTAGAAGCCAAGCCAGTCGAAGTGCGACGGAAGATCGCCACCAAGTTCCTGCGAGCTCATATACCGCTACGGTTTCCCTAACGGCATCATCACGGACAACGGCACAAACCGCCAAGGGAGCAATGGCCGAGTTCTGCGAGGAGCACCACATCCGGCTCGACCTCGCGTCAGTCGCACACCCGGAATCCAACGGCCAGGCGGAACGAGCCAACCAAAGCATCCTCCACGGCCTGAAGCCGCGACTCCAAGTACCACTCGAGCGCACCGCTGGATGCTGGGTCGAAGAGCTTCCTCCGTCATCCGGGGAATCCGCACCTCCCAACAGGTCGACGGGATTCACCCCCTTCTTCATGGTCTACGGCGCTGAAGCGGTCATGCCCACCGACCTCGAACACGACTCGCCACGGGTCGTCCACTACACGGAGGCCGCAAACGAACTAGCCCGCCAAGACGGGCTCGACCAACTCGACGAAGCACGACCGACGCCCGATCGCGCACCGCTATCTATCGGCAAGGGCTCCGCCGCTACCACGCTGACGGGTGAAAACCCGCACCTTCCAGAAGGTGACTTGGTGTTACGCCTCATCCAGGACAAGAAGGGCATGCACAAGCTCTCCCTCCATGGGAAGGCCCGTTCGCTATCGTGCAACGACGCCTACTACCTCGTCGACGTCCTGGGACGGTGAACTCGACGTCAAGCGGCCTGGAATGTAAACCTCCTCCGGAAGTTCTATACCTAGAACCCCACATATGTACTCTCGGTCGCTATGAATAAAAGAAGCGGTTCTGCAAAATTGCCCTACTCCCCATACCTTGTGCCACTTTGACTTTCGTAATTATGGCGTCATGCTAAAATACGAAGTCAACCCTTGGTACAGATCGGCACGCTAAGTAGTGCGATGTAAGAGCACTGACTCATTTCAGGTCTTGCATCGTCCACGAAAAACGCCAACCCGGAGCCCCATCGGAGTCGCCTAGCTCGACTGGTTTTACGAACCAAGACATCTGTCCTCGCTTCCCAGCGACCTGGTCCTCCGCATCCTCGGCATAGCGACTCGAACGACTAAGTACCACGCTCGGGGACTGCATACCAGTTCGTCCCGATCGGTCAGGGAAAACGCCAAGTAAGAGAGCGTGCCCAGGACTCGCCACGCGACTGACCCACCGGGCCAGGCAGGAGCGACGCGCCACACAACGCGCCAGTCCTCAACCACCTCGAGTCGCGCCTTGAACTACCAAGTACCACGCCGGGACTCGCCACCCGCCCGTTCGCGTCTGGAAAACGGTAAAGCACAGAGCACTCAAGGGAGTCGCCATGCATCGGCTCTCCGAGCCCAAGTAGTCGACTAAATTAACAAAACACATGATAACAACACACATCATATATAAGGTGAACCCACAAAGGGCGGACGCCGGGACTCATCCAAAATCAATCCAAAACACGATTTAGCAAAATAAACACAACATCCGATTCAATCGCACATCGCATTGTCTTACATTACAAACTATGCCTCGCACTAATTACTAACTTATCTAGGCATACCACACTACTCTGCAGCTTCGACGATGATGTACCCGTATCCCGCCGCCCGAATGAACGGAGTATACGGGTTCGATGGATACGTTGTCACCGCCCGCCATCGCCGCGGAAGGGCTGCTCGACCTTGAAGTCGCGATGCGGCGCCGGGTCGCTCGCGCGACGACCGCTTCGATAAGGAAGAAGGTCGCCCATCGCCTGCACACGCTCGAGTAAGCGGCAGCTCGCCTCGCAGCTTGAGGACCTCCGACAGGTCCACCGCGCCCGATCGACGAAGGATACCCACTCCACATCGCCGAGGTCGAAATCTTCGGGCGGGCGAGTCCAAGGCTCGAGCTGTCGACGCTCCACGCCGAAACGCCGACCGCGTCATGAACTCCACGACCGCGGGCGCCTTCTCCAAGTACTCCCACACCTCAACGAGGTCACTGGGAATAACCTCCGTGGGCGACATCTCTTGAAGATAGGCGCGGATGCACGTCGCCGACAACGTCGCCGAGTCGACAAGCATGCTCACGCACTCCCTCGCATCAAGAGAGGTCGCTTCCTCAGGGCTACCTATCACACGACCTGCGAGATGGAAACAGTTGTGAGCACTACGGAAACCACAAACAATATGATTGCAAGACTAGGGAAGGTGCACTTACCAAGCAACGGGCGAGCGAGTTCCGTGATGAAATTTTGAAGCGATGAATGGTCGTCTTGAAGCCCAACAATGAGGGCCTCCGACACCTTCCGGTCCTCTTCACGGCCGCGCCTTAGCTCGCCCATTCGCCGAGCTTGCTTCCTCTTCGCCTCCATGATTCGCTCGAGGTCGGCGATCCTTTGCTCGGCCGTGCCTAATGCAGACCTAGCCGCCGTCAGCTCGCCAGCTGGTACAAGTTCTTGGCGAGCCGCCTCTGCCTGCGCTGCAACAGCCTGAAGGTCCTTGTTAACCTCATGAAGAGCGGCCAACTCCTCCTCAGCACGCTGCTTCGCAGCCAATCGCTCTGCCGACTCCAGCTGCAGACCCTGCACATCGTCAAAGTTAGCACACATGAAATTATTAAGTGCTCACCCGCTAAAATTTAGCGAGTGCGCACTCGGGGACTGGCGGTTGAAAAAATTCCTAAGTGCCCACCCGCTAAAATTTAGCGAGTGCGCACTCGGGGACTGGACTCGAACGCGCAAAACCAGAAATTAAAGAATCGCCGTTGCAAAGCAACGACACGATCCGGGACCGGAGGTACCGGATGGCCGCCAAGCATGTTGTGCGTTGCGCCGTCCACAGACGCAGCAACGCCGGTGTGTCCGCGACGTTGGTCAATCTCGCCCGGCAATCTCGGAGTAGGGCTCGCGATCGCCGCACTCGCCGGGCCGCCTTGGTCATGAAGGGAAGGTAGCGATTGACGCGCCCGCTCAAGGCTTCGCCTCCTCCGGCCTCGGCAACGAGATGCCCCCCTTCGTGGATGCGGTCGCTTCCACAGCGGGCCCAGCCGCAGCGGTCGCTGTGTCATCAGAGACGACGACAATGTCGTCGCCCTTGGCCCTCTTGCTGCCCTCCGTGGCGGTGGCGACTTCGTCCGCCTTCCTCTTACGAGAAGGGTCCTCCTCGCTAACGGCGGAGGGCACCTTGGCCACCGTCGGGTGGCCCATCTTCTTCACTCCGGTCCTACGCATCAAGACAACTCAGTAAAAACAGTAAAAATGGTAAGAGAGAAAGGTGAAGGCCGAGTGCGCTTACTTGGCGACTGGAATGAAACGCAGCCCCGTACGAAGGCCGGCTGGTTTCTCCATTCGCTTGGGCCCAACCGGCGCCGAGCCCCGCCCAGGACGCGGGGCCAGGATACGATGGCTTCTTTGATGTCGAGGTAGCGGTTGGTACCTCCGGGGCGCCTTCGGCGGAGACCTCTGTGAGGAGGGGCTGCCGCGGAGCTTCCTTGCGAGGCGAGACCGCTGCGCTCGGGACTTCCTTGCGAGGTGAAGTCGCTTCGGTTGGAGCCTTCCCTAGCCCGGAGACTGGCGCGAATGGCGGAGGCATTGAGGCCAGCGGTGCCTCCGTGGATGGCGCATCTAGCGCGGTTGTTGGCGGGGCCGCCTCGTCACCGGCCGAGCTGTGGGCATCGGAGCTGCTCGCTGAGCGCGGCGGTGAAGCCATCTTCGGCGGCTTCGTTTTCCTCCTCAAGGGAGCCCTCGCCTCTTTCTTCTTCTTCGCGGGAGTGGCCTGACGGAGCGAGGTGGTCTCCGGGAGTTCTTCGTCATCGTCATGACGCTCGAGGCTCCTGCTTGCCTCGAGTTCGCGTTGACGTTGCCCGCGGGTCTTCGGACCGGGGCAATCTCTTCTTCGGACTCGTCCTCGTCGTCCGTTACCCTTTGGCGGTGGCGACCGCTTGTATCTGGGCGGATGGCGGGCTCGTCGTCGGCGGTGGTAGCCACCTTCGACCACTTGGAATAGCTGCGTGAAAACATGAAACGAAGTTAAAGTTACCGCGATCGCACATGCGCGCATCGCGAATAAGAAAAGATAATTACCGTTGAGCCGGACGCCGCGTGTATGGAGGAATCCGGCTGGCGTCCGTATGCCGCTGGGTGATCCTCTTCAGCCGGAGGTAGTCCTCCGCTTCCACTCGGCGAGGCCTTCGTCGAGTCTTCGCCAGTGTCTTGGTACATATAATGCTCGCGTTAGGCGGAACGAGCATTCGCCGCCAAGCCAGCAGTTGTATAGGTTCACCGTCGAGCCCTTTCTTCTTCGCATCGAATGGTGCGGAGCATCTCGTCGACGACCATTCGCTGGTCATCGGGAGCTTGACGACCTGGAGGTTGCGCGGCTCGGGACGGTTGGCCGAGTACCGCGGGATCGCCGCCTCGTCCTTCGGGGTCGCCTCGGTCACGTAAAACCAAGACTTTTTCCAGTCGCTCGCCGCTTTGGCAAGATCGGTCGAAGGAGGCTTTGGATTTGAGCTGAAAGTTAAGCCCCTGTTAGCATTGGGTCGCCTCTCGCGGCTGATCCGTCCATGGAACAGATCTTGCCACAAGGGAAAGTAGGGCGGCAGCCCTAGCACTCGCAACGCCACGAAGATGGCGAGCTGCTCGATCTTGTGGGGACCCAGATCCGAGGGCTGGATCCGTAGTAGGCGCAGGCCGAAGAACAGAGTGGGAAACCCTAAACCCCGCCGAGGTGACTAGTGAAACAGATGAACTCTCTCTCGCGGGTTCGGGGTCGTTTCCGATTGCGGGATTCGCCAGCATGCCCATAGATTCCGCCTCCTCGAAGGAGGCCGATTCGCGGTGCACTTGGATCTTCCCAAGGTTGATGAGAGGGCCATGGTGGATTCGCTTTGGGGCGGAAGATTGCGGTCGATCAGTTCGCGGGATCGGACGGAGATGTGTGCACTCGGAGGAAATGATGGGCGGTTGGCGTTCCGATAGCCTACCATCCCTCTTATATAGCGCGAGCTGCCCGCCAAATCAGGGGGCCGTTACCGCGCGATGATTACGCTGAAAGTTACCGTTAAGTTACCTTAACGGCTAGTTTGACCACGCCCGACGGTCCGCCTCCTGCCACCCGGCTGAGTTATTCGCGAGGCGACCCGTTGATTCGACTCAAGACGCAACTCGGTTTGCTGGATTTTTCCCTTCGTGCAGGAGCCCGCCGACGATTCGACTGGATGCCAACTTGAAGCCGTATACTCCGACTGCCAGTAGCCACCCGCGCCTAATCAACGACGGCCTCGGGGACTACTGATGGGGATATGCCTACTGGGGTATCCTCGGACGCTTCCGGTGGCCCAAAGGTCGAGTGGGCCTGCAGAACGGCGAGTGGATTGAAGCCCGTCAAGGCACCAGGCGACTGGGGGTCAAAGGCCCAGGCGAGCAGATAGGCCCAGTCGGTTTGACTTAAACAATTGGCAAAGCTGTAACCGAATCGGTTGAGATATGTAAACCCTAGGGGAGGTGAGCCTATATAAACCTCCCTAAGGGACGAGTAGAGACACGTTCGCTCATACACCCAAGCAACTCGCCGCCTAGTCGCCGAGTTCGCCATTGTAATCACCTCCATAATATAATCTAGCAGAGTAGGTCTTTACTCCGGGGCCGAACCTGGGTAAATCCCTGTGTCTTTGCCCTCATCTCGCACCGCAGATGGCTGGCCGCCCTTGCCCTTCGTTCTACTACTCGCTGCCGATTGCAGCATCTGCCGTGGTCATTCCCTCGACAGAGTGGTTTGCTTTCTAAACCTATGGTTTTTTGGTTGAGGAATAATCTCTCCTATAAAAGTTCGGTGTGCAAGGTTAATTATCTGGTGAGTTAGTTTGCCGGCAGTTCATCTTTGGGACCGGAGTCCTTCGTTTAGTCGATCTCTGCCTTTATCTCTTTTGTTTATTTTTCCTTTTTTTTGGGCCCGTGTTTGTTGCTGTCCTAGCAACTGTTCGTTCGTTTAGTAGTTGTATCTTGTGGCTACTAAATTAAGATAGCGGGACGAAAGCTTGTTTTAAGAGAGAGTTCACTGGCAGTTTTGCCAAACTACTACTAAACACTAGCATTGGCGGAAGAAATGCAAAGTGCCAGCAGGAAGGTGCCGACAATCTAGGCATGTGAGGTAGTGCCCCCCACTTCAGTTCATCGAGCGATTAGAGCATCTCCATCAGGCGTGCTAAAATGTGCCGGCGCTGAAAAACTGCTAATTTAGCACGCGCATAGTAAGAAGTGGCGCTCTAGCAAACGCTGTATCTTAGAGCGCGGTAAATTTTTTCAGCGCACGACAATTTGCGTTATACGAAGCCTCATATCTTGCGCTCCCAGTCTAGTGCACGACAAAGCTCGGCAAGCGCGCGAACGCCCAGGGTGTGCCTACTTTGTTTTCAGGCTTGGCCTGTTTATGTACAACCTTGTTGATAGCCAGGCTATAAGCTTGTGAAGTGGCTGAGTCATGATCTCGACAAGGCTTTGCATGTGGCTCCAGCTCCATCTAGCCATTGCTCCAATCCATGAAATCAGAAAAAAAAGGATCCAGGCTCCAAGCAAAAAGAAGCAAAAGACATACCCAATTTGTTAAATCGGATGCATACTTACAGCTATGGTAGCCCTGGTTTCTCCTTCCAGCCATTTATTCCCAAGTTGACCAAGCAATTTATGCTATGGGTACAGTGATTTTAATACTCCCTTATATCCATATTAGTTGACTCAGCTTTGTCTAAATATAGGTGTATATATACACTAAATAAGTCTAGATACGTATCTAGATAAACTTGAGTCAACTAATATGGATCGGAGAGAGTAAGTTTTTATTAACAAAAGTTTAAGCATTTGACACCTCTTACATGATAATTGTGCATTCCACTATCTAACACGCCTTTTTCAACTTTGAGCATAATATACACGCCATATATATGGTTTGCTTTCTAAACCTGTGGTTTTTGGATTGACAGAAATAATCATGTAGAAAAATTATGTGCGCTTGTTAATTATCTTGTGAGTTGATATGCCAGCACTTTTGCTACACTATCAATAAGCACTAGCATTAGCGGCAGAATTGCAATGTGCCGGCAGGAAAGTACAGGTAACCTAGGCACGTGAGGTACGTGAGTTAACTGCAACTCTGAACTCTTACCCCCATTTCAACTCATCGAGACTTGGCAGACGACTCCGGAGTGACCAAAGCACAAACTGGGAGGAGGATAGGCATAGGCGGAGCCGCGGAGGAGAAGCTCTAGACGGGGATTGGTTTCCTCATCGAGTCGCAGCGCTGGCGGTGGAGGCCAAGAACTCTCCCTCGACCTCCGCTACAACGCCGTTGGACGAGCAGCAGGTGCATCGCGGATCTCTGTCAATCTCATTATGGAGATCCATCACTCTTCCAGCAGCGACAACAGCACCATCACCGACGGCTACCCTGCTCAATCTAGTTTTTATTGGTGCTTTGCTGAATCTAAAGTTTCCGCATGCAGGGAAGATGCTCCCTAAGCCTTCAATATCTTCAAACATGTAATCAACATCCCAAGTTTTTTAGTTGCTTGGCTTGATCATCAAGTAATTGCTCTGCAGCTAATTATACATTAGAATATTTATAATAAAATAAACTAATATAAGTCATTACTTAAAAAACATCCTAGAACAAAATTGTTAGAACATGGTTCTGTTCCTTACTTCGAATTAGAAGCAGGACAGTCGTGACTGCGGAAAGATACAAATCATGAAGATTGGCCATAGTTAACTTACTGTAAAAGTCTGACCATTGAGTCTTGATGTTAATTTTTCCAGGATTTACGCCACATGTCCTCAAGATATTCCAAATTTTGCGAACCTTCTCATCGAGCTCTCGGCATTCAATGTTGGCTACCTTAAGCTGACAACACACAAATGATTGTTCTGTTGAAACATGTTTTTCTTCGGCTCCCATTGGGCTTACAATGTTCTGTAAGATAAAAACATATTAGTATGATTTATAGAACATCATTATACATTGAATAATACATTTGTGTGTTATATATTGAGAACATGTAACCTATTGTTGCAAATGTGCAGAGTGAGCTTTTTCAAGAATTAGTGTGCATCAATTATAGGAATTCTTCAAAGTACAAGAAAAATGTTAAGGCATTGTGTCTGAAAGTAAACGAAATAAAAATGGTACTTGACCATCTCGGTACATCACATCTGTAACAATCCTAGTACAATCTATATAGGAAAACAAAAGAATTTTGCACCAAGAGTTAGTCGAGCACCTAGAGAAAATTCATCAAAATTATACTTGTGGGGTGAGTGAGAATGGCGCTGGATGGTCTTCTCTAGGTGATTGCGTGCAGAGACCCACTGCCAATCTTCGTTCTTGGTCTCTATACATTTGTTCCTGTGAACTTTTGTGAAGAGTGAGATTAGCATGATAGAAAGCATCTTGGATCAAAACATCGTCACAGGAAATGGAGTACAGTCCAATGCAGTGAATCTTTAATGAGAATGTATCAGTTTCAAGTGTTGGACACACACATTTAAAAAAAACTTCTGATATTAAGATGAACTTCTGGTGTTGTTTTGGTTGTGGTAGTAGTGCTGTTTCAATGAATGAGGAACTGTAGCGGGACATTTCGTTTTTTAATTCTTCTTTCTTTTTTAACTGTTTACATCCGTATGGCTTCTAGGACAATACGTTATTGCAGAGGCTGGATATAATTGATATCCTATAATATTAATAAATGCTCCTTTCCAAAAAATAAATTAGAAAAAACCTTCGGACAAAACAACATTAGCAAGTGCTTGGAAATTGTACACGCTAATGCGAGGCGAGTATGTAAATTGTTGGGCTAGTCCAACGCGCGGAGCATACAACTGCCTTTGGCTCGTCACTGCGCGCGCCCCAGTGGCATGGACGCTAAGGCGATGGCACTGATGCTGGACAGCCAGTGTGCGTGAAGAACCCTATGACACGACTGCACTCTCTTATGGCAATTGACCCAACTTTTTTTTTTGAACGGAAAAGGCCGACGGCCCTAGAAGCTGCGATTAAGGACGTGGCAGGTACAAGGATAAGGGAGGCCTCTAGCAAGAAACACCCTAGCCAGGCTAGAAAAAAAAAATAGGGGCCTCCACTTTACACAAAGCACCTCAAAAGAAAAACCAAGATTACAATCCGAACCTTGGGTGCCTCTGCCACCGAACTCCGGCGATCTCCAGCCGAGAACCGGCAAGATCAAGGTCTCTTGCTCGTTACGCCTATCAAACCGGAGAAGAAGCGAGGATCCAGCCATCTTGGCGCCGACGGGGACGAACCACTTGCCAACATCGAAACTACATGGGATGTTTTGTTTGTGCCCATTTAAACTGTCTAGGTTTCGCGGCGTCTATTTTGCCCACCTAAACCCATTTTAGTTTCTCTATGTTACGCTGGATGCGCTGGATGCGCTGGATGATAGCTGTTTCTTCACGCTACCTTACGCCTGTGTCCAGAAGTTTTGCCCGGGCAACTATGCATGCTAGCTTTGCAAACTCTGGTATATATTTCTAATAGTGATCATCCAAAAGATCAATATACTCCCTCCGTCCTGGAAAAGATCCTTCTGCCCAGTTCAATTTATTTTGCAAAAATATCCCTAATACATTTAGAACGTTTGAAATTTGGGCTTCAAAATCAAATTCCAAATTGAAATCTTTCCGTCACGCTGCTTCCGCCGATCGACTGGTCCGTCAGTTGTCCCGCTGCATCCGAGATCGCGGACGCGCAGGAGATTGATCACGGACGCCAGACTTGGAGGCTCGACCTGGCGGCCAGCCGGCCTGCTAGCCGTGCTCCCTCCTACGGGCGCACCGCTCCCATCGTCGTTCTCCCAGCACTGTTGGTCATCCGAGAATAGACGGCTCCTCGCCAGCACCATACCCCCTGGAAGTGTCCACCCTTGGCATACACATTTGCAAGGGAATTGTAGGTCTCTATCGTTGGTAGGCTACCAATTTCAGTAGGCCTCCTGACTATCAACTGCAAGGGAGTAAACAAGATTTTAGAAAGGGGTTATTTTAACATTCATAGTATGATACAACAGTGTGTGGTTTATAGGCTAACCTCATACATCAGTCAGGAGTCTTGAATTATTTCTGTTGTCGCTGAAGTGAATTAATTCCACTTAACATGATTTCTGCTTGGACTCTTTCACAGAGCTGCACTCTTAACATGATTTTTACTTGATTTCTGAATAATCGTCGTTCAGTTCAGTACATGTTCAGAGCAATGACTTTCACAGAGCTGCACCCCGAGAAATGACTCTTTCACCTTGAAAAATTCAGAGAAAGAAGAGAAATGATAAATAACTTAAGATAACAACACAGAAATAGAGAGCTTACATGGTGAAGTTACATGACGAACGAACCATCATTTTGATTACCAGACTACAGTAAGTAAGATTTGATTCATACTAAAGTTATGAACAAATAGGCTTGTACTAGTCCAGGTTCAGGTGCAGAACCATTTAGTTCTGCTTATGTACAAAATATGCTCATACATCTAGAGAGTTTGAGATGCTCACTACTGGTTCACTTCACATCGTTAATTAACCATCATATATTAGAGAAACATATCTACACACGAGTTTGTTGTCAAGCCTCTAAAAAAGCATCAGAGTTTTACACATAAGTTGGATGAGTTTTTTTGGCCAGTGTCTTTTGGTATCCCACCAACATATCTAAAAATACAGCACTACAACTACATTTATTCAGAATCGAAGACCAAAATCTGAAGCTAGCATGACTGGGATACTCTAGATCAGAACATTTTTGCAAGTTGTTTCTAGAGTTGTTCTGCAAGGAAAACTGACCCTACAACTTCGATTTCAGAACTGACCCCTTTTAAGTAAAATTCCATCGGGCCAAACATTCCATCAACTTTTTTCTGCTAAAAAACAAGTATTTGACGCTACAGTCTACATGGATCCTTCCAAACACCGATTAAATTTAGCGTCACGCTATAGTCCACACTGCACACTATTTGATTGAATTTAAGCAGGATGGAGAGGACGATTTACCTTCTTCCCCTTCTTCTTGGACGAAGCCATTGGATCCTGCCCCATAGAGATGCTACCCGCTGGATCCTGCCCCAAATCCCTAGACTCCTGGCCTCCTTGCTCCGTGGGCGAGGGTCAAGATGTGATGTCGCCGCAGACGGGGGAAGTGGGCGAGTGGGCGAGGATCTGGGGCGGCGTCGTGCTGTCCATGCGGCTTGGAATGCGAGGGCAAGGATGGGGGCGAGCGGGGGAAGGCAACGGCGACGAGGGAATGGGTCGTCGGGGCATGGCGTCTGCCTCCATCGAGGGGAATGGGGGAGTCTCGATGCAGCATGGGCGTGGCGGCGGTAGCGAGCAGCCCGTCCGTGTCTATGATACTATTATTTCGCTAGCCCATGGATGTCCATTTAGCGGAAACAGGTGGGCTGGCGGGGCGGTAGGCTGCCCGATCCCACCTACAGGCTGAATTCTAATGTCTTACTCCCTCCGTTTCAAAGAATAAGGCGCACGCGTATTCCAAAGCAAAGTTTGACCGAATAAATAGAGCAACTAAAATTTGATTATATTATGTAAAATTAGTATCTTGGATTCGTATTGAAACATACTTTCCAATGATGCTAATTTTGTACCAACATTCTTTATATATTTAACTAAATCTTGGTCAAAGAAAAAACACGCAAAACAATGACGCCTTATTCCTTGGGACGGAGGTAGTATCAAATATTATGTAGGCTCTAGCATTTTGTGGAACGCCTAGCACAATGTGGTGACCAGCAAAACTGAAGCTCCAAGAAATGTACCCCAGGGCCCAGGTCCCCAGTACTGTACCAAGACATGCGAGGACCTCGGGAGCCCCGTGCTGTGTGGGATGGACATGGGCAACGGTGGGCTCGCTCTCTACTCCGTGACCGCTACTACCTCTATTTCTTTCAAACAAAAGGGACATTTTTTTTTATAAAGGGTGTTTTATTATTTAATGTTTAAGTATTACACTCGGTCTCTGTATAAGTAGGATGCACACAGACGACACATGTCCACAAAATGAAACAAAGAAGAAAATAAAATACAGGCGAATTACATATCAAAATGAGAAATTGTAAAACGCCTAAGATACCGAAGGAGGTCCTATCCGTAGATTATGCTGGAATCCATATCGGATAAACAAATCTCGCGCCGTATCCTCCATCCTCGAACACACCTCCGTGAAAATAGGTTAGTCCCAAAAAATGTATAAAAATACCTCAAAGTGTAGACAAAGCATAGTAAAGTTGATACTAAACAAGCATGAAACATAAAAAATTATAGATACGTTTACAACGTATCAGAACCGTAGCGGTTTCCCCGAAAAGTCCACCACATACAGGTCATTTTCGACATACCCAACAAAAGCGACCTTTGAGACTTGCTCCACAAAAGTACCACTAAATCACCATCAATAAAAACAGCAAAGCCCATCTTAACAAGGGCACAAACAGAAAGTAAATTATAACCAAGGGTCTCAACAAGCATGACGTCTACGAGAGAGATATTGTAGGTAACCACAACCTTGCCAAGACCCAATACCTCAAATTTTGATTTATCATCATAGGGGACGGTTATTTGATCATGGTTAGGCCTCATCTCCGTGATGATCTCTTTGCTTCTAGTCATCTGACTAGTGCATCCACTATCCAACATCCATTTAGAACCACCGGAAGCATAGTCCTGCAAGAAATTTACTTCTTGGTTTCAGGTACCCATTTTTTAATGGGTCCTCTCATGTTAGTAACAAGGGTCTTTGTAACCCAAATAGACCAAGTAATATACTTATCAAAAGGACCAAAATAGATAGCATAGATATCACCATAATAATCACAAAACAACTCATAATTAGGATTGTTAGACCCTGCAAAACCAATATAATCAGTTTTGTCCTTTGTGATGTTCTTTTCAAAGGTGCTTGTCTTTGTGCATTCTTGGTCTTCTTTTTCTTGTTCTTATTCTTGGACATAGAGAAATAACCAAGTCCCTCTTTTCCATAGTTCGACCTTTGCTTGTCAAGGATCTCGTCAAGAACTTCCTTACATTTGGGAGTAGATGCCTTGGCAAGCTCATCTTTCAACCCAGCATTTTCTTCATTAACTTCTTCATGTGCACATGTTGATGTAGAAGTGCTAGGAATATCATACTTGGTTAGTCGAGTTTGGAGCTGATCATGAGACTCATTGAGAATATAGTATTAACTTTCCAAAGCCTTGTGAGCAATGTCAATCTTCACCAATTTCTCGAAGAGTCTAGCATGAGTAGCCCCAAATTCAACTTTCTCCTTATTTAATTTCTTTGGTTTGGCTATTGCATTTTCATGTTACTTTACTAGCTTGGTTACAACTTCTTCATGTGACTCCTCGATTGACTCAAGTCTCTCTTCTAGAGAGACTCGAGCCTCACTACAAGGAATCTGGCTATATATGACCCTCTATTTTCGTCACAGAATCGTCACAATAGTCCGTTTATGACGATTCTATGAAGATTTTGAGATCGTCGAAAGCTGGGCGTCGCTAATGAACTACAACGACGTTTTTTTGTAAAATCGTTATAACCATCTATGACGATATTGAATCGTCATAACCGTTATGACGATCTAATATCGTCATGAGCAGAGACATATGGGTCTTCCTTGCCACCGCTGAAATAGACAACATGGCATTTGTCCTCTTAAAGGAAACACAATCATTTGAACCCCCCCTATGAGATGGTTCCTAGCAACGAATTTGTTTCATCCATCACCTTCCATGCGAGTCATTGTCTTCTCTTTCAGCAAATTAATGTTATATGCACGCCCAAAGTGCTTGAGAACACACACTAGTATTTTTGTCTACTACTTCATTAAACATAAACCTTGCATTGCATGGAACAATCTATGCATAATATTAAAAAAAAATATTTTTATGAATGTACAAGCAGTATATGACCGACAATGGTTACAGAAATAGCTATAGAGTATAAAAAGAAATACATACAGCTGCATCTTCAAATTCTGCTCACATATAGACACCAAATAATAACCCCGATGACAAGCTAGAGCCGCAATCACTTAAGTTGAAATAATTCTGCTCACATATAGACACTAAATCACATATGAGCCAGGTGGCAGTAGGGCTCGGCATGGGGCATGGTCGTTGGCCTGTCCACACGGCGGAGGGGGGAGGGGAGATGCGGGGCAGTGGGATGCTCTAAGAAATGTAGTATGAAAGCACCAAATTTATTTATTTATGCATGTCATAAATCTTATTGTTTGTCCCAAAAAAATTTACATGTACACGTACAACATGAACATCTACGTGTTTAGTAAGTTTTTTTTGTTGTGGGAGAAGGATCTCAAAGTACGTAGTGGAAGCGATGACCTTGTTCTCGGTCTCGTTTAGGTGTCCGTTAATTAAATAGGCCAATAGGCAACGAGATCAGGGAGGGTAATGGTCCAATACCATGATTGACTCAATCATGACATAAATGTCCGGTTTATTCCTTGCCCTCTATATACCCAATAAAAAAAAGAGATGCCTCCACAAATAAACGATCCTCGTCAACAAACTCAGAGGACGACGACCGCGGCCAGGATGAAGAGAGACAGCTCTCTTGTCGGTCTCTGATCATCTCATCACCGTTGTTGTCGGTCTCTGATCATCTGAGTGAGTTCCCCCTTTCTCTGATAATCTCATCGGCGTTGTTTGTCTACTTCGTGTGTGTGTGTTTGTCTACCCGTTGTTTTTCCCTTTGATCAACTCAATCGGCAGCGTCAGTCTCTGATCAGCGTCAGTCTTCTCGTACACTGGTAATGTCGGCGGCTAGGGTTTACTTCGTGTGTTGGCGGCGCCTTTTCTTTCTAAATTTCTCCAGGCCGCGAGATGCCTAGCCTAGATATATGCTAGACTAGATAGCTCATAGGACCAACAATTTTCTGCCCAACATACAATCTTTTGATTTCTTCGGTAAGCGATTCTTTGCACGGCTGCAAATATATCTTCCCATTACTGGAATCGAAATTAATTAATACTCTGTGTGTTTTGTTTGCAGAAGGAAATAATTTGCAACCTACGATGACATCAGAGGAAGCCACCAGATCATCATTAAATAAGCGACAAAAGGATGAATGCACGATAGACTGCCTCCCAGTTGATGTCATTGAGAGAGTTTTTCTTAGCCTTCCCTTCAGCAATCTGTTGAGGTGCTCCCGTGTCCGCAAGCACTGGAGACAAGTCATCCAGGATCCCCACTTTGTCCAATCACACCTCAAACTTGCGCCCCGATATGCCCTCCTATTTTCCTCGCAGGAGACGGTTTCACACCAGCTCTACCCCAGTGATGCCATCCTGATCAACGAAGCATCGCAGTCGACATGTGCAGTGCCAGTGCTTGGGCCCGATGAATTCCTTTTCGGCTCATGCAATGGGCTCCTTGCCGTATATACAAAGGCGTCAACAATCAAGATCGCTAACTTTTCGACTGGCCAGTGCTTGCATCTGGAGAAACCCGTAAAGAATTTAAAAGGGGATCACTTCTCTTTATACACATTCGGATTTCACCCGGTGGCAAAACAATATAAGATTACACATTTCCTTCGTGATGGCACTGACACGGGCCGAGTCAGCGTCATTCAAGTTTACACGCTTGGCGACGAGAAATGGAAAGATATCCCAACACCGGACGAAGCTCTAAGCTTGAAATGTCTGAGAGATGGTGGAGTAGTCAATATTGATGCAACGTTGTATTGGCTGACTGGAGATATGGCTGCTAGATGGTAACATGTTATTATGTCCTTTGATCCCAGCGAAGAAAGTTTCGCAAGGATTCAGTTGCCAGCAGTTCTTCAAGGTTATGTACCTGCTCATGCTCGCCGGTTCTGGGTCAGAGAGATAGATGGTAATATGTGTATCGCAACTGCTCAAACGTATCCTTATAATCCCACATGGCTTGTGGGTAAACTTGAGATCTGGGCACTTGACAACAAAAGGGACCACACGTGGAGCCACAAGTACAATATTCAGTGCCCATCAGAATGCATTCTGGGTCCGGTGGTTGTTCTTGGCAATAGGATTTTAATGCAACATCGCAACGGTAACCTATATTCGTATGAGCTATCTGGTGCGAACTATGACATTGATTATAGCAAGAAGGCGAGATCGTGGGATTTAAGTCCCCGGCAGCACAACCTGCATTCCCACAACTGTGTGAAGTCGCTTGTGCGTTTAGATGTATTCAAGACGGCTGGTATCGTGCGCATGCCAAAACAGAGAGAGGGCTGGAGCTTAAAGAAATGGCAGTCCTGGGAGCAGAAGCTCTCCAAGATTGAAACAATGTGGTGCAAAGTTCACCAGCAGGACCATAAGTGGAATGTATGTTTCCTAAAATCTAATTTACCCTGAGCACTCAATATTCTAAAAGATCTCACAAACTGCTGCTTTCGCATTTTATAGGAATTTTCACAGTCTATACGCATTAGACTTAACTGTCTACTGCCGCGAATATCGGATGGTGGGATGCGACAGCACATAGGCATGACAATCAATCAAATATTTCTATCCTTTTCAAATCAGGTAATCGTCAGACATGGAAGTTGTTTTTCTATTTCATATTATCATTTTGAATAGTCAATAATCATTTGAAAAGTGTGATGTTAAGTGCACCCTTATTAATGATGTCATATATGTCTTGCATGAGACTTCAGCAAGCAAGGTCCCTCCCACGGCCTAACTGGGCGGAGCACAACTGGGATATTGAAAAACTAGTCGATCATTTGGAAAATCTTGTGCATAATGCCATGGTACAGTGTGGTACTGTGCTTCTATTCACTATTCAGATCATTTTTACTTGTTCCATGAAACATGCGATGTTAGTAAGGTTAACCTGACTACTACAGGCAATGGCTCAGCGGATTGATAGTATCAATGATATGACAAGAAGTGGTACACAGGATCAGGTAAATGATTATATTGAAAGTAATATTTTAATGTTTTTCTTAATTTTCCTCTATGCTCTACCTTGCCGCGTCTTTTTCTACGTTTATATATTTTAGTTTCCTCTTCAAGGAAATCGTACGTTGCCTGAAAATTAATTTTTGTCTCGACCACCAAGATATGAAAAAATGTTGTTGCATTGCCATTTTATAGGCATTTGCACAGTCTATGTGTATGGAGGTTAGTCGTCTACTTCTGCAGAAAATATTGGATGATGTGATGCAACAACATATATAGGCATGAAAATTAACAAAATATTTCTGTGCTTTCCATCTCAGTTAGGTCCTTATTGATATTGAAGTTATCATACTATTTATTTTCATATTTGTAGTTTTCATGGTCATAATCATTTGATGACGAACAACATAATTTTTTTTTAACCTCATGACAGTAGGGGGAAAATCCCTACTGCCTCTTTTGAACAACATAATTTTAAGTGCACCCTTATCAATGATTCGATATATGTCTTGCATGAGATTCCAGCAATCAAGGTCCATCCGGCGGCTTAACTGGGTGGAGCACAAGCGGGATGTGGAAAACTTATTTGCTCGTTTGGAAAATCTTATGCATATTACAATGGTAAAGTGTCCTTTTATGCTTTCATTCACTAGCCAAATAGCTGTTCTTAGAAATATGCTAAGTTTATAAAGTTAACTTGAACACAGCCAATGGCTCTGGCGATTGCTAGCATTGAGGATGTGATAAGAAGTGCTACACAAGATCAGGTAAATGTATATATTTGATGTAATCTTCTTATATGATTTTATTTTCTGTTCTAGATGGCTAGATCTTCTTACATGTATCTATTCTAGTTGCTTCCTCCATAATTGAATAACCAAATTACCTTATCTTGAAATGAGAGCATTATAATTATATTATCTCTATATGTAAAAATAGATGGTTTCCGCTACATTACAAATAGATTTTGTGACATATTTAGTCCATACGTATGTGCATACCTAGTTTTTGCAAACAATGATGTTCTATTAGTTTAGTTAACTAGGAGTAACCGGTTTAACAATGTTTTCCTTTTCTAATGAAAATATTGGTTTTCTTGGACTGGTTATGTAAGTATCAAAGTATTGTATTTGACGCTTGTTTTTGTTTCAGAACGGCACTGCAATTCCAGAAGCTTCCATTGGTTCACAGAATCATAGTGACGATGTCGATACGGTCTTAAGGCTTGGGAGCTCATCATGACATTCTTCTTAATTAGCTCGCTCAGCCTGTTGTCCAACTCTTTCGTCTCTTTATTCACGAGTGGTTGCTTGCTTCCTCTAAACCAGATATCCGCATTAACATTTGAACCTACAATTTGCAATTTGGCACGATGAATATTTACTGAAGTTTTAGAGAACAATTGGGAAGTGCAAAACCTTGTGTCAATGGAATAGTTTCTACACAGTAGTACAAAGTAGGCATTTCAACACGTTCAGATTCAAGGCGCGTAAAAATACCCCATGTTATGTGTTCTCCAGAAATATTTGGAGACACATAGACTGCTGTGTGTTCTCCAGAAATCCTCATGTAAGCGTCCATTTTTATATATTTTCTTATATTTGTAAAATTGTTTCTGCATGCATGAGTATATATTCTTAGAGAATGAGCTGTATATATGCGGTTAGAGGCTTGAAACTGTCTCGGAGATTTGTCTAAATTTGCATGTAGCTATACACTAAAGTGTAACCAGATAGATACGAATTTAGAAATATCTCTGGCATCCTTTTTTCGAGAGATGTAGTACTAGTGTTAGTTGGGCTAAATGGCTCAACGACAACCATGCAGCAAAATAATTCAACTATGTCTAGGGTTTCTCCAGCGACATGGATGATTGTGTACCGACGCCACACCACCTATACAAGAGTCGATCAGAGCGTCGTAGGAAAGCAAAGTCTCCTATGCATGGCGGTGCCTTGGGAGACATCACAACACATCTCATACGCGACAGTGCCTTTGGGAGACCTCACCACTGACACGTGGCCCTCAGGCATGGCGGTGGCGAGACCGCGTCAACTGCTCTCGCCGCACTTCTAATTAGAATTAGATTAGTTCATTGTAATTTAAATTTATTGTAATAAATTTTAAGATTTGAATGTAATATTTCATAAGATTTGAATGAGATCCGCCGATTTGAATTAAAGTCTCCTATAAGTGAATGCCTTGGACGCCCAGCCGCTGATTCAGAACTATCGCGTCGCTCGATTTACCTCCCTCTCACTCAGTTCTTTCGATGTGGTAGCAGCGTGTAGATGGAACGATGCTAGTGCTTATAACTGGCAGCGCGCGACAGCTAACCGTTGCAGGTACCTTTACATCTTACCACTGGCGCTGTCTTAGCAGCGTGACGATTGTCCACCGCTAATCACAATTTTCTAAGGCCTCCAATGGGCATTTTTCTACTAGTGGAAGGCAGGCTACCCATCACCCTACCTATCACTACAAATCCCTTATACAAGGAGGAGGAGAAGAGGTAGAGAGAGGACAAGGAGAGGTATAGAACACTAGCACAAACAATACCATGTATGTCGTGTCGATGATGTACATGCAGATCATGTACTCCATGTAAGTCGATCGTATACTCATGCTAATTGTTTATTTAACTTCTCACTATCCAATTATCTAAATATAATCATGTTAACTTCTCACCAATCTGATTATCAACTCGGTAAGAAAACCAAACCAAGAAGATCTAACGTGTACTGTATGTCTTCTCTGACATTTGAATGGGGATAGATGCAGCGAATCAGTCTAAGCATTCCATCATAATGTACGTGGTCGCGCGTACGACGGGGAAGTATATTTCCCCGTGTTCCAGCTGCGGGACTGACAGAAAAACAATCCGGCACACAAGCTAAGTCGTGTTTCTGGTAGTGTGTGTGCAAAGATCCACATTTAAATGGACAATAATTGAGATAGAGTAGTGCTTTTTTAACTCTAATCTAAACATAACA
The DNA here is from genome assembly GCA_030063025.1 of Avena longiglumis. Taxonomy (NCBI): domain Eukaryota; kingdom Viridiplantae; phylum Streptophyta; class Magnoliopsida; order Poales; family Poaceae; genus Avena; species Avena longiglumis. The sequence continues at coordinate 5,890,684 of CP125975.1, forward strand.
GAGTTAATCTAAGCATAGCATAGTAATATGCTAACTTGTGAAACTGAATCTATGATGTTGTATAGTATGAAACTAACTTGTGATGCTGAAATCTGGAGTTGTGTGTGTATGTGTGTACTCGACAATCAGCATTATACTAGCAGAACATGCATGAACACTACTGGAAAAACCATCTTCGGTTCGATGTGAACAAGGCCAGCAGTCCCGGCCTGGCACAACCCGCGACTAGTGGGGGCACTAGTTCCGGGCCGTGAGGCTCATAGTCACTAGTCCCGGGCCGGACCAGGTCATTAGTCCCGGTCCGTAATATGGCCCGGCACTAATAACCTGGAGCAGGCCAGCTGGTCCTTTCGTGGACTATTAGTCCCGGGTGGTATCACGGCCCAGGACTAGTTGTCCACCTCTATATATTCTGCTTCCTGTCCTGCTGTCCTAAAGCATATGGTGGCCATTTTTCTCAAATAAGCAAGAGAGTTCATGCCATTTTTTCTCAAGATTTATCAAGATTTAGTTTGCAACCCCTAAATCCAAAGCTTTAAAAGGTTAGAACTTCATTCTTTCATCTCTTATTGCTACTTTAGCTCTATAATGCTCTAGAAGTATAGAGATATGGATCAATGCATGCATGCTCTAGAAGTAGAAGGATTTTGCTATATATGTGTAACAAATTTTGATTAGGCACATAGTTACTGAAAATTGAAATGTGTAATTTTAGAGTTTCAGAGCTTAGAATGGAATGAGATTTTCACTGATAGAACAATTATAAAAAACTCCACATTTATCATGTTGATTGTTTTCTCCAATTCACAAATTGGTGCATGTAAATTTTTCAAAATTCAAAATTAATGCTCTAGAAGCTCTCAATATAACTTGTAATAATTTTATCATGTTGTGTAATGGTTTTTGATATACTTTTACTATAATGCAGATGGTCCGGGAATGGATGTACGGTACTGACCGACGCTCTGGCGAGTTCATTAATGGCGTGCATGAATTCATCCGTGTTGCTGATGCAAACAAGCGCAATGGTTTTGTATTCTGTCCATGTAATGGATGTAGGAATCAGAAGGATTACTCTGACTCAAAAACCCTTCACAGCCACATGTTGAAGTCCGGCTTCATGCGCAGTTATAACTGTTGGAGCAAGCACGGAGAGAGAGGGCTTATAATGGAAGACAATGAAGAAGAGGATGAGGATGACAACTATCATGGTTTCCCTGAGTACGGAGATACTTCCATGGGGGATGCTGAAGGGGAGGATGAAGAAGAGACACATGATGAACCCGTTGATGATCTTGGTCAGACCATTGCTGATGCACGAAGACATTGTCAAACTGAAAAAGATAGGGAGACGTTCAATCACATGTTAGAGGATCACAAAAAGTTGTTGTACCCAAATTGCGAAAATGGTCTGAAAAAGCTGGGCAGCACACTGGAATTGCTGCGATAGAAGGCTGAGTGTGCTATACCTGAATCCTCATTTGAAAAGTTGCTGAAAATGATGAAAAATATGCTTCCAAAAGATAACGTATTGCCCGCCAGTACGTACGAAGCAAAGAAGGTTGTCTGCCCTCTAGGTTTAGAGGTTCAGAAGATACATGCATGCCCTAATGACTGCATCCTCTACCACGGTGAGGAGTATGAGAATTTGGATGCATGCCCGGTATGCACTTCACTTCGGTATAGGATTAGACGAGATGACCCTGGTGACGTTGAGGGCGAGCCCCCCGGAAGAGGGTTCCTGCCAAGGTGATGTGGTATGCCCCTATAATACCACGGTTGAAGCGCTTATTTAGAAACAAAGAGCACGCCAAGTTGTTGCGATGGCATAAAGCGGAACCTAAGTCAGACGGGATGACACCCCGCTGATGGGTCACAATGGAGAAAAATCGATAGAAAGTACCCAGAATTTGCAGATGACACAAGGAGTTTAAGGTTTGGTCTAAGTACAGATGGCATGAATCCCTTTGGGGAGCAGAGCTCGATCCACAAAGACTGCCCGTGACTCTATGCATCTATAACCTTCCTCCTTGGTTGTGCATGAAGCGGAAGTTCATTATGATACCAGTGTTGATCCAAGGTCCGAAGCAACCCCGCAACGACATTGATGTGTACCTAAGGCCATTAGTGGAAGAACTTCTACAGTTGTGGCACGAACCCGGGATACGCGTGTGGGATGAGCAGAAGCAGGAAGAATTTAACCTCCGAGCATTGCTTTTCGTAAGAATCAATGTTTGGCCTGCTCTTAGTAACCTTTCAGGACAGTCAAACAAGGGATACAATGCATGCACACACTGTTTAGATGAGACTGAAAGTATATAATTGGAACATTGTAAGAAGAATGTATACAATGAGCATCGTCGATTTCTTTTGGCCAAGCATCCCTTAAGAAAGAAAGGCAAGCATTTCAACGGTCTGGCATGTCACCAGACGAAGCCTAAGGAGCGTACTGGTGCTGATATATTTGATATGGTCAAAGATTTGGATCAAATGGTAACCTTTGGAAAGGGTCCTAGAGGAAAATCTGTTCCGAAGGACGCTGAAGGACACGCACCCATGTGGAAGAAGAAATCTATATTTTGGGAGCTACCATATTGGAAATTGTTAGAGGTCCGCTATGCAATCGATGTGATGCATATGACGAAGAATCTTTGCGTGAACCTGCTAGGCTTCTTGGGCGTGTATGGGAAGACAAAAGATACACCAGAAGCACGAAAGGACCATCAACGTATGAAAGACCCAGATGGCCTGCATCTAGAATGGTTTCAAGGTCATGCCAGCTACGCTCTTACCAAACAAGAGAAGGAAATATTTTTTGAATGACTAAGCAGTATTAAGGTCCCGTCTGGCTTCTCGTCGAATATAAAGGGAATAATAAATATGGCAGAAAAAAGTTCCAAAACCTAAAGTCTCATGACTGCCAAGTGATTATGACGCAAATGATTCCGATTGCATTGAGGGGGCTTCTACCAGATAATGTTCGAGTACCCATTGTGAAGCTATGTGCATTTCTCAATGCAATCTCTCATAAGATAATCAATCCTGAAGATCTACCACGGTTACATAATGATGTGCTCCAATGTATTGTCAATTTTGAGTTGGTGTTCCCACCATCCTTCTTCAATATTATGACGCACCTGCTGGTTCACCTAGTCGAAGAAATTTCCATTCTCGGTCCTGTATTTCTACACAATATGTTTCCCTTTGAGAGGTTCATGGGAATCTGAAATAAATATGTTCGTAACCGTGCTAGGCCAGAAGGAAGCATCTCCAAGGGCTATGGAACAGAGGAGGTCATTGAATTTTGTGTTGACTTCGTTCTTGACCTTAGGCCGATTGGTCTTCCTCAATCGCGATATGAGGGGAGACAGAGTGAAAGGGTACTCTAGGAAGGAAATCAATAATATGTAGGGACGGACATTCTTACACCGAAGCACATTACACCGTTCTACAGAATTCTATCTTGGCAGCCCCATATATCGAGGAACACAAGAAAATCTTACGCTCCAACAACCCTGGAAAGCATGACTCTTGGATTAGAGATGAACACATGAAGAGTTTTGGCGGTTGGTTGCAACATCTCATAAAAAACAACACTCTTGGAGATCAGCTATACTTGTTGTCTAGGTCACAATCTTCGACTATATCGACTTTCCAAGGGTATGAGATAAATGGGTACACATTTTACACGATAGCCCAAGATAAAAAGAGCACCAACCAAAACAGTGGTGTCCGCTTTGATGCAACAGACAACAATGGTTCAAAGACCACATATTATGGTTACATAGAGGAGATATGGGAACTTGACTATGGACCTACTTTTAAGGTCCCCTTGGTGCAAATGGGTCAAGCTGACATGAGGTGGGGTTGAGGTAGACAAGAAATACGGAATGACATCGTTGGATCTCAACAATCTTGGGTACTTAGACGAACCATTCGTCCTAGCCAATGATGTGGGTCAGGTTTTCTATGTGAAGGACATGTCTACCAAACCTAGAAAAATAAAAAATAAGAAAAAGAATACATCAGACGATGAGCCAAAGCGCCACATAGTTCTTTCAGGAAAAAGAAACATCGTGGGAGTGGAGGACAAGACATACATGTCAGAAGATTGTGATAAGTTTCATGAAATTCCGCCCTTCGCGGTGAAGGATGGCCCATGCATCATGTTAATGAATGAAGATGCTCCATGGATACGACGGGATCAGAAAGGAACACACGCGAAGAAATGATATGTAATAGTTGTAACATTTTATGAGTGAAGATGCTCCATGTGTCCATTTTTATAGTGTTGTCTGCAAACAATCTTGAGTGTGTTAGTCCCGTTTTGTGGCTGGACCGGGACTAAAGGAGGGCCTTTAGTCCCGATTCATACTTACCATTAAGATCTGATCTCAAACGCGTGAGGTCACATATTAGGGAGTGCCTCTATGACCAGTTTCTTGGAGATGGCGGAGGACTGGGCTCCGGCGGCATCTCCCTGAAACTGGCTGTAGTGGTGTCCCTGCTCTCGAAAACCATCTTGCAGCTTGTAACTTCTCTAACTAGATCAATACGCCCGGGAGATAACTAATTTCACATATTAGGGAGTGCCTCTATGACTAGTTTCTTGGAGATGCCGGAGGACGGCCTCGGCAAGATCTCCTGGCCGTAGTGGTGTGTCCTCGCTCGAAAACCATCTTGGAGATGCCACAAACTGGCTGGAGGACTAGACTCATAAGGATGCATATTTATAGTACAAGCAGCTCGGCATAATGTCGACACTCACGACATAATGTCGACACTCACCCCTATTATTAGTGCTGACTCATGTTTTGTCCCGGTTGGTGTCTCAAACCGGGACTAAAGGTTCATCTTTAGTTGGTGACACCATCCGGGACAAGGTACAAGCCGCACGACATAATGTCGACACTCACCCCTATTATTAGTGTTGTCTGGTCCAGTCTGCCGCAATCCCTTCAGTCGCGGTTTCTTTCTCCAACTGGGACTAAAGATGAACCCTCTCTTTATATGCATTTACCTCTATTTATAGGCTGCTCGATCCAGCCTGCTCTATTTATAGGCCTTTTCCTCTAAATACAACATCTTCATATTTAGGTAACACTCAAGACATTTATTAATATTAAAAACCGGGACTAGCTAACACTCTGGACTAAAGCCGCCACCTTTAGTCATAATCATGCCTAGTCCTATAGTACGCAACTTCAGGGTCTTGTTCGTCATTGTCATCATCATCCTCATCATCACCTGCCACTCCGGGGATCCTCAGCCCATCCATGGCATATACCAGGGGCCATTCCAACCTCGGATTCATGGTGGGCGGGTGGACTCGTGGGCACCGCATGCGAGGATAGTCTCCCCCCGGCGATGTAGCGCAGCACTCCGATGATAGTACGGTTCGCCCACCACGACTGACGGGCCGGCGTTGGTTCACCGGGCGGTCATCACCCTCGTACCTGGCGACCTCCCTTTCCTGCCTATTAGCGAAGAAGGCATTCCAGGTGTCGTAGTTGTCGGGATCCCACTCGGGATCGATCCGCTGCTCCGACGTGAGATCGTGGTAGAAGTGGTTTGTGATGGCCGCCTGGCATGCGGAACCTTGAGGGACAGGAGGGACAGAACCCTCCGGCCAAAGATCCGGGCGGTAGAGTCTGACGGACAAGGTAGTTGAGGCGCCGCCTTGGTCTCCTCGAGGGTAAGAATGGCCAAGTAGGCGTTGTCCATTGTTCTAAGAAAGGAAGGTGTGGATGTGTGGATAGCCATGGCCTGATCGCCCTAGATATAGAGGGAAAGGGCGGGAAAACTTGGCGTGAAGCTTTGGGAAATGGCGGGAAATATCTTTAGTCCCGGTTAGTGACTACATCCGGGACTAAAAGCTCTCGTAGAAAGGAAAGGGCGGGAAAACCTGGCGGGAAGCCATGGGAAATGGCGGGAAATATCTTTAGTCCCGGTTTGTGACTACAATCGGGACTAAATGGATATTATATTATTATTCTTTATATTTTTCTGATAATAATAGACATATTATTTGTTTTATTTTTGATTATTACAATAAAAGATATGATTTTCCAAAGTTTTATATTTGATTTGAATTAAAAAAAAGAAAATTTACAAATGAAATAATTTATAAATGATGCATATAGATAAATGGATATTATATTAAGATTCTTTATATTTTTCTGATAATAATAGAAGTATTATTTGTTTTATTTGGATTATTACAATCAAAGATATGATTTTCCAAAATTTTATATTTGATTTGAATTAAAAAAAGAAAATTTACAAATGAAATAATTTATAAATGATGCAAACAGATAAATGGATATTATATTAAGATTCTTTATATTTTTCTGATAATAATAGACATATTATTTGTTTTATTTGGAGTATTACAATAAAAGATATGATTTTCCAAAGTTTTATATTTGATTTGAATTAAAAAGTTTTTACAAATGAAATAATTTATTAATGATGCAAACAGATAAATGGATATTATATTAAGATTCTTTATATTTTTATGTTAATAATAGACATATTATTTGTTTTATTTGGATTATTACAATAAAAGATATGATTTTCCAAAGTTTTATATTTTATTTGAATTAAAAAGGAAAATTTACAAATGAAATAATTTATAAATGATGCAAACAGATAAATGGATATTATATTAAGATTCTCTATATTTTTCTGATAATAATAGACATATTATTTGTTTTATTTGGATTATTACAATAAAAGATATGATTTTCCAAAGTTTTATATTTGATTTGAATTAAAAAAATAAAATTTACAAATGAAATAATTTATAAATGATGCAAACAGATAAATGAATATTATATTAAGATTCTTTATATTTTTCTGATAATAATAGAGATATTATTTGTTTTATTTGGGGTATTACAATAAAAGATATGATTTTCCAAAGTTTTATATTTTATTTGAATTAAAAAAGAAAATTTACCAATGAAATAATTTATAAATGATGCAAACAGATAAATGGATATTATATTAAGATTCGTTATATTTTTCTGATAATAATAGACATATTATTTGTTTTATTTGGATTATTACAATAAAAGATATGATTTTCCAAAGTTTTATACTTGATTTGAATTAAAAAAAGAAAATTTACAAATGAAATAATTTATAAATGATGCAAACAGATAAATGAATATTATATGAAGATTCTTTATATTTTTCTGATAATAATAGACATATTATTTGTTTTATTTAGAGTATTACAATAAAAGATATGATTTTCCAAAGTTTTATATTTGATTTGAATTAAAAAAAGAAAATTTACAAAAAAACAATTAGTCGCGGGTCGTGGCTGGACCCGGGACTAAAGGGTGCCTGCGCGCGTGAAAACAAAGCGGCTGAAAAAACACTTTAGTCCCGGGCCGTGGCTTAACCCGTGACTAAAGGGGGGGGGGTCTTTAGTCGCAGGTTAAGCCACGACCCGCGACTAAAGATTCTTTAGTCCTGTCCCGTGGCTTAGCCCGGGACTAAAGGGATATTTCGCGCCAGGGGAGGCCGGTGCTGCCCACCAGCACTTGGAAATCCTCGACGAAGATGAAGACTAAGCACTCACAGGTGATGACGCAACGCAGGGGAGGTGCTGTCCGCCGCCGCCGTGCCGCTCCGCCGTGCGTGCTCAGGCGTGCCGCTGCTCTACCGTGCACCGCCTCGCTGCTAGACTTATGTCATGTTGCCGTGCCTCCGCGCGCCGTCACGTGCTGCCGCCACGGCTTCGATCGATCGGTGTTCTCGAGGGAGGGGTATGTACGGGCGGCCGTTTTTTCTTGTAATTATTAGTTAGCTAGCTATACGGTTAGGATTATAGTTTTTGTTTTATTTAGAATTATAGTTTTTGTTATGAATTAGGATTAGGATTATATTGTTAGCTAGGGTTAGGATTAATTATAATTTTTGTTATAGTTTTTTCTAGCTATAGTTAGGATTAATTATAATTATTTTAATTATAATTAGCTAGAGTGTTAGAATTAATTATAATTATTTTGTTATAGTTTTTTCTATAGTTTTTTATAGTTAGGATTATTATAAAAAGGATTATAATTAGGATTATTATAATTAGGATTATTAGGATTTTTTATTATAGTTTTTTATAGTTTTTTTATAGTTAGGATTATAATTAGGATTATTAGGGTTTTTTGTTATAGTTTTTTCTATAGTTTTTATATTAGGGTTTTTTTTGTTTTAGTTATTAAGATTATTGTTTTACCGCAAATAATATTAGGGTTATTTTTTTTTGTTTTAGTTATTAGGATTATTGTTTTTTCTAACCTGTTTAACTCTCTTTTTGTTATAGATAATTAAGTCATGGATCCATCTGAAGATCCTGGTCGCATCGGTGAAGGTTTTCTTCAGGGCATGATAAGAGGTGAAATTCCTCTTAATATTACTACCGGCGAAGATATTTTGCTTGAGGAAGAGATATCCTCATATCTGAATCCATCCGGTGATGGACTAGAGGAAAACCTAATGTACCAAGGGGAAGACCAGATGGACGAAGGGCAAACAAATAACAGCAATAATGATGGCCCCTCGACAGGATCCGGCGAGGTACATATATATATATATATAAAGTCTCGTGTTACCTCTATTCATTAACTGATCTAGATATACTCCCTCCATCCCAAAATAGATGTCTCAAATTTGTTAAAATTTGGATGAATCTAGACACTATTTAGTATATAGATTCATCCAAAATTTAAAAAACCCAAGACATCTATTCTTGGACGGAGAGAGTATATTAATCACTCTCTCTTCTTCTTTTAGCCCACCGGATCGAAGCAATCGACAGCTCCAGAGATGATGGTGATCAGAGGTTCACCATCGAAGAAATAGATGATGATGGTGAACCGATTGCTCCAGATAAGCATCGGAGGATGTTTATAAATCAATGCGGGTTGCTTGTTAGGGACAACCTGCGGATCACCATCCAAGAATGGAATCAGTCAAAGAAATCCGGTGAAGAATCTAGCTATGTCACCGATGATGCCAAAGATGACCTTTGGTAGAAGCTCATAGCGCATTTCATACTACCTCTAGAGTATGAAGAATTTGAGGTAGATGGTATTACCCCAAGGCTGGCTGGGCTTGAAAATAGAGCGAAAGTGAAGGAGTGGGCTCTGAGCAAGATGGGTGAACTGTACCGGAACCACAAGAAAAGTTTATACGCGAAATATGTCGCAAAAAAGAAACTCAGACTTCAAAGGAGTAAGCGAAGTTGAGAGGAAAACGATGGCCCGATTTTGTAAGTACAAGCAATCGATAAAGCAAAGACAAAGTCGGCAAAAAACGCGTTAAATGCTGCCAACAAGAAATACCATCATAAAATGGGGACAGGTGGCTACAAGAGTGCCGTCCCTAAGTGGGAAACTATGGAGAAGAACATGAGGGCTAGAGGCGTCACTCCTGGTACAGATGGATGGCCCGAGAGGTCAAAGCACTGGTAATGCGGCATGGGGATCCTTGGACCCGAAGCAGGAAGACATTATTTCATGATTAAATTCTAAAACCTCCCAAGACCTTATTAAAGCAATGAGCGATGCTCAATTGGGAGTGTTCCGTCCGAGAGAGAAACGGCGGTGGCATGCCCTAGGGAATCTGAAAGGGAGGACGAACACGAGGCAAAGGCCGGTGTCTCGTGGAATAAAGGGTTTCCTCAAGACGATGCGATTCTGAAGCCGTCGAGAAAGAAGGACCGGAGGCGACGGATCTCCAGGGTAGAGCAGGAGCTAGTTGATCTGAAGAACCTCATGCATGAAATTAGCCAAAGGCCGCCGTCGTCAACTCACCCATGGTCTGATGATCCTGCATTGGATCTTAGCTAGCGGAGAAGCAGCGTGGCTTCCACGGAGGTCCGGGCTGATGATCAAGCACTGCTGGATGATGCACCGGCTCCTCACTACCTCGTGGATGATGTCAGAGAGATGGCACAATGTGAGCTACATCAGCCAATGAACAAAATGTCCTTCAAGGTGGCGATCGGCACTGCTTTACCTTGTCTACCTGGAGAACTCCACCATCCACTTCCGATTCCACTAGGCTATGCTCGTGTCACGGTGGATCACATAATGGAGGATTTTGCGAACCTAGAGATTGAAATCTCTACGCTTGAAGGCCTTACGATACTAGGAGATGTCAAGCGCAAAATCATTCTATGGAATAAGAATTACATCAAGTTTCCAGGCTCGGAACCAAGGCCACCGACTACGACGAATCCAAGTCCACCCTGCATCAAACATCGTCAACCTCCAAGTCCACCCCAACCCGATTATTCCCAACCTCCAAGTCAACCCTGCCTCGCTGATGATCACCGCAACAGGAGTACATCAACTCGATCTCCACCTCCGCGCAATACTCGATCTATGCCTCCGCCTCCGTGCAATACTACTACCTCGTCGAAGAAACGGAAGTTCGACGGTCCCCCGCTCCCCACATCGAAGAAAGGTCAAACGGCAAAGATAGTCGACATCCCGCCGGCTCTTCCAAAGAGACCTTATGACAAGACCGATGAGGAAACTAACGCGGATGTGGTTGCCCAAGTTAAGGCGCATTTTGCACCCAAAAAGCCTTAGCCAAAGCTGGTATATAATGAAAAACCAAAAAGTGGGCTAAGTCCTTTCTTGAGCAACCATCCCAATCGATGAATCTAGAATTAGACTATGACCGGGAGATTATTAAGCAAGCACAGAAGAAAAAAATCACAAGTGCAAAAAGCGGGAAGCAAGTTGCCCAGCTCGGAGCACAGAAGAATCAATCGGTTGCCCCGCTCAAAGTCATTTCAGACCTCGACAAGGCCCTTCGGAGCTGAAATGGATATGGACATGCAAATAATGGACCCCAGAGCCCGTAATAATGCTGCACTTATGGTAATCACTGTATCGCAGGCCAAAGCACTTGCTAACGAAGGAAATATGTCTCTTGGTCAATATTTAGGCTATGAAGATACGCCAGTGGGTCAGATAGTACGACAGTATGTCCAAGGGGAGCCTCTAGTCAGTAATGAGGAGCTCGCGCATCTATCCACACATATGCGAAATCTGCACGAATGGTACATGTCGCAAGCAGAAAAAAGCATCAGAAAGATTGGTTTCCGGTGGACGTTAGAAATGAGCATCACTTCAAACCATACTCGATACAGGTTCAAATGACCGAACTGTTTCAGTTATACAACTAGCGCGCCCTCGACAAATCTATCATTGGTTGCTATTGTCTGTAAGTGATTTATTTCTATAATTAAGTTTTTAGCTCAGCTCGTTCATTGCATTTAATATATTATCCTAACTATATATCCTTTTGTATGATGATATTATATTCTGCAAAATGAAGATGCTTGAATGCAAAAGAGCTAGAAGATACGACATTGGGTTCATTGACCCATATATCGTTAATGAATATACGTTAAAGAATCACCCCAAGGGCGTGGAGGAAGACACATGCGGGTTCTTAACCGAGAATAATTTTGTTAAGGAAATACTATTTTCTTACAACTTCAAGTGAGTGTTTATATCTTGTACACATTTTATTTTTGCTTACTGGATGAGCTATGCATGTATGCTTATGTAAACGTTCGCAGATTCCACTGGATCTTGCTAAACATTCAAGTTGACAACTCGCTAGTTGAAGTCCACGACTCATTAAGTTGGGACCAAGAGCAGTGGAGCGACATGAAAGCAATGCTCCATAAGTAATTTCAATCATTATCGCATTATATCGTCCTCTTTTATTCATTTCCTGATATCAAGTAACTAATAACTCCTTTGTTCATTTTCTTTGCTGAGCAGGTGTTGGACACGGTTCAGACAGAAAATACCAGGTCCATTCAAAGAGGAGTTAACTTATAAAATGGTGAAGAGTTTACAACAGCCACCGGGAACTCATTTATGTGGATACTATGTCTGCGAGTACATCCGTGAGTTGACCAGTGAGCGGAAAGTTGAATCACATTATACTTATGATTTGCGGGAGAAATTAGAGCCAGACCAGTGCATAAGAGCAATTCAAGAGGAGCTGACTGGATTTATGATGAAGGAAGTCCTTGATGTATATGGAGAGCATTATGCGGATGACGTGGAACTCGATTTGCCTTAGTCATCTCCATGTAGCTGATATGATAATATATATTCATCAATGACCATGTAATTTCAAAACATTTCTTCCTTTTGATATGATTGATTATATGTATGCTTGCAAGGGATCGATTATGTATATAAATGCATCGACATGTAGTGTGTAAGTAGTAGCGAATAATATGTATACTGAAATATATGTTTGAATTATAGTGAAACACAAAACAAAAAAGGAATGAAATGGCAAAAAAAAGGAAATACACAATCTCTACCGCGGCAGAGAAACACACAATTCTCTGCGGCGACAGGAAACCTTTTAGTCCCGGGTGATGTTACGGCCCGGGACTAGAGGGTTTCCGCCCCCACGGCCCTGAAACAGCCATGTGGGTGTTATCAATCGCGGGTCGTAGCGAGCCGGGACTAGAAGGGGGTCTCTAGTCCCGTTTATGATCCAGCCCAAAACCAGGACTAAAGCCGATTCGGCCATGTTGTAGACCCTTTTTCCACCAGTGTTTGAAGTTACAGGGTGAAATACCTGGACACATATAGTAATTCCAAGACATACAGAGAAGTCGCACACGGCTGGAATCCGACACTGTCTCGCTCTATGCAGACGATGTTGTTGTTTTCGCCAAACCAGAGCCAAGGGAATTAGAGGCAGTGTGCACAATCCTGGATGGCTTTGGTGGGACCTCTGGGCACCAAGGGTTGCTTCCATGCAAATCATCATGAGATCCAAACTAATCTACCAGCTTACGGCCTTATACCTCGACACATGGGTGCTTCACTTTGCTGACAAGCTGAGACAAGGTTTATTATGGGTGGGGAAGGAAGACGAGAGAGGCGGCAACTTCGTAATTCTTGTTGGACCTTCAAAAAGTTTGCTCTTGCCCACGAAGAACGCGAAAACGGTGTCTATTAGGCACAACATATGGAAAGTTGTATTGATTGTATCATACTTCTAAAATCATTGTCGGACCATCAAAAAGTGTGCTATAGCCCACGAAAAGGGCCAAAAACTTCGTAACGAGTGTCTCAAAACTTTGAAATTCTCGTTGAACTCTCAAAAAGTATGCTATTACCGACACAAAACGCGAAAACACTGGCTTTTTTGGCATAGCCTATCCAAACTGGTATTGATTGAATCAGACTTCTGAAATCATGGTCGGACACTCAAAAAGTGTGCGATAGCCCATGAAACCGTCCAAAAATGCAAAAGATTGACTTCTGACGTAGCCTATGAAAACGTTCGTATATTTTGAGTCGCTTCTACGGAGAAAAGGGCATCCGCCTGGACCTGTCATCAGTCGCGCACCCACAGTCCAACGGACAGTGCGAGCGCGCTAACGGACTGGTCCTAGCCGGAGTCAAGCCAAGGCTGATCAAACCACTCATCAGATCACCCGGATGCTGAATAGAGGAATTGACAGCCCTGCTCTGGAGCCTACGCACCACCCCCAACCGCTCAACCGGCTTCACCCTGTTCTTCCTTGTCTATGGGGCAGAGGCAGTTCTCCCTACAGACATCTAGTTCGACGCACCCCGCAAGCAGCTCTACACGGAGCAGGAGGCCAAAGAAGCGCGAGAGGACAGTGTGGACCTGCTCGAGGAAGCGTGAGAGTTAGCTTTGTCCAGGTCAACAATCTATCAGCAAGACCTATGCCGGTACCACGCCAGCCGGATCCGGCCTACCTCTTTCCGTGAGGGAGATCTGGTGCTACGCCTGGTCCAAAGCACAAAAGGAACGCACAAGCTGTCCCCACCATGGGAAGGCCCATTCATCGTCAGCCGCGCACTTCACAACAATTCATATTATCTGATCGATGCCCAGCAGCCGGTGAAAAACAAGGTAGATCCCTCAGACGAGGAGACGGAACACCCATGGAACGCGAGCCTACTCCGGCCATTTTACACTTGATCAAGAAGTGTATGTACCTCCCTTTTCATGTAAAAAATGAACAAGCTTGGAAGCCTCGGCGTAGTACCGAGGACTTTGTCCCAATTTCGCATACCACATTCGCCCCTGTACCGGCTGGCCCGAACACCCATGACTTCTATAGGCGGCATAATATTGCACAAAGTGCCTAGAGCAAACTCTTTGGTTTCGACAGGGCGCAAGACTGTCGACCCGGCAAGAGCGAAGCTAAAAGCACACACCTCAATAAAATTCTAATGCAGAAGATAGGGGTGCCTGGGCGAACCGGTCGTGCCTGCATGAGTTAAGCCAACAATAACGGACCGAAGTATCACGAGGCACGCCAGCTCATCCTTTCCTTCGGTTTTGGCTGCAGACTGCAACCCGGCTGGCAGCCAGCAAGGGTAGCGCTCGAAAGGCCAATGCTCGGTGATAAAAGGGGAGTTGCTAACGGCCTAGATCGAAAGGGCATGTCTCCTTTTTTCTTTTTTCGTTCAGCCCTAACTATGAACGGATGCATGCATAACGAAACTAACCCAAAGCAACATTGTGTCTCGCACGACACGAGCCACAACTTGGCAGGAAATATGAAGGCGAGGAGCTTCGACCCAGCTGGCTACCCCAGCCGCCCGAACCTCGAGGACTACACCAAGTGGGCGCGCTCCCGCGCACCCATTAACATAAGTGAAGATGGCAAGGAGCTTCGAGCTGGCTGGCCATCTCAGCCGGCCCGAACCTCGGGGACTACACCCAGTGGGCCCGCTCCCGCGCACCCATCAACATAAGAGAAAATGGCAAGGAGCTTCGACATGGCTGGCTACCCCAGCCGACAACAATCCCAAACACCACAATCAATGAATACATAACAACAGTCAGACGGAGTGCGCTCAAGAATTGAAGGGGCACCAAGAGATTTAAGCAGAACACGAAGGTTTTGCGCTCAATTCAAAGTCTGACGTTCATCAAAGTGTAGCACCAAAAAAATACGAAGTTCAAAAATACACCCGGCATCCCGAGGATCAAGGTTCAGCGGCAGGAGCGATAGAGGGAGCGTCATTAGCTGGAGCAGGAGACGGACGGCGGAGGGGCACCAAAGCCGGCTCAGAGCTTGGCTGGTGGAGGCGACATCGATGGGATTCAGGCGCCGGGTCCGTGGAACGGCAGCGGATATGCGGGTCGCGAAAATCACGCCCAAGTCCACGTAGGTGCCAATCTTCACCCCGCAGAACCGGATTGCTGGAATGCTGTCACAAAGGCCCTCGTAGCTCGTCCTAAGACGGAAACCACGTGTGAGCACACCAAGGTCAGCCCCGGGATACCACGACTTGACCAACGCTAGAGACATATCCACACCGCCTCAGGCCGCCCATTACTTGTGGATGTCCTGGAACGGCGGAGGTTATCGAATGTTTCCTTCAGATCCTCGAGGAGTGTGTGCCTCTGCGTCTTGATGACAACGTCGTGGCGTGCGTGCACGTTTTTGCCGATCTGCGTCTGCAATCATTTCTGCATGCAGCGCTGATAGGTTTCTCCTACGTTCTTCAAGCCGAAGGGCATGGTGGTGTTGCAGTAAGCTCCATACGTGGTTATGAATGATGTCTTTATTTGATCGGTTACGTTGAGCTTGATCTGGTGATAGCCCGAGCAAGCGTCCAGAAAAGACAACAAATCACACCCGGCGGTGGAGTCGATGACTTGATCAATCCGCGGTAGAGCAAAAGGATCCTTAGGGCATGCCTTGTTGAGACTAGTGTAGTCAACACATATGCTCCATGTCTTGTTCTTCTTTAGCACCAACACCAGGTTGGCGAGCCATTCCGGGTGGAAAACTTCCATGATGAAGCCGGCTGCGAGCAGCCGTGTGATCTCTTTACCGATGGTTCTTCTTTTTTCTTCTGTGAAGCAACATAAATATTTCTTGACCGATTCGCGTCTGGTCGAACATGAAGAGAGTGCTCGGTGAGTTCCCTCGGGATACGTGGCATGTCTTTGGGGCACCATGCGAAAATTTGGGCTTGAACTGTGATTCTCCAGCCGGTTTGGGTTCTCCAGCCGGCATATCCTTCTGCAGATCCGCCACATTCTGCATTAGGACGTGTTTCTCCTCAGCAATAATCATTGCTTCGGCTAGCTTGGATCCGTCTGAGGCACACTTGATCGAACACTTGTAGCATTCGTCGATGGTGATCACTCCCTTTGGGCCTGGCAACTTCATCTTCAGGTATGCATAGTGCGGCACTCCCATGAACCGTGTGAGGGATGGGCGCCCTAGTATGTCATGGTATGCACTGGAGAAGTTCACAACCTCGAACCAAATTGGTTCACGACGAAAGTTGTTCTCGCTGCCAAAGATGACGTTCAGCCGGATCTTGCCGATTGGCGAGTGTGACGGACCTGGTACCACTCCGTGAAACGAAGTACTTGCGGGCTACAACTGGGACTCGCTGATGCCGAGCCGTTCGAGGCTGCTATGGTACAGGAGGTTGATGCTGCTGCCGCCATTGATGAACACATGGGAGAAACGACACGAGTCCTTCTTGGAAACAATGATATGGTCGAGGACCAGCACATAGCTACCAGGGTTTGGTAACACAGCCGACTAATTTTCGTTTCTCCAAGTGATCGCCTGGTCCGACCAATGCAGGGCGATTTGCACTACCCATTAGACCAGATACATGTTTGAGAGATATGACCAAAAATCGTTGTTTTTGCGTTTATGGGCGTTTTCAATAGCTATTGCCCATAGTTTTGGGGTTCAATAGGGATTTGCATGGCTAGTAAAACTGGATACATGATTGAGAGTTATGACCAAAAACTGGCCGTTGTCACGATTTATGGACGTTTTCATGAGCTATTACCAACCGTTTTGTTTTTTCCAGGGAGATTTACATGACTTGTAACACCTGATTCACGTTTTAGAGTTGTGAGCAAAAACTCGTCGTTTTCATGTTTTATGGCCCTTTTCACGAGCTATTGCCCACAGTTTTGGTGTTCCAGGACGATTTGCAGGGCCCAACAGCCCCAATACATGTTTAAGATATGAGCAAAAACTGGTCGTTTTCACATTTTATGGCCGTTTTCATGTGCTATTACCCACCGTTTTGGGGTTCTAGGGTGATTTACACGACTCGTAACACCCGATACATGTTTGAGAGTTATGACCAAAACTCAACGTTTTCGCGTTTTATGGCCTATTTCATGAGCTATTGGCCACGCTTTGGTGTTCGAGGGATTTGCAGGCCCAATGAACCAATACATGTTTGAGAGATATGATCAAAACTGGTCGTTTTCGCTTTTATGGCCATTTTATGTGCTATAACCCACCGCTTTGGGGTTCTAGGGTAATTTACATGACTCGTAACACCGATACATGTTTGAGAGTTATGACCAAAAACTCAACGTTTTCGCGTTTTATGGCCTATTTCATGAGCTATTGCCACTTTTTGGTGTTCTAGGGGATTTGCATGGCCCATAAGAACCGATAGATGTTTGAGAAATATGACCAAAATTGTTGTTTTCGTTTATGGACGTTTTCATGAGCAATTGCCCATAATTTTGGGGTTCAATGGAGATTTGCATGTCCAAAGAAACCGGATACATTTTAAGAGTTATGACCAAAGATTCATCGTTTTCACGATTTATGGTCATTTTCATGAGTTATTGCCCATAGTTTTGGGATTCGAGGCGATTTACATGAGTCGTAACACCGGTACACATTTGAGAGTTATGAGCAAAAACTCATTTTCATGTTTATGGCCGTTTTCATCGCCTATTTCCCACAATTTTGGGGTTCTAGGAGATTTACAACTCGTCACCCGATACATGTTTGAGAGTTATGACCAAAAACTTCGCTTTCACGTTCATGGCCCACAGTTTTGGGGTTCAATGGAGATTTGCATGGCTAGTAAAACCGGATACATTTTTGAGAGTCATGACCAAAACCCGCTTTTTTTGTTTATGTCTGCTTTTCTTGTGCTATGTCCCACCATTTTGGGATTGAATGGGATTTTCCCAAGTAGTAAAACCTAATACATGTTTGAGAGTTTTGACCAAAAACTCGCTGTTCATGATTTATGGACGTTTTCATGAGCTATTACCAACCGTTTTGGTTTTCCAGGGCGATTTACATGACTTGTAATACCCGATACACGTTTGAAAGTTGTGAGCAAAAAATCGTCGTTTTCATGTTTTATGGCCCTTTTCATGATCTATTTCCCACAATTTTGGTGTTCCAGGGCGATTTGCAGGACCCAACAGACCCAATACATGTTTGAGAGATATGAGCAAAAACTGGTCGTTTTCGTGTTTTATGGCTGTTTTCATGTGCTATTGCCCACCGTTTTGGGGTTCTAGGCTGATTTACACGATTCGTAACACCCGATACATGTTTGATAGTTATGACAAAAAATCAACCTTTTCGCGTTTTATGGCCTATTTCATGAGCTATTGCCCACAGTTTTGGTGTTCCAGGGGGATTTGCATGGCCCATAAGAACCGATAGATGTTTGAGAAATATGACCAAAAATTGTTGTTTTCGCGTTTATGGACGTTTTCATGAGCAATTGCCCATAATTTTGGGGTTCAATGGAGATTTGCATGTCCAGTAAAATCGGATACATGTTTAAGAGTTATGACCAAAGAGTCATCGTTTTCGTGATTTATGGTCATTTTCACGAGCTATTGCCCATAGTTCTGGGATTCCAGGGCGATTTACATGACTCGTAACACCAGGTACACATTTGAGAGTTATGAGCAAAAACTCGTCGTTTTCATGTTTATGGTCGTTTTCATCAGCTATTTCCCACAGTTTTGGGGTTCTAGGGAGATATACACGACTCGTAACACCCGATATATGTTTGAGAGTTATGACCAAAAACTCGGAGTTTTCACGTTTTATGGCCCACAGTTTTGGGGTTCAATGGAGATTTGCATGACCAATAAAACCGATTACATTTTGAGAGTCATGACAAAAAACTCAGCGTTTTCTTAATTTATGCCTGTTTTTGTATGCTATTGACCCCTGTTTTGGAGTTACATGGCGATTTTCACTACCCATAAGACCCGATATATGTTCGAGAGATATGACTATAAATCATTGTTCTCGCGTTTATGGACGTTTTCAATAGCTATTGCCCATAGTATTTGTAGGGGTTCGTAGCATGGAAAACAAAAATTTTCTATCGCATACAAACAAACAAGCCAAGATCTATCTACTAGATTGTAGCAACGAGTCGATGGAGGAACTCACCCTCGAAGATTCCAAAGTGGTTAACGAGAGCGGATTCTCGTGGGTGATGTAGTCGCATTTTCCCGATCTCAAGATCGTGGACGATCCTTCCAGCGCCATCGCTCCGCAGCGCTCCCGCAATCGGTCACACGCTCGGTACTCGACGAAGACCTTCCTCTCCTTGTTCCAAAGAAAATGAGGTTGTAGCACTCTCCTCGCGATTCCGGCAAAGACAACTGGCGTGGTACCGAAGTAGAGGGAGATCCCGCAGGCTTCGCCTTAAGCCAAAAGTAGTATGGTGGAGCTTATGAGAGAGAGGATTAGTGGCCTAGTAATTAGACACACCAATTAGAGGGCTCTAAACCAATTAGAAGGCTCTAAACTGTTGGCTAAAGCAATTAGAAGCTCTAAACCAAAACAGCTCTAAACCGAGATCTAGAGTAGAAAGTAAAGCGTCTATGGAGGAGCCCTGCCTCCTTTTATGGGAGGGAGGTCCTGGCGCCAGGAGGGAGGAGTCCCTCCCAAGTCGGCCTTGGGCTGGGCGCCCCGAGGAGTCCTACCTCCTCCAGGTTGGTTCCAACTCCTCTTGCTTGTTTCCCACGCTTGTTTTGGCGCTTGACTTTCAAACCGACATTTGACTTTTCTGCTTTAGGATTCAATTTAATCCTTTATTTGGGACAGCAATAACACTTAGTACATGATGCAATCATTCAATGATCAATGACACATTCATGTACCCTTCCCCGGAGTGCCGGACAATCCGAACCTTCTAGAACATTCCGATGAAAACACGGAATCATTCCCGAACTCAAACGGGACTTTCCTTATATGAATCTTATTCTCGGACCATTCCGGATCACCTCGTGATATCCCGATCCCATCCGAGACTCAACAACATTCGGTCTCTTTCTCATAATACCATAACTACTCAAACAACGTCAATCCTTAAGTGTGTCTCCCTACGGTTCGTGAATTATGCGACATGATCGAGACACTTCTCGAACAATAACCAATAGAGGAATCTGAAATTCATATGGCTCTACATATTTCTACGATTACTTTACATCGAATGAACCACTTACATACGATACCAATTTCCCTTTGTCTCACGATATGTTACTTACCCAAGGTTATGATCGCTTGATCTCTCGCATACCTAGTTCAACCTTGTTATTGATAAGTACTCTTTTCTCGTTCCGTGATATGTGATCCCTTGTGACCAAGTCACATGCTTGCAAGCTAATTGGATGACATTCCACCGAGAGGGCCTGAGTATATCTATCCGTCATGTGGATGGACAAATCCCACTCTTGATCCATGTGTCTCAACCAATACTTTCCGAACACTCAATGCCACTTTTATAACCACCTTACGGTGTGGTGTTTGATGTCATCAAAGCATCCATCCGGTAAAGGTGATATGCATGATCTCATGGTCGAAGGAATTAGGTTACTATGTATCGTAAAGCATATAGCAATTGAACTAATGAAATGACTTGATCTTTATGCTACGCTTATCTATAGGAGTATGTCCACCATATCATTCTCCTAACGATATGATCTTGTTGTTGATAACATCTCAATGTTCATGATAGGGAAACCACAATCATTAATCAACCAACAAGCTAGTGAAGTATAGAGGCTATACTAGGGACTTCAAATTAAGTTTACAAATCACACAAGTATCAATGTTTCCTTGTTAATACTATTATAGCATGAATGCAAACATTTATCATAAACACAAAGATATAATAATAACTACATTTATTATTGCCTCTAGGGCATATCTCCAACAGCCTCCCACTTGCACTAGAGTCATCTAATCTAGATTACATGGTAATATACCAACACCCATGGCAGTTTGGTGTTGGTCATGTTTTGCCCTGGAGAGGTTTAGTCAATCTGATCCGCCACATTCAGATCTGTGTGTACTTTGCAAATCTTTATATCCCCATCCCGGATATGTTCTCGAATAGCGTGAAAACGCAGCTTGATATGCTTCAGCTTCTTGTGTGACCTTGGTTCTTAAGATTGGCTATGGCGCCCATGTTATCACAAGAGATAGACATTGGGTCCAGCGACTTGGAACCACACCCAGCTCAGAATGAACTCCTTCATCCATATCGCTTGTGAAGCCTCGGCAGCCATGTATTCGATTCAGTTGAAGATCTCGCCACAACGCTTTGCTTTGCACTCCTCCAGCTAACCTGCACCATTCAAAATAAATACGATCCGGATTGTGATTTAGAATCATCCGGATCGGTGTTCCAACTAGCATCGGTGTAACCATTAACAACGAGCCGTTCATCACCTCCATAAGAAAGAACCATATCCTTAGTTCTTCTCAAGTACTTAAGGATGTTTTTGATCATTGTCCAATGATCCACTCTGGATCACTTTGATATCCTAGTTAAACTAACAAAGATATGCAATGTCGGTCTAGTACATAGCATGGCATACATTAGAGATCCTATGGCTGAGGCATAGGGAGTCTTACTCATCCTTTCTCTATCTTCGCCGATGTCGGACTTTGAGTTTTACTCAAGGTCGATAAGCAACATGGGCAAGAACCCTTTCTTGCTTTCCTCCATTCCAAATCTCTTTAGAACTTTGTCCAAATATGTACTGTGACAATGATATTTGGCGCTTCGATCTATCTCTATAAATCTTTATGCCTAATATGTAAGCTGCTTCGCCAAGATCCTTCATTGAAAAACTATTATTCAAATATTCCTTGACACTATTAAGAAGGTCTACATCATTCCCAATCAACAATATGTCATCCACATACGATTAAGAATGCTACAGAGCTCCCACTCACTTTCTTGTAAATACAAGCTTCTCCATAAGTTTGTATAAAACCAAAACTTTTGATTACCTTATCAAAACGTTGATTCCAACTTCGGATGCTTGCTTCAATCCATAGATGGACCGTTGAAGTTTGCATACCTTGTTAGCATCTTTAGGATCGACAAAACCTTTGGGTTGCATCATATACAACTCTTCATCAATGTCTCCATTGAGGAATGCTGTTTTGACATCCATCCGCCATATCTCATAATCATAATATGCGATTGCTAACATAATCCTCACAGATTTTAGCTCACATGGTGAGAATGTCTCATCGTAGTCAACTCCTTGAATTTGTCGAAACCCTTTTGCGACAAGTCGAGCTTTATAGACAGAACATTACCATCAAGATCTGCTTTCTTCTTGAAAATCCATTTGTTCTCGACAGCCTTCCGCCATCCCAGAAGTCCACCAAAGTCCATACTTGGTTTTCGTACATGGATCCAATCTCGGATTTCATGGCTTCTTGCCATTTATTGAATCTGGGCTCATCATCGCTTCCTCATATGTCTCGGGTCATCGGTGTTGTCCACCACCATGACATTCATAACGGAATCATACCAACTGGAGTGGTACGAGTTCTCTGATCTCCGAGGCTCAGAGCAACTTCAACCAAGTTTCATGATCATCATCATTAGCTTCCTCCCTTATTGGTGCAGTGCACCACAGAACTTCTTCCGTGCTGCGCTACTCGCAATTTCGAGAGAAGGTTCAACAACCTCGTCGAGTTCTACTTTCCTTCCAGTCACTTCTTTCGAGAGAAATTCCTTCTAGAAAGGATCCATTCTTAGCAACGAATGTTTTGCCTTCGGATCTATGATAGAAGGTATACCCAATAGTTTCCTTTGGGTATCCTATGAAGACGATTTTTCCGCTTTGGGTTCAAGCTTGTCCGGCAGACTTCTTTACATAGGCTTCAGATCCCCAAACTTTAAGGAACGACAATTTGGGTTTCTTCCCAAACCATAATTCATACGGTGTCGTTTCAACGGATTTAGACGGTGCCCTATTTAAAGTGAATGCGGTGTTTTCTAATGCATAACCCCAAAATGATAGCGTAACTGTAAGTGACATCATAGAACGAACCATATCTAAGAGAGTTCGACACGACGTTCGGATACACCATTACGCTGTGGTGTTCCGGTGTCAATTGTGAAAGTATTCCACTTCTTTAAATGCTCGCCAAACTCGTAATTAGATATTCACCTCCACGATCGTAACGTAGAAATTTAATCTTCTTGTTACGTTGATTCTCTACCTCACTTTGAAACTCCTTAAACTTCTCGAAAGTTTCAGACTTATGTTTCATGAAATAGATATACCCATATCTACTCAAGTCATCCGTGAAGGTAAGAACATAACGATAACCATCACATGATGCTACACTCATTGGACCACACACATCGGTATGTATGATTTCCAATAAGTCCGTAGCTCGCTCCATCATACCGTAAAATGGAGTCTTAGTCATTTTTCCCATCGACATGCTTCGCATCTTTCAAGTGATTCAAAATCAAGTGATTCAAGAAGTCCATCGAATGGAGTTTCTTCATACGTTTCACTCCGATGTGACCAAGACGCAGTGCCACATATAGGTCGAATTATCGCTGATTTCAAACGTTTAGCCTCAATGTTGTTGATATGTGTATTTCCACCATCGAGATTCAATAAGAATAGACCATCTATCAAAGGTGCATGTGCGTAAAACATATTACTCATATAAATCGAACAACCATTATTCTCGACTTAACAAGTAACCGTCTCGCAATAAACAAGATCCCGAGATAATGTTCATGCTCAACGCAGCACTAAATAACAATTATTTAAGTATAAAACTAATCCCGATGGTAGATGAAGAGGTAGCGTGTCGACCGCGATCACATCAACCTTTGATCCGCTTCCCACGCCGCATCGTCACCTCGCTCTTCGCTAGCTTCCGCTTATTCGCAAAGACTGCTTCGAGTTACAAATATGAGCAACCGAACCAAGATCAAATACCTGTGCACTACTATTTAGTACTAGTGAGATACACATCAATAACATGTATATCGGATATACCTTTCTTCTTGATGTTGCCGCTTCAGATCCGCCAAGTACTTTGGGCAATTCCGCTCAAAGGACCTTCTCCCTTGCAAGAAAGCACTCGGTTTCAGGCTTAGGTCCAGCCTTGGTCTTCTTCGTCGGGCGTGGTAGCTTTCTTACCACCCTTCTTGAAGTGTCCTTTGCTTAGACTTGCCTTTTCTTGAATTTGGTGGTCTTATTGACCAACAACACTTGGTGCTCTTTCTTGATCTCCACTTCGCAGATTTCAACATGGCAAAGAGTTCTGGCAACGTCTTGTTCATGTTCTGCATGTTGTAGTTCATCACAAAGTTCTTGTAACTTGGTGGTAGTGATTGTAGGACACGGTAAATCCCCAAAGCATTAGGAATCACTATACCCAAGCTTTGAAGTTTATTTATGCCTGACATCTTAAGCACATGCTCACTGACGGAGCTGCCTTCTTCCATCTTGCAGTTAAAGAACTTTTCAGAAGCCTCATAGCTTTCAATTGCCGCATGAGTCTCAAAAATCAATTTGAGATCCTCGACAATATCATGTGGGTCTGACTCTTCAAACCTTTTCTGAAGCTCCGATTCTAAACCATACAAGATAGCACACTGAACTATGGAGTACTGATTCTTCCGAGCGAGGTAAACATTCTTTACTTCATCGGAAGCAGTGGCAGTGGGTCACCCAAGTGCATCCAAAGACATAGGTCAAATTACCAAATGAGGACAATCCTCAAATTGCGAACCAATCCGCCGGTTGCTTCCATTGTTGTTCAACTTTTCTTTCTCTAGGAACGCATTAAAATTGATGGTAGGGGCTGCCATTGATCTACAACATATTTGCAATAGTTTAGACTAAGTTTATGACAAATCGAGTTCAAATTAATTAATGAAATTAAACTAGGTGAACTCCCACTCAAAACAATATCCTCACATTGTTTTAGTGATCACATGAACCAAATCCACCACATCAACACCGATCATCACGAGAGTTGATATAGTTTCAATGGCGAACAATCATCATGTTCATCATATCTACTATACGATTCATGCTTTACCTTTCGTAATCCGTGTTCCGAGACCATGTCTCGTACATGCTAGGCTCGTCAAGATCAAACCTTAGTTTCGCATGAGCAAATCTGCTTGCTCACGTTGTATACACTTGCGTAATCTAGAACACCCGATCATCACGTGGTGCTTCAAACAACAAGCTTTAGCAACGGTGCTAACTAAGGGTGAACACTTTATGATTTGAAATTGATGTGCATGAGGGATCATCTTATAATGCTACCGCTGCTACTAAGCAATACAAGATGCATAAAGGATTAACATCACATGCAATTCAATATATATGTGATATGATATGGTTTTTCTTCGTGCCTTCGATCTCCATCTTCAAGCACGAACATGATCTCCATCATCACCGGCATTGCATCAAGGTCAATGACGCTTCTCCATGGTTGTCGCCCACCGGCTTCAACTATTACAACTACTTTGAATAGACACGCAGGTCTTAGAAATTAAAGACAACCATATGGCTCCGCGGTTGTCGACTTACAATAAGGAACATTGCATACATCGAATATAATCACAATCATGGCCATATCACATCATTGCACACCTCGCAAAACAAAGTTAGACGCTTCTACTTTCTTTGCATATTTTACGTGGTTTGGGGCTTTCAATAAGTGTCGTTCTAACTTACGAACAAGAACCACAACATTGATACTAGCATTGTTGATCACCCGTTGTAAATTGGATCTTAACTATGCTAGGAGAAACATGCACCCATAAAGCCACTTATGCAATACAAGTTACATGTCAAGCGTGGAGCAAGTCTCATGAACGATGTCATGTAAGGTTAGCCCGGCCGCTTCATCCCAACATACCGCAAGATGCAAAGTACACAAAAGCAATCTACAATAAAAGCATCAACGCCCATGACCATTGTGTTCTACTCGCAACAGATCTACATATAGACACGGCTCACGATACCATTTGAGGGGTTCGTAGCATGGAAAACAAAAATTTTCTATCGCATACAAACAAACAAGCCAAGATCTATCTACTAGATTGTAGCAACGAGTCGATGGAGGAACTCACCCTCGAAGATTCCAAAGTGGTTAACGAGAGCGGATTCTCGTGGGTGATGTAGTCGTACTCTTCCCGATCTCAAGATCGTGTGGACGATCCTTCCAGCGCGTTCGGCAGCGCTCCCGATCGGTCACGTTCGGTACTCGGCGAAGACCTTCCTCTCCCTTGTTCCAGCAGCGGAGGTTGTAGCACTCTCCTCGCGATTCGGCAGCACTGGCGTGGTACCGAAGTAGAGGGAGATCCCGAGGCTTCGTTTAAGCCGGTGCGGTATGGTGGAGCTTATGAGAGAGAGGATTAGTGGCCTAGTAATTAGACACACCAATTAGAGGGCTCTAAACCAATTAGAAGGCTCTAAACTGGCTAAAGCAATTAGAAGCTCTAAACCAAAACAGCTCTAAACCGGAGATCTAGAGTAGAAAGTAAAGCGTCTATGGAGCCCTGCCCCTCCTTTTATGGGAGGGAGGTCCTGGCGCGCCAGGGGGAGGAGGAGTCCCTCCTCCCCAAGTCGGCCTTGGCTGGGCGCTTTGGAGGAGTCCTACTCCTCCTCCAGGTTGGTTCCAACTCCTCTTGCTTGTTTCCCACAGTTTCTTGTTTTGGCAGTTTGACTTTCAACCTGGACATTTGACTTTTCTGTTTTAGGATTCAATTTAATCCTTTATTTGGGACAGCAATAACACTTAGTACATGATGCAATCATTCAATGATCAATGACACATTCATGTACCCTTCCCCCCCGGAGTGCCGGACAATCCGGAACCTTCTAGAACATTCCCGATGAAAACACCGGAATCATTCCCGAACTCCGAAACGGGACTTTCCTTATATGAATCTTATTCTCGGACCATTCCGGATCACCTCGTGATATCCGGATCCCATCCGAGACTCAAACAACATTGGTCTCTTTCTCATAATACCATAACTACTCAAACAACGTCGAATCCTTAAGTGTGTCTCCCTACGGTTCGTGAATTATGCGAGACATGATCGAGACACTTCTCGAACAATAACCAATAGAGGAATGAAATTCATATGCCCACATATTTCTCGATTACTGCGATCGAATGAACCACTTACATACGATACCAATTTCCCTTTGTCTCACGATATGTTACTTACCCAAGGTTATGATCGTCGGTATCTCTGCATACCTAGTTCAACCTTATTCTTGATAAGTACTCTTTTCTCGTTCGTGATATGTGATCCCTTGTGACCAAGTCACATGCTTGCAAGCTAATTGGATGACATTCCACCGAGAGGGCCAGTATATCTATCCGTCATGTGGATGGACAAATCCCACTCTTGATCCATGTGTCTCAACAATACTTTCGAACACTCAATGCCACTTTTATAACCACCTGTTACACGGTGGTGTTTGATGTCATCAAAGCATCCATCCGGTAAAGGTGATATGCATGATCTCATGGTGAAGGAATTAGGTTACTATGTATCGAAAGCATATAGCAATTGAACTAATGAAATGACTTGATCTTTATGCTACGCTTATCTATAGGAGTATGTCCACCATATCATTCTCCTAACGATATGATCTTGTTGTTGATAACATCTCAATGTTCATGATAGGGAAACCACAATCATTAATCAACCAACAAGCTAGTGAAGTATAGAGGCTATACTAGGGACTTCAAATTAAGTTTACAAATCACACAAGTATCAATGTTTCCTTGTTAATACTATTATAGCATGAATGCAAACATTTATCATAAACACAAAGATATAATAATAACTACATTTATTATTGCCTCTAGGGCATATCTCCAACAGTATTGGCGTTCAATAGGGATTTGCGTGGCCAGTAAAACTGGATACATGTTTGAGAGATATGACCAAAACCTCGTCATTTTCATGATTTATGTATGTTTTCATGAGCTATTGGCCATAGTTTTGGGATTTCCGAGCTATTTAAAGGACGCGTCACACCCGATACGTGTTTGAGAGTTATGAGCAAAAACTCGTCGTTTTATGGCCGTTTTCATGTGCTATTGCCCACATTATTGGGGTTCTAGGGTGATTTACACGACCCATAACACCAGATAAACGCTTGAGAGTTATGACGAAAAAATAGATGTTTTCGCGTTTTATGGCCGAATTCATGAGCTATTGCCCACAATTATGGTGTTATAGGGCGATTTGCACTACCCATAAGACCCGATACATGTTTGAGAGATATGACCAAAAATCGTTATTTTCGCGTTTATGGACGTTTTCAATAGCTATTGCCCACAGTTTTGGGGTTCAATAGGGATTTGCATGGCTAGTAAAACCGGATACATGTTTGAGATTTATGACCAAAAACTCGCCGTTCTCGCGATTTATGGACGTTTTCATGAGCTATTACCAACCGTTTTGGTTTTTCCAGGGCGATTTACATGAATTGTAATACCCGATACACGTTTGAAAGTTGTGAGCAAAAAATCATCGTTTTCATGTTTTATGGCCCTTTTCACGAGCTATTGCCCACGGTTTTGGTCTTCTAGGGCTATTTACAGGGCCCAATATCCCCAATACAAGTTTGAGAGATATGAGCAAAAAAAGGTCGTTTTCGCATTTTATGGCCTTTTCATGTGCTATTACCCACCGTTTTGGGGTTCTAGGGTGATTTACACGACTCGTAACACCCGATGCATGTTTGAGAGTTATGACCAAAAACTCAAAGTTTTCGTGTTTT
Organism: Avena longiglumis; assembly: GCA_030063025.1. Lineage (NCBI taxonomy): Eukaryota > Viridiplantae > Streptophyta > Magnoliopsida > Poales > Poaceae > Avena > Avena longiglumis. The sequence continues at coordinate 5,919,604 of CP125975.1, forward strand.
ATGGCCTATTTCATGTGCTATTGCCCACAATTTTGGTGTTCCAGGTGGATTTGCATGGCCCAGAAGAACCGATAGATGTTTGAGAAATATGACCAAAAATTGTTGTTTTCGCGTTTATGGACGTTTTCATGAGCAATTGCCCATAATTTTAGGGTTCAATGGAGATTTGCATGTCAAGTAAAACCGGATACAATTTAAGATTTATGACGAAAGAGTCATCGTTTTCGCGATTTATGGTCATTTTCATGAGCTATTGCCCATAGTTTTGGGATTCCAGTGCGATTTATATGACTCGTAACACTCGGTACACGTTTGAGAGTTATGAGCAAAAACTCGTCGTTTTCATGTTTATGGCCGTTTTCATCAGATATTTCCCACAGTTTTGGGGTTCCAGTGAGATTTACACAACTCGTAACACCCGAAACATGTTTGAGAGTTATGACCAAAAACTCGGCGTTTTCACGTTTCATGGCCCACAGTTTTGGGGTTCAATGGAGATTTTCATGGCGAGTAAAACCGGATACATTTTTGAGAGTCATGACGAAAAACCCTGTGTTTTCTTGTTTTATGTCTGTTTTCTTGTGCTATTTCCCACCATTTTGGGGTTGAATGGGGATTTTCCTGGCGAGTAAATCGTAATACATGTTTGAGAGTTTTGACCAAAAACTCGTCGTTTTCGCGATTTATGGATGTTTTCATGAGCTATTACCAACCGTTTTGGTTTTCTAGGGCGATTTACATGACTTGTAACACCCGATACACGTTTAGGAGTTATGAGCAAAAACTCGTCGGTTTCATGTTTTATGGCCCTTTTCATGAGCTATTGCCCATAGTTTTGGTGTTCCAGGGCGATTTGCAGGGCCCAACAACCCCAATACATGTTTGAGAGATATGAGCAAAAACTGGTCGTTTTCGCATTTTATGGCCGTTTTCATGTGCTAGTACCCACCGTTTTGGGGTTCTAGGGTGATTTGCACGACTCATAACACCCGCTACATGTTTGAGAGTTATGACCAAAACCTCAACGTATTCGCGTTTTATGGCCTATTTCATGAGCTATTGCCCACAGTTTTGGTGTTCCAGGGGGATTTGCATGCCCATAAGAACCGATAGATGTTTGCGAAATATGACCAAAATTGTTGTTTTCGCGTTTATGGAAGTTTTCATGAGCAATTGCCCATAATTTTGGGGTTCAATGGAGATTTGCATGTCCACTAATCCGGATACATGTTTAAGAGTTATGACCAAAGAGTCATCGTTTTCGTAATTTATGGTCATTTTCATGAGCTATTTCCCATAGTTATGGGATTCCAGGGCGATTTACATGACTCATAACACCCGGTACACGTTTGAGAGTTATGAGCAAAAATTCGTCGTTTTCATGTTTATGGCCGTTTTTATCAGCTATTTCCCACAGTTTTGGGGTTCCAGGGAGATTTACACGACTCGTAACACCCGATACATGTTTGAGAGTTATGACCATTAACTCGGCATTTTCACGTTTTATGGCCCACGGTTTTGGGGTTCAATGGAGATTTGCATGACCAATAAAACCGATTACATTTTGAGAGTCATGACCAAAAACTCAGCGTTTTCTTAATTTATGCCTATTTTAGTATGCTATTGACCCCTGTTTTGGAGTTACATGGCGATTTTCACTACCCATAAGACCCGATATATGTTTGAAAGATATGACTATAAATCATTGTTCTCGCGTTTATGGACGTTTTCAATAGCTATTGCCAATAGTATTGGGGTTCAATAGGGATTTGCGTGGCCAGTAAAACCGGATACATGTTTGAGAGATATGACCAAAACCTCGTCATTTTCATGATTTATGTATGTTTTCATGAGCTATTGGCCATAGTCTTGGGATTTCCGAGCTATTTAAAGGACGCGTCACACCCGATACGTGCTTGAGAGTTATGAGCAAAAACTCGTCGTTTTATGGCCGTTTTCATGTGCTATTGCCCACAGTTTTGGGGTTCTAGGGTGATTTACACGACTCGTAACACCAGATAAACGCTTGAGAGTTATGACGAAAAAATCGATGTTTTCGCGTTTTATGGCCGTATTCATGAGCTATTGCCCACAATTATGGTGTTATAGGGTTATTTGCACTACCCATAAGACCCGATACATGTTTGAGAGATATGACCAAAAATCGTTGTTTTCGCGTTTATGGACGTTTTCAATAGCTATTGCCCACAGTTTTGGGGTTCAATAGGGATTTGCATGGCTAGTAAAACCGGATACATCATTGAGAGTTATGACCAAAAACTGGCCGTTGTCGCGATTTATGGACGTTTTCTTGAGCTATTACCAACCGTTTTGGTTTCCAGGGTGATTTACATGACTTGTAACACCCGATACACGTTTTAGAGTTGTGAGCAAAAACTCGTCGTTTTCATGTTTTATGGCCCTTTTCACGAGCTATTGCCCACGGTTTTGGTCTTCCAGGGCTATTTACAGGGCCCAATATCCCCAATACAAGTTTGAGAGATATGAGCAAAAACTGGTCGTTTTCGCATTTTACGGCCTTTTCATGTGCTATTACCCACCGTTTGGGGTTCTAGGGTGATTTACACGACTCGTAACACCCGATACATGTTTGAGAGTTATGACCAAAACCTCAACGTTTTCGTGTTTTATGGCCTATTTCATGTGCTATTGCCCACAATTTTGGTGTTCCAGGTGGATTTGCATGGCCCAGAAGAACCGATAGATGTTTGAGAAATATGACCAAAAATTGTTGTTTTCGCGTTTATGGACGTTTTCATGAGAAATTGCCCATAATTTTGGGGTTCAATGGAGAATTGCATGTCAAGTAAAACCGGATACAATTTAAGAGTTATGACGAAAGAGTCATCTTTTTCGCGATTTATGGTCATTTTCATGAGTTATTTCCCATAGTTTTGGGATTCCAGTGCGATTTATATGACTCGTAACACTCGGTACACGTTTGAGAGTTATGAGCAAAAACTCGTCGTTTTCATGTTTATGGCCGTTTTCATCAGATATTTCCCACAGTTTTAGGGTTCCAGGGATATTTACACAACTCGTAACACCCGATACATGTTTGAGAGTTATGACCAAAAACTCGGCGTTTTCACGTTTCATGGCCCACAGTTTTGGGGTTCAATGGAGATTTGCATGGCGAGTAAAACCGGATACATTTTTGAGAGTCATGACGAAAAACCCAGTGTTTTCTTGTTTTATGTCTGTTTTCTTGTGCTATTTCCCACCATTTTGGGGTTGAATGGGGATTTTCCTGGCGAGTAAAACGTAATACATGTTTGAGAGTTTTGACCAAAAACTCGTCGTTTTCGCGATTTATGGATGTTTTCATGAGCTATTACCAACCGTTTTGGTTTTCTAGGGCGATTTACATGACTTGTAACACCCGATACACGTTTAGGAGTTATGAGCAAAAACTCGTCGGTTTCATGTTTTATGGCCCTTTTCATGAGCTATTGCCCACAGTTTTGGTGTTCCAGGGCGATTTGCAGGGCCCAACAACCCCAATACATGTTTGAGAGATATGAGCAAAAACTGGTCGTTTTCGCGTTTTATGGCCGTTTTCATGTGCTAGTACCCACCGTTTTGGGGTTCTAGGGTGATTTGCACGACTCGTAACACCCGATACATGTTTGAGAGTTATGACCAAAAACTCAACGTATTCGCGTTTTATGGCCTATTTCATGAGCTATTGCCCACAGTTTTGGTGTTCCAAGGGGATTTGCATGCCCATAAGAACCGATAGATGTTTGCGAAATATGACCAAAAATTGTTGTTTTCGCGTTTATGGACGTTTTCATGAGCAATTGCCCATAATTTTGGGGTTCAATGGAGATTTGCATGTCCACTAAACCGGATACATGTTTAAGAGTTATGACCAAAGAGTCATCGTTTTCGCGATTTATGGTCATTTTCATGAGCTATTTCCCATAGTTATGGGATTCCAGGGCGATTTCCATGACTCGTAACACCCGGTACACGTTTGAGAGTTATGAGAAAAAATTCGTCGTTTTCATGTTGATGGCCGTTTTCATCAGCTATTTCCCACATTTTTGGGGTTCCAGGGAGATTTACACGACTCGTAACACCCGATACATGTTTGAGAGTTATGACCAAAAATTCGGCGTTTTCACGTTTTATGGCCCACAGTTTTGGGGTTCAATGGAGATTTGCATGACAAATAAAACCGATTACATTTTGAGAGTCATGACCAAAAACTCAGCGTTTTCTTAATTTATGCCTATTTTCGTATGCTATTGATACCTGTTTTGGTGTTACAGGGCGATTTTCACTACCCATAAGACCCAATATATGTTTGAGAGATATGACCATAAATCATTGTTCTCGTGTTTATAGACGTTTTCAATAGCTATTGCCCACAATATTGGGGTTCAATAGGGATTTGCGTGGCCAGTAAAACCAGATACATGTTTGAGAGATATGACCAAAACCTCGTCATTTTCACGATTTATGTACGTTTTCATGAGCTATTGGCCACAGTTTTGGGATTGCCGAGCAATTTACAGGACTCGTCACACCCGATACGTGTTTGAGAGTTATGAGCAAAAACTCGTCGTTTTATGGCCGTTTTCATGTGCTATTGCCCACAGTTTTGGGTTCTAGGGTGATTTACACGACTCGTAACACCTGATAAACACTAGAGAGTTATGACCAAAAAATCGATGTTTTCGTGTTTTATGGCCGTATTCATGAGCTATTGCCCACAATAATTTTGCTGTTATAGGGCGATTTGCACTACCCATAAGACTCGATGCATGTTTGAGAGATATGACCAAAAATCGTTATTTTCGCGTTTTTATGGACGTTTTCAATAGCTATTGCCCACAGTTTTGGGGTTCAATAGGGATTTGCATGGCTAGTAAAACCGGATACATGTTTGAGAGTTATGACCAAAAACTGGCCGTTGTCGCGATTTATGGACGTTTTCATGAGCTATTACCAACCGTTTTGGTTTCCAGGGCGATTTACATGACTTGTAACACCCGATACACGTTTTAGAGTTGTGAGAAAAAACTCGTCGTTTTCATGTTTTATGGCCCTTTTCACGAGCTATTGCCCACGGTTTGGTCTTCCAGGGCTATTTACAGGGCCCAATATCCCCAATACAAGTTTGAGAGATATGAGCAAAAACTGGTCGTTTTCGCATTTTACGGCCTTTTCATGTGCTATTACCCACTGTTTTGGGGTTCTAGGGTGATTTACACGACTCGTAACACCCGATACATGTTTGAGAGTTATGACCAAAAACTCAACGTTTTCGTGTTTTATGGCCTATTTCATGTGCTATTGCCCACAATTTTGGTGTTCCAGGTGGATTTGCATGGCTTAGAAGAACCGATAGATGTTTGAGAAATATGACCAAAATGAAGGGAATATGCCTTGAGAGGCAATAATAAAGTGTTTATTATGTGTATTCCAAGTATATGATAGATGTTTATTTTTCATGCTATAATTGTATTAATACGGAAACGTTAATACATGTGTGTTTAATAAACAAACAGAAAGTTCCTAGTTATGCCTCTCTCATAAACTAGCTCGTTGATTAACAAGATGATCAAGGTTTCCTGATCATGGACATTGGATGTTGTTAATAACGGGATCACAACATTAGTGTAATGATGTGATGAACATTCATCCGAAGTATAGCATTACGATCAAAGTCATTGAGTTTATATTGCTATAACAACTTACGAAGTGATCCTAATCCTTAGACCATGAGATCATGTCAATCACTAACACCAGAAGAGTTTCTTGATAACATCAAACGTCACACCGTAACAGGGTGATTATAAAGATGAATTCAGAACTAATAAAGTGTTATGTTGAGGCTCATGGATCCAGAGTGGAATTTGTTCATCCCGATGACGGATAGATATACTCTGGGCCCTCTCGGTGATATCACATTGATTAGCTTGCAAGCAAGTGATTTGATCACTAGAATGTTATATCACAGGAACGAGAAAAGAGTGCATGTCGGTAACGAGATCAAACTAGGTATGGAGATACCGATGATCGAATCTCGGACATGTAATATATCGTGAAACAAATGGATTAAGATACTAGCGTAAAGGTTATGATCACAAGAAAGTCATCGTTGAATGTGTGGAGTCAAGATGGGTCTCCGGATCCCGCTTCGATTATTGATCCGAGAGGGGTCTCGATCATGTCCGCATTATTCACGAACCGTAGGGTGACACACTTAAGACACCGACATCCAATTGGAGCAAATGTTTCATGCCGAAAGAATGAACAAGCGCAGGAATTTATTTCACTAGATACCAAAACAGGTTTTCGGGTGAAATTGCATAAAGTGGTTATGCATGTGAAATAGAATTCTAGAAAGGGGTTATTTGTGAATGTTTGTCATTAAAGTAATTGACAAAATTCTGAATAAAATAAAAGAGTTTTATTTAATGAGAGTTTGCATTAAATTTGGTGGAAATTTAATGGGATTTTGAGTGGACTTTGAGTGGAGGGAATTTAGAGGAGTTTTGTGAGTGGAGTGTCCACCCACATGAAGAGGGAGGGCAAGGGGCAGCCCCATGCGCCACCACCCCCTGGGGTTCCCTCCTCCTCCTATAAAAGGAGCCCCTCCTCACTTGTCTCTCACACCTCCTCATGAAGGATCTCTCTCCCTCTAGAATTTATCCCCATGGTATCGGACTAGCGAGATACATGTTCCGGTGGCTATTCGGCAAGAAAGAGTTGTGCTTCCGCTGCATCGCTGGGCGAGGAGGCGGAGGTTGCTCGGTGCCTCGAGCGTGTAAGGAGCACGGATCTTGGCGCTGATTTGGCGCTAGGACTTCCTCTCGATCTTGAGATCGGCAGAGATCGTCTACATCAACCACGAGTTGAACTTCGTTAAGCTTTTCGGTCTTCAAGGGTATGTTCTCTCTGGATATACATCCGCCCGTTGTTTGTATCTAGTATATAGATCTTGGTATATAGTTCACATCGTAGGAAAATTTTTGTTTTCTATGCTGCGAACCCTACACAAAAATTGTTGTTTTCGCGTTTATGGACGTTTTCATGAGAAATTGCCCATAATTTTGGGGTTCAATGGCGATTTGCATGTCAAGTAAAACCGGATACAATTTAAGAGTTATGACGAAAGAGTCATCGTTTTCGCGATTTATGGTCATTTTCATGAGCTATTGCCCATAGTTTTGGGATTCCAGTGCGATTTATATGACTCGTAACACTCGGTACACGTTTGAGAGTTATGAGCAAAAACTCGTCGTTTTCATGTTTATGGCCGTTTTCATCAGATATTTCCCACAGTTTTGGGGTTCCAGGGAGATTTACACAACTCGTAACACCCGATACATGTTTGAGAGTTATGACCAAAAACTCGGCGTTTTCACGTTTCATGGCCCACAGTTTTGGGGTTCAATGGAGATTTGCATGGCGAGTAAAACCGGATACATTTTTGAGAGTCATGACGAAAAACCCAGTGTTTTCTTGTTTTATGTCTGTTTTCTTGTGCTATTTCCCAACATTTTGGGGTTGAATGGGGATTTTCCTGGCGAGTAAAACGTAATACATGTTTGAGAGTTTTGACCAAAAACTCGTCGTTTTCACGATTTATGGATGTTTTCATGAGCTATTACCAACCGTTTTGGTTTTCTAGGGCGATTTACATGACTTGTAACACCCGATACACGTTTAGGAGTTATGAGCAAAAACTCGTCGGTTTCATGTTTTATGGCCCTTTTCATGAGCTATTGCCCATAGTTTTGGTGTTCCAGGGCGATTTGCAGGGCCCAACAACCACAATACATGTTTGAGAGATATGAGAAAAAACTGGTCGTTTTCGTGTTTTATGGCCGTTTTCATGTGCTAGTACCCACCGTTTTGGGGTTCTAGGGTGATTTGCACGACTCGTAACACCTGATACATGTTTGAGAGTTATGACGAAAAACTCAACGTATTCGTGTTTTATGGCCTATTTCATGAGCTATTGCCCACAGTTTTGGTGTTCCAGGGGGATTTGCATGCCCATAAGAACCGATAGATGTTTGCGAAATATGAGCAAAATTTTTGTTTTCGCGTTTATGGACATTTTCATGAGCAATTTCCCATAATTTTGGGGTTCGATGGAGATTTGCATGTCCACTAAACCGGATACATGTTTAAGAGTTATGACCAAAGAGTCATCGTTTTCGCGATTTATGGTCATTTTCATGAGCTATTTCCCATAGTTATGGGATTCTAGGGCGATTTACATGACTCATAACACCCGGTACACGTTTGAGAGTTATGAGCAAAAATTCGTCGTTTTCATGTTTATGGCCGTTTCATCACTATTTCCCAGTTTTGGGGTTCCAGGGAGATTTACACGACTCGTAACACCCGATACATGTTTGAGAGTTATGACCAAAAACTCGGCGTTTTCACGTTTTATGGCCCACGGTTTTGGGGATCAATGGAGATTTGCATGACCAATAAAACCGATTACATTTTGAGAGTCATGACCAAAAACTCAGCGTTTTCTTAATTTATGCCTATTTTCGTATGCTATTGACCCCTGTTTTGGAGTTACATGGTGATTTTCACTACCCATAAGGCCCGATATATGTTTGAAAGATATGACTATAAATCATTGTTCTCGCGTTTATGGACGTTTTCAATAGATATTTCCCATAGTATTGGGGTTCAATAGGGATTTGCGTGGCCAGTAAAACCGGATACATGTTCGAGAGATATGACCAAAACCTCATCATTTTCATGATTTATGTATGTTTTCATGAGCTATTGGCCATAGTTTTGGGATTTCCAAGCTATTTAAAGGACGCGTCACACCCGATACGTGTTTGAGAGTTATGAGCAAAACCTCGTCGTTTTATGGTCGTTTTCATGTGCTATTGCCCACAGTTTTGGGGTTCTAGGGTGATTTACACGACGCGTAACACCAGATAAACGCTTGAGAGTTATGACCAAACAATCGATGTTTTCGCGTTTTATGGCCGTATTCATGAGCTATTGCCCACAATTCTGGTGTTATAGGGTTATTTGCACTACCCATAAGACCCGATACATGTTTGAGATATATGACCAAAAATCGTTGTTTTCGCGTTTATGGACGTTTTCAATAGCTATTGCCCACAGTTTTGGGGTTCAATAGGGATTTGCATGGCTAGTAAAACCGGATACATGATTGAGAGTTATGACCAAAAACTGGCCGTTGTCGCGATTTATGGACGTTTTCATGAGCTATTACCAACCGTTTTGGTTTCCAGGGCGATTTACATGACTTGTAACACCCGATACACGTTTTAGAGTTGTGAGCAAAAACTCGTCGTTTTCATGTTTTATGGCCCTTTTCACGAGCTATTGCCCATGGTTTTGGTCTTCTAGGGCTATTTACAGGCCCAATATCCCCAATACAAGTTTGAGAGATATGAGCAAAAACTGGTCGTTTTCGCATTTTACGGCCTTTTCATGTGCTATTACCCACCGTTTTGGGGTTCTAGGGTAATTTACACGACTCGTAACACCCGATACATGTTTGAGAGTTATGACCAAAACCTCAACGTTTTCGTGTTTTATGGCCTATTTCATGTGCTATTGCCCGCAATTTTGGTGTTCCAGGTGGATTTGAATGGCCCAGAAGAACCGATAGATGTTTGAGAAATATGACCAAAAATTGTTGTTTTCGCGTTTATGGACGTTTTCATGAGAAATTGGCCTTAATTTTGGGGTTCAATGGAGATTTGCATGTCAAGTAAAACTGGATACAATTTAAGAGTTATGACGAAAGAGTCATCGTTTTCGCGATTTATGGTCATTTTCATGAGCTATTGCCCATAGTTTTGGGATTCCAGTGCGATTTATATGACTCGTAACACTCGGATGTGGTTGCCCAAGTTAAGGCACATTTTGCACCCAAAAAGCCTTAGCCAAAGCCGGTATATAATGAAAAACCAAAAAGTGGGCTAAGTCCTTTATTGAGCAACCATCCCAATCGATGAATCTAGAATTAGACTATGACCGGGAGATTATTAAGCAAGCACAGAAGAAAAAAATCACAAGTGCAAAAAGCGGGAAGCAAGTTGCCCAGCTCGAATGAAGAATCAATCGGTCGCCCCGCTCAAAGTCATTTCAGACCTCGACAAGGCCCTTCAGAGCTGAAATGGATATGGACATGCAAATAATGGACCCCAGAGCCCGTAATAATGCTGCACTTATGGTAATCATCAGATCGAGGCCAAAGCACTTGCTAACGAAGCAAATATGTCTCTTGGTCAATATTTAGGCTATGAAGATACGCGATGGGTCGAGATAATACGACGGTATGTCCAAGGGAGCCTCTAGTCAAGAATGAGCTCGCGCATCTATCCACATATGCGAAATCTGCACGAATGGTACATGTCGCGAGAAAAAAGCATCAGAAAGATTGGTTTCCGGTGGACGTTAGAAATGAGCATCACTTCAAACCATACTCGATACAGGTTCAAATGACCGAACTGTTTCAGTTATACAACTAGCGCGCCCTTGACAAATCTATCATTGGTTGCTACTGTCTGTAAGTGATTTATTTCTATAATTAAGTTTTTAGCTCAGCTCGTTCATTGCATTTAATATATTATCCTAACTATATATCCTTTTGTATGATGATATTATATTCTGCAAAATGAAGATGCTTGAATGCAAAAGAGCTAGAAGATACGACATTGGGTTCATTGACCCATATATCGTTAATGAATATACGTTAAAGAATCACCCCAAGGACGTGGAGGAAGACCTGTGCAGGTTCTTAACCGAGAATAATTTTGTTAAGGAAATACTATTTCCTTACAACTTCAAGTCAGTGTTTATATCTTGTACACATTTTATTTTTGCTTACTGGATGAGCTATGCATGTATGCTTATGTAAACGTCCGCATATTCCACTGGATCTTGCTAAACATTCAAGTTGACAACTCCCTAGTTGAAGTCCACGACTCATTAAATTGGGACCAAGAGCAGTGGAGCGACATGAAAGCAATGCTCCATAAGTAATTTCAATCATTATCGCATTATATCGTCCTCTTTTATTCATTTTCTGATATCAAGTAACTAATAACTCCTTTGTTCATTTTCTTTCTTTGAGCAAGTGTTGGACACGGTTCGAACGGAAAATACCAGGTCCATTCAAAGAGGAGTTAACTTATAAAATGGTGAAGAGTTTACAGCAGCCACCGGGAACTCATTTATGTGGATACTATGTCTGCGAGTACATCCGTGAGTTGACAAGTGAGCGGAAAGTTGAATCACATTATATTTATGATTTGCGGGAGAAACTAGAGCCAGACCAGTGCATAAGAGCAATTCAAGAGGAGCTGACTAGATTTATGATGAAGGAAGTCCTTGATGTATATGGAGAGCATTATGCGGATGACGTGGAACTCGATTTGCCTTAGTCATCTCCATGTAGATGATATGATATATACATATATATATTCATCAATGACCATGTAATTTCAAAACATTTCTTCCTTTTGATATGATTGATTATATGTATGCTTGCAAGGGATCGATTATGTATATAAATGCATCGACGTGTAGTGTGTAAGTAGTAGCGTATAATATGTATACTGAAATATATGTTTGAATTATAGTGAAACACAAAACAAAAAAGGAATGAAATGGCAAAAAAAAGGAAATACACAATCTCTACATGGCAGAAACACATTCTGGGCGGCGAAACCTTTAGTCCCGGTGATGTTACGGCCGGGACTAGAGTTTCCGCTGACTCTGAAACAGCCGTGGCTGTTATCAATCATGTCGTGGCAGTCGGGACTAGAAGGGGGTCTCTAGTCCCGTTTTCGCAATTCCGGGCCCAAAACCAGGACTAAAGCCAGTTGCGGCCCGTGACTGTAGACCCTTTTTCCACCAGTGTTTGAAGTTACAGGGTGAAATACACGGACACATATAGTAATTCCAAGACATACTGAAGTACACGGCTGGAATCCGACCTTTAATCTCGCTCTATGCGGCGATGTTGTTGTTGTTTTCGCCAAACCAGAGCCAAGGGAATTAGAGGCGTGTGCACAATCTGATGGCTTTGGTGGACCTCTCTGGGCACCAAGGGTTGCTTCCATGCAAATCATCATGAGATCCAAACTAATCTACCACCACGGCCTTATACCTCGACACATGGGTGCTTCACTTTCGACAAGCTGAGACAAGGTTTATTATGGGTGGGAAGGAAGACGAGAGGCGGCAACCGTAATTCTTGTTGGACCTTCAAAAAGTTTGCTCTTGCCCACGAAGAACGCGAAAACGGTGTCTATTAGGCACAACATATGGAAAGTTGTATTGATTGTATCATACTTCTAAAATCATTGTCGGACCATCAAAAAGTGTGCTATAGCCCACGAAAAGGGCCAAAAACTTCGTAACGAGTGTCTCAAAACTTTGAAATTCTCGTTGAACTCTCAAAAAGTATGCTATTACCGACACAAAACGCGAAAACACCGGCTTTTTTGGCATAGCCTATCCAAACTGGTATTGATTGAATGACAGAAATCATGGTGACACTCAAAAGTGTGCGATAGCCCATGAAACCGTCAAAATGCAAAAGATTGACTTCGACGTAGCCTATGAAAGCGTTCGTATATTTTGAGTCGCTTTCACGGAGAAAGGGCATCACTTTGGACTGTCATCGATCACGCCACAGTCACTGGACGGTCTGCTTAACGGACTGGTCCTAGCCGGAGTCAATCCAAGGCTGATCAAACCACTCATCAGATCACCCGGATGCTGAATAGAGGAATTGACAGCCCTGCTCTGGAGCCTACGCACCACCCCCAACCGCTCAACCGGCTTCACCCTGTTCTTCCTTGTCTATGGGGCAGAGGCAGTTCTCCTCTGAGACATCTAGTTCGCACCCATAAGCAGCTCTACACGAGCAGGAGGCCAAAGAAAGCGAGAGGACAGTGTGGACCTGCTCGAGGAAGCGTGAGAGTTAGCTTTGTCCAGGTCAACAATCTATCAGCAAGACCTATGCCGGTACCACGCCAGCCGGATCCGGCCTACCTCTTTCCGTGAGGGAGATCTGGTGCTACGCCTGGTCCAAAGCACAAAAGGAACGCACAAGCTGTCCCCACCATGGGAAGGCCCATTCATCGTCAGCCGCGCACTTCACAACAATTCATATTATCTGATCGATGCCCAGCAGCCGGTGAAAAACAAGGTAGATCCCTCAGACGAGGAGACGGAACACCCATGGAACGCGAGCCTACTCCGGCCATTTTACACTTGATCAAGAAGTGTATGTACCTCCCTTTTCATGTAAAAAATGAACAAGCTTGGAAGCCTCGGCGTAGTACCGAGGACTTTGTCCCAATTTTGCGTACCACATTCGCCCCTGTACCGGCTGGCCCGGACACCCATGACTTCTATAGGCGGCATAATATTGCACAAAGTGCCTAGAGCAAACTCTTTGGTTTCGGCTTCAGACTGCAAGCCGGCTGTCGACCCGGCAAGAGCGAAGCTAAAAGCACACACCTCAATAAAATTCTAATGCAGAAGATAGGGGTGCCTGGGCGAACCGGTCGTGCCTGCACGAGTTAAGCCAACAATAACGGACCGAAGTATCACGAGGCACGCCAGCTCATCCTTTCGCCGTTTTGGTTTGGTGCGCAACCCGGTGGCAGCCCGGCAAATAGCTTCCGAAAGGCCAATGCTCGGTGAGAAAAGGGGAGTTGCTAACGGCCTAGATCGAAAGGGCATGTCTCCTTTTTTCTTTTTTCGTTCAGCCCTAACTATGAACGGATGCATGCATAACGAAACTAACCCAAAGAAACATTGTGTCTCGCACGACACGAGCCACAAATTGGCAGGAAATATGAAGGCGAGGAGCTTCGACCCAGCTGGCTACCCCAGCCGCCCGAACCTCGAGGACTACACCAAGTAGGCGCTCCCGCGCACCCATTAACATAAGTGAAGATGGCAAGGAGCTTCGAGCTGGCTGGCCACCTCAGCCGGCCAGAACCTCGGGGACTACACCCAGTGGGCCCGCTCCCGCGCACCCATCAACATAAGTGAAAATGGCAAGGAGCTTCGACACGGCTGGCTACCCCAGCCGACAACAATCCCAAACACCACAATCAATGAATACATAACAACAGTCAGACGGAGTGCGCTCAAGAATTGAAGGGGCACCAAGAGATTTAAGCAGAACACGAAGGTTTTGCGCTCAATTCAAAGTCTGACGTTCATCAAAGTGTAGCACCAAAAAAATACGAAGTTCAAAAATACACCCGGCATCCCGAGGATCAAGGTTCAGCGGCAGGAGCGATAGAGGGAGCGTCATTAGCTGGAGCAGGAGACGGACCGGCAGGAGGGGCACCAAAGCCGGCTGCAGGAGCTTGGCTGGTGGAGGCGACATCGATGGGATTCCAGGGCGCCGGGGTCCCGTGGAACGACAGCGGATATGCGGGGTCGTGAAAATCACGCTCCAAGTCCACGTAGGTGCCAATCTTCACCCCGCAGAACCGGATTGCTGGAATGCTGTCACGAAGGCCCTCGTAGCTCGTCCTAAGACGGAAACCACGTGTGAGCACACCAAGGTCAGCCCCGGGATACCACGACTTGACCAAGGCTAGAGACATCTCCACACCGCCTCAGGCCGCCCATTCCTTGTGGATGTCCTGGAACGGCGGAGGTTATCGAATGTTTCCTTCAGATCCTCGAGGAGTGTGTGCCTCTCCTTGGTCTTGATGACAACGTCGTAAACGTAGGTGTGCATGTTTTTGCCGATCTGCGTCTGCAATCATTTCTGCATGCAGCGCTGATAGGTTTCTCCTGCGTTCTTCAAGCCGAAGGGCATGGTGGTGTAGCAGTAAGCTCCATACGTGGTTATGAATGATGTCTTTATTTGATCGGTTACGTTGAGCTTGATCTGGTGATAGCCCGAGTAAGCGTCCATAAAAGACAACAAATCACACCCGGCGGTGGAGTCGATGACTTGATCAATCCGCGGTAGAGCAAAAGGATCCTTGGGGCATGCCTTGTTGAGACTAGTGTAGTCAACACATATGCACCATGTCTTGTTCTTCTTTAGCACCAACACCAGGTTGGCTAGCCATTCCGGGTGGAAAACTTCCATGATGAAGCCGGCTGCGAGCAGCCGTGTGATCTCTTTACCGATGGTTCTTCTTTTTTCTTCTGTGAAGCAACATAAATATTTCTTGACCGATTCGCGTCTGGTCGAACATGAAGAGAGTGCTCGGTGAGTTCCCTCGGGATAAGTGGCATGTCTTTGGGTCACCATGCGAAAATTTGGGCTTGAACTGTGATTCTCCAGCCGGCATATCCTTCTGCAGATCCGCCACATTCTGCATTATGACGTGTTTCTCCTCAGCAATAATCATTTCTTCGGCTAGCTTGGATCCGTCTGAGGCACACTTGATCGAACACTTGTAGCATTCGTCGACGGTGATCACTCCCTTGGGCCTGTCAACTTCATCTTGGTATGCATAGTGTGGCACTCCCATGAACTTGGTGAGGGCGCCTAGTATGGCATGGTAGGCCGGAGGTTCACAACCTCGAACCAAATTGTTCACGACGTAAAGTTGTTCTCGCCGCCAAAGATGACGTTCAGCCGGATCTTGCCGATTGGACGTGTAGTGGACCTGGTACCACCCGTGAAACGAAGTACTTATGGCTAACACCGGACTCACCGATGCCGAGCCGTTCGAGGCTGCTATGGTGCAGGGAGGTTGATGCTGCTACCGCCATCGATCAACACACGGGAGAAACGACACGAGTCCTTCTTGGAAACGATGATATGGTCGAGGACCAGCACATAGCTACCAGGGTTTGGTAACACAGCCGACTGATCTTCGTTGCTCCAAGTGATCGCCTGGTCCGACCAATGCAGGGCGATTTGCACTACCCATTAGACCAGATACATGTTTGAGAGATATGACCAAAAATCGTTGTTTTTGCGTTTATGGGCGTTTTCAATAGCTATTGCCCATAGTTTTGGGGTTCAATAGGGATTTGCATGGCTAGTAAAACTGGATACATGATTGAGAGTTATGACCAAACACTGGCCGTTGTCACGATTTATGGACGTTTTCATGAGCTATTACCAACCGCTTTGGTTTTTCCAGGGAGATTTACATGACTTGTAACACCTGATACACGTTTTAGAGTTGTGAGCAAAAACTCGTTGTTTTCATGTTTTATGGCCCTTTTCACGAGCTATTGCCCACAGTTTTGGTGTTCCATGACGATTTGCAGGGCCCAACAGCCCCAATACATGTTTGAGATATGAGCAAAAACTGGTCGTTTTCACATTTTATGGCCGTTTTAATGTGCTATTACCCACCGTTTTGGGGTTCTAGGGTGATTTACACGACTCGTAACACCCGATACATGTTTGAGAGTTATGACCAAAAACTCAACGTTTTCGCGTTTTATGGCCTATTTCATGAGCTATTGCCCACAGTTTTGGTGTTCCAGGGCGATTTGCAGGGCCCAACAGCCCCAATACATGTTTAGGAGTTATGAGCAAAAACTCGTCGTTTTCGCGTTTTATGGCCATTTTTATGTGCTATAACCCACCGTTTTGGGGTTCTAGGGTAATTTACATGACTCGTAACACCTGATACATGTTTGAGAGTTATGACCAAAAACTCAACGTTTTCGCGTTTTATGGCCTATTTCATGAGCTATTGCCCACAGTTTTGGTGTTCTAGGGGGATTTGCATGGCCCATAAGAACCGATAGATGTTTGAGAAATATGACCAAAAATTGTTGTTTTCGCGTTTATGGACGTTTTCATGAGCAATTGCCCATAATTTTGGGGTTCAATGGAGATTTGCATGTCCAGTAAAACCGGATACATTTTTAAGAGTTATGACCAAAGATTCATCGTTTTCACGATTTATGGTCATTTTCATGAGTTATTGCCCATAGTTTTGGGATTCCAGGGCGATTTACATGAGTCGTAACACTCGGTACACATTTGAGAGTTATGAGCAAAAACTCATCGTTTTCATGTTTATGGCCGTTTTCATCAGCTATTTCCCACAATTTTGGGGTTCCAGGGAGATTTACACAACTCGTACCACCCGATACATGTTTGAGAGTTATGACCAAAAACTCGGCGTTTTCACGTTTCATGGCCCACAGTTTTGGGGTTCAATGGAGATTTGCATGGCGAGTAAAACCCGATACATTTTTGAGAGTGATGACCAAAAACCCATTGTTTTCTTGTTTTATGTCTGTTTTCTTGTGCTATGTACCACCATTTTGGGGTTGAATGGGATTTTCCTGGCGAGTAAAACCTAATACATGTTTGAGAGTTTTGACCAAAAACTCGTCGTTTTCGCGATTTATGGATGTTTTCATGAGCTATTACCAACCATTTTGGTTTTCTAGGGAGATTTACATGACTTGTAACACCCGATACACGTTTGAGAGTTATTAGTAAAAAATCGTCGTTTTCATGTTTTATGGCCCTTTTCATGATCTATTTCCCATAATTTTGGTGTTCCAGGGCGATTTGCAGGACCCAACAGACCCAATACATGTTTGAGAGATATGAGCAAAAACTGGTCGTTTTCGTGTTTTATGTCTGTTTTCATGTGCTATTGCCCACCGTTTTGGGGTTCTAGGCTGATTTACACGATTCGTAACACCCGATACATGTTTGATAGTTATGACAAAAAAATCAACGTTTTCGCGTTTTATGGCCTATTTCATGAGCTATTGCCCACAGTTTTGGTGTTCCAGCGGGGTTTGCATGCCCATAAGAACCGATAGATGTTTGAGAAATATGACAAAATTATTGTTTTCGCGTTTATGGACGTTTTCATGAGGAATTGCCCATAATTATGGGGTTCAATGGAGATTTGCATGTCCAGTAAAACCGGATACATGTTTAAGAGTTATGACCAAAGAGTCATCGTTTTCGTGATTTATGGTCATTTTCACGAGCTATTGCCCATAGTTCTGGGATTCCAGGGCGATTTACATGACTCGTAACACCAGGTACACGTTTGAGAGTTATGAGCAAAAACTCGTCGTTTTCATGTTTATGGTCGTTTTCATCAGCTATTTCCCACAGTTTTGGGGTTCCAGGGAGATTTACACGACTCGTAACACCCGATACATGTTTGAGAGTTATGACCAAAAATTCGGCGTTTTCACGTTTTATGGCCCACAGTTTTGGGGTTCAATGGAGATTTGCATGACCAATAAAACCGATTACATTTTGAGAGTCATGACCAAAAACTCTGCGTTTTCTTAATTTATGCCTGTTTCGTATGCTATTAACCCCTGTTTTGGAGTTACATGGCGATTTTCACTACCCATAAGACCCGATATATGTTTGAGAGATCTGACTATAAATCATTGTTCTTGTGTTTATGGACGTTTTCAATAGCTATTGCCCATAGTATTAGGGTTCAATAGGGATTTGCGTGGCCAGTAAAACTGGATACATGTTTGAGAGATATGACCAAAACCTCGTCATTTTCATGATTTATGTATGTTTTCATGAGCTATTGGCCATAGTTTTGGGATTTCCGAGCTATTTAAAGGACGCGTCACACCCGATACGTGTTTGAGAGTTATGAGCAAAAACTCGTCGTTTTATGGCCGTTTTCATGTGCTATTGCCCACAGTTTTGGGTTCTAGGGTGATTTACACGACTCGTAACACCTGATAAACACTAGAGAGTTATGACCAAAAAATCGATGTTTTCGCGTTTTATGGCCGTATTCATGAGCTATTGCCCACAATTTTGGTGTTACAGGGCGATTTGCACTACCCATAAGACCCGATACATGTTTGAGAGATATGACCAAAAATCGTTATTTTCGCGTTTATGGACGTTTTCAATAGCTATTGCCCACAGTTTTGGGGTTCAATAGGGATTTGCATGGCTAGTAAAACCGGATACATGTTTGAGAGTTATGACCAAAAACTCGTCGTTCTCGCGATTTATGGACGTTTTCATGAGCTATTACCAACCGTTTTGGTTTTCCAGGGCGATTTACATGACTTGTAATACCCGATACACGTTTGAAAGTTGTGAGCAAAAAATCGTCGTTTTCATGTTTTATGGTCCTTTTCACGAGCTATTGCCCACGGTTTTGGTCTTCCAGGGCTATTTAAAGGGCCCAATATCCCCAATACAAGTTTGAGAGATATGAGCAAAAACTGGTTGTTTTCGCATTTTACGGCCTTTTCATGTGCTATTACCCACCGTTTTGGGGTTCTAGGGTGATTTTCACGACTCGTAACACCCGATACATGTTTGAGAGTTATGACCAAAAACTCAACGTTTTCGTGTTTTATGGCCTATTTCATGTGCTATTGCCCACAATTTTGGTGTTCCAGGTGGATTTGCATGGCCCAGAAGAACCGATAGATGTTTGAGAAATATGACCAAAATGAAGGGAATATGCCTTGAGAGGCAATAATAAAGTGTTTATTATGTGTATTCCAAGTATATGATAGATGTTTATTTTTCATGCTATAATTGTATTAATACGGAAACGTTAATACATGTGTGTTTAATAAACAAACAGAAAGTTCCTAGTTATGCCTCTCTCATAAACTAGCTCGTTGATTAACAAGATGATCAAGGTTTCCTGATCATGGACATTGGATGTTGTTAATAACGGGATCACAACATTAGTGTAATGATGTGATGAACATTCATCCGAAGTATAGCATCACGATCAAAGTCATTGAGTTTATATTGCTATAACAACTTACGAAGTGATCCTAATCCTTAGACCATGAGATCATGTCAATCACTAACACCGGAAGAGTTTCTTGATAACATCAAGCGTCACACCGTAAGGGTGATTATAAAGATGAATTCAGAACTAATAAAGTGTTATGTTGAGGCTCATGGATCGAGTGAGGAATTTTTTCATCCCGATGGCGGATAGATATACTCTGGGCCCTCGGTGATATCACATTGATTAGCTTGTAAGCAAGTGATTTGATCACTAGAATGTTATATCACAGAACGAGAAAAGAGTGCATGTCGAACGAGATCAAACTAGGTATGGAGATACCATGATCGAATCTCGGACATGTAATATATCGTGAAACAAATGGATTAAGATGCTAGCGTAAAAGGTTCCGACGATCACAAGAAAGTCATCGTTGAATGTGTGGGTCGGTATGGGTCTGTGATCCCGCTTCGATTATTGATCCGAGAGGGTCTCGATCATGTCCGCATTATTCACGAACCGTAGGGTGACACATAAGAGACACCGACATCCAATTGGAGCAAAAGTTTCATGCCGAAAGAATGAATGAACAAGCGCAGGAATTTATTTCACTAGATCAAAACAGGTTTTCGGGTGAAATTACATAAAGTGGTTATGCATGTGAAATAAAATTCTAGAAAGGGGTTATTTGTGAATGTTTGTCATTAAAGTAATTGACAAAATTCTGAATAAAATAAAAGAGTTTTATTTAATGAGAGTTTGCATTAAATTTGGTGGAAATTTAATGGGATTTTGAGTGGACTTTTGAGTGGAGGGAATTTAGAGGAGTTTTGTGAGTGGAGTGTCCACCCACATGAAGAGGGAGGGCAAGGGGCAGCCCCATGCAAAGCCACCCTTGGGGTTCCCCCCCTCCTCCTATAAAAGGAGCCCCCCTCCTCACTTGTCTCTCACACCTCCTCGCGAAGGATCTCTCTCCCCCTCTAGAATTTATCCCCCATGGTATCGGACTAGCGAGATACATGTTCCCGGTGGCTATTCGGCAAGAAAGAGTTGTGCTTCCGCTGCATCGCTGGAGCGAGGAGGCGGAGGTTGCTCGGTGCCTCGAACGTGTGTGCGAGCACGGATGCGCTGCTGATTTGCGGCGCTAGGACTTCCTCTCGATCTTGAGATCGGCAAGAGATCGTCTACATCAACCACGAGTTGAACTCGTTAAGCTTTTTCGGTCTTCAAGGGTATGTTCTCTACGGATATACATCCGCCCGTTGTTTGTATCTAGTATATAGATCTTGGTATATAGTTCACATCGTAGGAAAATTTTTGTTTTCTATGCTGCGAACCCTACACAAAAATTGTTGTTTTCGCGTTTATGGACGTTTTCATGAGCAATTGCCCATAATTTTGGGGTTCAATGGAGATTTGCATGTCAAGTAAAACCGGATACAATTTAAGAGTTATGACGAAAGAGTCATCGTTTTCGCGATTTATGGTCATTTTCATGAGCTATTGCCCATAGTTTTGGGATTACAGTGCGATTTATATGACTCATAACACTCGGTACACGTTTGAGAGTTATGAGCAAAAACTCGTCGTTTTCATGTTTATGGCCGTTTTCATCAGATATTTCCCACAGTTTTGGGGTTCCAGGGAGATTTACAAAACTCGTAACACCCGATACATGTTTGAGAGTTATGACCAAAAACTCGGCGTTTTCACGTTTCATGGCCCACAGTTTTGGGGTTCAATGGAGATTTGCATGGCGAGTAAAACCGGATACATTATTGAGAGTCATGACGAAAAACCAAGTGTTTTCTTGTTTTATGTCTGTTTTCTTGTGCTATTTCCCAACATTTTGGGGTTGAATGGGGATTTTCCTGGCGAGTAAAACGTAATACATGTTTGAGAGTTTTGACCAAAAACTCGTCGTTTTCACGATTTATGGATGTTTTCATGAGCTATTACCAACCGTTTTGGTTTTCTAGGGCGATTTACATGACTTGTAACACCCGATACACGTTTAGGAGTTATGAGCAAAAACTCGTCGGTTTCATGTTTTATGGCCCTTTTCATGAGCTATTGCCTATAGTTTTGGTGTTCCAGGGCGATTTGCAGGGCCCAACAACCACAATACATGTTTGAGAGATATGAGAAAAAACTGGTCGTTTTCGTGTTTTATGGCCGTTTTCATGTGCTAGTACCCACCGTTTTGGGGTTCTAGGGTGATTTGCACGACTCGTAACACCTGATACATGTTTGAGAGTTATGACGAAAAACTCAACGTATTCGTGTTTTATGGCCTATTTCATGAGCTATTGCCCACAGTTTTGGTGTTCCAGGGGGATTTGCATGCCCATAAGAACCGATAGATGTTTGCGAAATATGAGCAAAATTTTTGTTTTCGCGTTTATGGACATTTTCATGAGCAATTGCCCATAATTTTGGGGTTCGATGGAGATTTGCATGTCCACTAAACCGGATACATGTTTAAGAGTTATGACCAAAGAGTCATCGTTTTCGCGATTTATGGTCATTTTCATGAGCTATTTCCCATAGTTATGGGATTCTAGGGCGATTTACATGACTCATAACACCCGGTACACGTTTGAGAGTTATGAGCAAAAATTCGTCGTTTTCATGTTTATGGCCGTTTTCATCAGCTATTTCCCACAGTTTTGGGGTTCCAGGGAGATTTACACGACTCGTAACACCCGATACATGTTTGAGAGTTATGACCAAAAACTCGGCGTTTTCACGTTTTATGGCCCACGGTTTTGGGGATCAATGGAGATTTGCATGACCAATAAAACCGATTACATTTTGAGAGTCATGACCAAAAACTCAGCGTTTTCTTAATTTATGCCTATTTTCGTATGCTATTGACCCCTGTTTTGGAGTTACATGGTGATTTTCACTACCCATAAGACCCGATATATGTTTGAAAGATATGACTATAAATCATTTTTCGCGTTTATGGACGTTTCAATAGATATTTCCCATAGTATTGGGGTTCAATAGGGATTTGCGTGGCCAGTAAAACCGGATACATGTTCGAGAGATATGACCAAAACCTCATCATTTTCATGATTTATGTATGTTTTCATGAGCTATTGGCCATAGTTTTGGGATTTCCAAGCTATTTAAAGGACGTCACACCCCGTCGTGTTTGAGAGTTATGAGCAAAACCTCGCTGTTTATGGTCGTTTTCATGTGCTATTGCCCACAGTTTTGGGGTTCTAGGGTGATTTACACGACGCGTAACACCAGATAAACGCTTGAGAGTTATGACCAAACAATCGATGTTTTCGCGTTTTATGGCCGTATTCATGAGCTATTGCCCACAATTCTGGTGTTATAGGGTTATTTGCACTACCCATAAGACCCGATACATGTTTGAGATATATGACCAAAAATCGTTGTTTTCGCGTTTATGGACGTTTTCAATAGCTATTGCCCACAGTTTTGGGGTCCAATAGGGATTTGCATGGCTAGTAAAACCGGATACATGATTGAGAGTTATGACCAAAAACTGGCCATTGTCGCGATTTATGGACGTTTTCATGAGCTATTACCAACCGTTTTGGTTTCCAGGGCGATTTACATGACTTGTAACACCCGATACACGTTTTAGAGTTGTGAGCAAAAACACGTCGTTTTCATGTTTTATGGCCCTTTTCACGAGCTATTGCCCATGGTTTTGGTCTTCTAGGGCTATTTACAGGGCCCAATATCCCCAATACAAGTTTGAGAGATATGAGCAAAACTGGTCGTTTTCGCATTTTACGGCCTTTTCATGTGCTATTACCCACCGTTTTAGGGTTCTAGGGTGATTTACACGACTCGTAACACCCGATACATGTTTGAGAGTTATGACCAAAACCTCAACGTTTTCGTGTTTTATGGCCTATTTCATGTGCTATTGCCCGCAATTTTAGTGTTCCAGGTGGATTTGCATGGCCCAGAAGAACCGATAGATGTTTGAGAAATATGACCAAAAATTGTTGTTTTCGCGTTTATGGACGTTTTCATGAGAAATTGGCCATAATTTTGGGGTTCAATGGAGATTTGCATGTCAAGTAAAACTGGATACAATTTAAGAGTTATGACGAAGAGTCATCGTTTCGATTTATGGTCATTTTCATGAGCTATTGCCCATAGTTTTGGGATTCGGTCGATTTATATGACTCGTAACACTCGGTACGTTTGAGAGTTATGAGCAAAAACTCGTCGTTTTCATGTTTATGGCCGTTTTCATCAGATATTTCCCACAGTTTTAGGGTTCCAGGGAGATTTACACAACTCGTAACACCCGATACATATTTGAGAGTTATGACCAAAAACTCGACGTTTTCACGTTTCATGGCCCACAGTTTTGGGGTTCAATGGAGATTTGCATGGCGATTAAAACCGGATACATTTTGAGAGTCATGACGAAAAACCCAGTGTTTTCTTGTGCTATTTCCCACCATTTTGGGGTTGAATGGGGATTTTCCTGGCGAGTAAAACGTAATACATGTTTGAGAGTTTTGAACAAAAACTTGTCGTTTTCGTGATTTATGGATGTTTTCATGAGCTATTACCAACAGTTTTGGTTTTCTAGGGCGATTTACATGACTTGTAACACCCGATACACGTTTAGGAGTTATGAGCAAAACTTCGCTTGTTCATGTTTTATGGCCCTTTCATGAGCTATTGCCCACAATTTTGGTGTTCCAGGGCGATTTGCAGGGCCTAACAACCCCAATACATGTTTGAGACATATGAGCAAAAACTGGTCGTTTTCGCGTTTTATGGCCGTTTTCATGTGCTAGTACCCACCGTTTTGGGGTTCTAGGGTGATTTGCACGACTCGTAACACCCGATACATGTTTGAGAGTTATGACCAAAAACTCAACATATTCGCGTTTTATGGCCTATTTCATGAGCTATTGCCCACAGTTTTGTTTTTCCAAGGGGATTTGCATGCCCATAAGAACCGATAGATGTTTGCGAAATATGACCAAAAATTGTTGTTTTCGCGTTTATGGACGTTTTCATGAGCAATTGCCCATAATTTTGGGGTTCAATGGAGATTTGCATGTCCACTAAACCGGATACATGTTTAAGAGTTATGACCAAAGAGTCATCGTTTTCGCGATTTATGGTCATTTTCATGAGCTATTTCCCATAGTTATGGGATTCCAGGGCGATTTACATGACTCATAACACCCGGTACACGTTTGAGAGTTATGAGCAAAAATTCGTCGTTTTCATGTTTATGGCCGTTTTCATCAGCTATTTCCCACAGTTTTGGGGTTCCAGGGAGATTTACACGACTCGTAACACCCGATACATGTTTGAGAGTTATGACCAAAAACTCGGCGTTTTCACGTTTTATGGCCCACAGTTTTGGGGTTCAATGGAGATTTGCATGACCAATAAAACCGATTACATTTTGAGAGTCATGACCAAAAACTCAGCGTTTTCTTAATTTATGCCTGTTTTCGTATGCTATTGACCCCTGTTTTGGAGTTACATGGCGATTTTCACTACCCATAAGACCCGATATATGTTTGAGAGATATGACTATAAATCATTGTTCTCGCGTTTATGGACGTTTTCAATAGCTATTGCCCATAGTATTGGGGTTCAATAGGGATTTGCGTGGCCAGTAAAACCGGATACATGTTCGAGAGATATGACCAAAACCTCATCATTTTCATGATTTATGTATGTTTTCATGAGCTATTGGCCATAGTTTTGGGATTTCCAAGCTATTTAAAGGACGCGTCACACCCGATACGTGTTTGAGAGTTATGAGCAAAACCTCGTCGTTTTATGGTCGTTTTCATGTGCTATTGCCCACAGTTTTGGGGTTCTAGGGTGATTTACACGACGCGTAACACCAGATAAACGCTTGGGAGTTATGACGAAAAAATCGATGTTTTCGCGTTTTATGGCCGTATTCATGAGCTATTGTCCACAATTCTGGTGTTATAGGGTTATTTGCACTACCCATAAGACCCGATACATGTTTGAGATATATGACCAAAAATCGTTGTTTTCGCGTTTATGGACGTTTTCAATAGCTATTGCCCACAGTTTTGGGGTTCAATAGGGATTTGCATGGCTAGTAAAACCGGATACATGATTGAGAGTTATGACCAAAAAACCGCGTCGTCGCGATTTATGGATTTTCATGAGCTATTACCAACCGTTTTGGTTTCCAGGGCGATTTACATGACTTGTAACACCCGATACACGTTTTAGAGTTGTGAGCAAAAACTTGTCGTTTTCATGTTTTATGGCCCTTTTCACGAGCTATTGCCCATGGTTTTGGTCTTCTAGGGCTATTTACAGGGCCCAATATCCCCAATACAAGTTTGAGAGATATGAGCAAAACTGGTCGTTTTCGATTTCTGGCCTTTTCATGTGCTATTACCCACCGTTTTAGGGTTCTAGGGTGATTTACACGACTCGTAACACCCGATACATGTTTGAGAGTTATGACCAAAACCTCAACGTTTTCGTGTTTTATGGCCTATTTCATGTGCTATTGCCCGCAATTTTAGTGTTCCAGGTGGATTTGCATGGCCCAGAAGAACCGATAGATGTTTGAGAAATATGACCAAAAATTGTTGTTTTCGCGTTTATGGACGTTTTCATGAGAAATTGGCCATAATTTTGGGGTTCAATGGAGATTTGCATGTCAAGTAAAACTGGATACAATTTAAGAGTTATGACGAAAGAGTCATCATTTTCGCGATTTATGGTCATTTTCATGAGCTATTGCCCATAGTTTTGGGATTCCAGTGCGATTTATATGACTCGTAACACTCGGTACACGTTTGAGAGTTATGAGCAAAAACTCGTCGTTTTCATGTTTATGGCCGTTTTCATCAGATATTTCCCACAGTTTTAGGGTTCCAGGGAGATTTACACAACTCGTAACACCCGATACATATTTGAGAGTTATGACCAAAAACTCGACGTTTTCACGTTTCATGGCCCACAGTTTTGGGGTTCAATGGAGATTTGCATGGCGATTAAAACCGGATACATTTTTGAGAGTCATGACGAAAAACCCAGTGTTTTCTTGTGCTATTTCCCACCATTTTGGGGTTGAATGGGGATTTTCCTGGCGAGTAAAACGTAATACATGTTTGAGAGTTTTGAACAAAAACTTGTCGTTTTCGTGATTTATGGATGTTTTCATGAGCTATTACCAACAGTTTTGGTTTTCTAGGGCGATTTACATGACTTGTAACACCCGATACACGTTTAGGAGTTATGAGCAAAAACTCGTCGGTTTCATGTTTTATGGCCCTTTTCATGAGCTATTGCCCACAATTTTGGTGTTCCAGGGCGATTTGCAGGGCCTAACAACCCCAATACATGTTTGAGACATATGAGCAAAAACTGGTCGTTTTCGCGTTTTATGGCCGTTTTCATGTGCTAGTACCCACCGTTTTGGGGTTCTAGGGTGATTTGCACGACTCGTAACACCCGATACATGTTTGAGAGTTATGACCAAAAACTCAACATATTCGCGTTTTATGGCCTATTTCATGAGCTATTGCCCACAGTTTTGTTTTTCCAAGGGGATTTGCATGCCCATAAGAACCGATAGATGTTTGCGAAATATGACCAAAAATTGTTGTTTTCGCGTTTATGGACGTTTTCATGAGCAATTGCCCATAATTTTGGGGTTCAATGGAGATTTGCATGTCCACTAAACCGGATACATGTTTAAGAGTTATGACCAAAGAGTCATCGTTTTCGCGATTTATGGTCATTTTCATGAGCTATTTCCCATAGTTATGGGATTCCAGGGCGATTTCCATGACTCGCAACACCCGGTACACGTTTGAGAGTTATAAGAAAAAATTCGTCGTTTTCATTTTGATGGCCGTTTTCATCAGCTATTTCCCACAGTTTTGGGGTTCCAGGGAGATTTACACGACTCGCAACACCCGATACATGTTTGAGAGTTATGACCAAAAACTCGGCGTTTTCACGTTTTATGGCCCACAATTTTGGGGTTCAATGGAGATTTGCATGACCAATAAAACCGATAACATTTTGAGAGTCATGACCAAAAACTCAGCGTTTTCTTAATTTATGCCTGTTTTCGTATGCTATTGACACCTGTTTTGGAGTTACATGGCGATTTTCACTACCCATAAGACCCGATATATGTTTGAAAGATATGACTATAAATCATTGTTCTCGCGTTTATGGACGTTTTCAATAGCTATTGCCCATAGTATTGGGGTTCAATAGGGATTTGCCAAGAAAAAACCGGATACATGTTCGAGAGATATGACCAAAACCTCATCATTTTCATGATTTATGTATGTTTTCATGAGCTATTGGCCATAGTTTTGGGATTTCCAAGCTATTTAAAGGACGCGTCACACCCGATACGTGTTTGAGAGTTATGAGCAAAACCTCGTCGTTTTATGGTCGTTTTCATGTGCTATTGCCCACAGTTTTGGGGTTCTAGGGTGATTTACACGACGCGTAACACCAGATAAACGCTTGGGAGTTATGACGAAAAAATCGATGTTTTCGCGTTTTATGGCCGTATTCATGAGCTATTGTCCACAATTATGGTGTTATAGGGTTATTTGCACTACCCATAAGACCCGATACATGTTTGAGATATATGACCAAAAATCGTTGTTTTCGCGTTTATGGACGTTTTCAATAGCTATTGCCCACAGTTTTGGGGTTCAATAGGGATTTGCATGGCTAGTAAAACCGGATACATGATTGAGAGTTATGACCAAAAACTGGCCGTTGTCGCGATTTATGGACGTTTTCATGAGCTATTACCAACCGTTTTGGTTTCCAGGGCGATTTACATGACTTGTAACACCCGATACACGTTTTAGAGTTGTGAGCAAAAACTCGTCGTTTTCATGTTTTATGGCCCTTTTCACGAGCTATTGCCCATGGTTTTGGTCTTCTAGGGCTATTTACAGGGCCCAATATCCCCAATACAAGTTTGAGAGATATGAGCAAAACTGGTCGTTTTCGCATTTTACGGCCTTTTCATGTGCTATTACCCACCGTTTTAGGGTTCTAGGGTGATTTACACGACTCGTAACACCCGATACATGTTTGAGAGTTATGACCAAAACCTCAACGTTTTCGTGTTTTATGGCCTATTTCATGTGCTATTGCCCGCAATTTTAGTGTTCCAGGTGGATTTGCATGGCCCAGAAGAACCGATAGATGTTTGAGAAATATGACCAAAAATTGTTGTTTTCGCGTTTATGGACGTTTTCATGAGAAATTGGCCATAATTTTGGGGTTCAATGGAGATTTGCATGTCAAGTAAAACTGGATACAATTTAAGAGTTATGACGAAAGAGTCATCATTTTCGCGATTTATGGTCATTTTCATGAGCTATTGCCCATAGTTTTGGGATTCCAGTGCGATTTATATGACTCGTAACACTCGGTACACGTTTGAGAGTTATGAGCAAAAACTCGTCGTTTTCATGTTTATGGCCGTTTTCATCAGATATTTCCCACAGTTTTAGGGTTCCAGGGAGATTTACACAACTCGTAACACCCGATACATATTTGAGAGTTATGACCAAAAACTCGACGTTTTCACGTTTCATGGCCCACAGTTTTGGGGTTCAATGGAGATTTGCATGGCGATTAAAACCGGATACATTTTTGAGAGTCATGACGAAAAACCCAGTGTTTTCTTGTGCTATTTCCCACCATTTTGGGGTTGAATGGGGATTTTCCTGGCGAGTAAAACGTAATACATGTTTGAGAGTTTTGAACAAAAACTTGTCGTTTTCGTGATTTATGGATGTTTTCATGAGCTATTACCAACAGTTTTGGTTTTCTAGGGCGATTTACATGACTTGTAACACCGATACGTTTAGGAGTTATGAGCAAAACTCGTTTTCATGTTTTATGGCCCTTTTCATGAGCTATTGCCCACAATTTTGGTGTTCCAGGGCGATTTGCAGGGCCTAACAACCCCAATACATGTTTGAGAGATATGAGCAAAAACTGGTCGTTTTCGCGTTTTATGGCCGTTTTCATGTGCTAGTACCCACCGTTTTGGGGTTCTAGGGTGATTTGCACGACTCGTAACACCCGATACATGTTTGAGAGTTATGACCAAAAACTCAACATATTCGCGTTTTATGGCCTATTTCATGAGCTATTGCCCACAGTTTTGTTTTTCCAAGGGGATTTGCATGCCCATAAGAACCGATAGATGTTTGCGAAATATGACCAAAAATTGTTGTTTTCGCGTTTATGGACGTTTTCATGAGCAATTGCCCATAATTTTGGGGTTCAATGGAGATTTGCATGTCCACTAAACCGGATACATGTTTAAGAGTTATGACCAAAGAGTCATCGTTTTCGCGATTTATGGTCATTTTCATGAGCTATTTCCCATAGTTATGGGATTCCAGGGCGATTTCCATGACTCGTAACACCCGGTACACGGTTGAGAGTTATGAGAAAAAAATCGTCGTTTTCATGTTGATGGCCGTTTTCATCAGCTATTTCCCACAGTTTTGGGGTTCCAGGGAGATTTACACGACTCGTAACACCCGATACATGTTTGAGAGTTATGACCAAAAACTCGGCGTTTTCACGTTTTATGGCCCACAGTTTTGGGGTTCAATGGAGATTTGCATGACCAATAAAACCGATTACATTTTGAGAGTCATGACCAAAAACTCAGCGTTTTGTTAATTTATGCCTATTTTCGTATGCTATTGACACCTGTTTTGGAGTTACATGGCGATTTTCACTACCCATAAGACCCGATATATGTTTGAAAGATATGACTATAAATCATTGTTCTCGCGTTTATGGACGTTTTCAATAGCTATTGCCCATAGTATTGGGGTTCAATAGGGATTTGCGTGGCCAGTAAAACCGGATACATGTTTGAGAGATATGACCAAAACCTCATCATTTTCATGATTTATGTATGTTTTCATGAGCTATTGGCCATAGTTTTGGGATTTCCGAGCTATTTAAAGGACGCGTCACACCCGATACGTGTTTGAGAGTTATGAGCAAAAACTCGTCGTTTTATGGCCGTTTTCATGTGCTATTGCCCACAGTTTTGGGGTTCTAGGGTGATTTACACGACTCGTAACACCAGATAAACGCTTGAGAGTTATGACAAAAAAATCGATGTTTTCGCGTTTTATGGCCGTATTCATGAGCTATTGCCCACAATTATGGTGTTATAGGGTTATTTGCACTACCCATAAGACCCGATACATGTTTGAGAGATATGACCAAAAATCGTTGTTTTCGCGTTTATGGACGTTTTCAATAGCTATTGCCCACAGTTTTGGGGTTCAATAGGGATTTGCATGGCTAGTAAAACCGGATACATGATTGAGAGTTATGACCAAAAACTGGCCGTTGTCGCGATTTATGGACGTTTTCATGAGCTATTACCAACCGTTTTAGTTTCCAGGGTGATTTACATGACTTGTAACACCCGATACACGTTTTAGAGTTGTGAGAAAAAACTCGTCGTTTTCATGTTTTATGGCCCTTTTCACGAGCTATTGCCCACGGTTTTGGTCTTCCAGGGCTATTTACAGGGCCCAATATCCCCAATACAAGTTTAAGAGATATGAGCAAAAAAAGGTCGTTTTCGCATTTTACGGCCTTTTCATGTGCTATTACCCACCATTTTGGGGTTCTAGGGTGATTTACAGGACTCGTAACACCCGATACATGTTTGAGAGTTATGACCAAAAACTCAACTTTTTCGTGTTTTATGGCCTATTCCATGTGCTATTGCCCACAATTTTGGTGTTCCAGGTGGATTTGCATGGCCCAGAAGAACCGATAGATGTTTGAGAAATATGACCAAAAATTGTTGTTTTCGTCGTTCATGGACGTTTTCATGAGCAATTGCCCATAATTTTGGGGTTCAATGGAGATTTGCATGTCAACTAAAACCGGATACAATTTAAGAGTTATGACGAAATGGTCATCGTTTTCGCGATTTATGGTCATTTTCATGAGCTATTGCCCATAGTTTTGGGATTCCAGTGCGATTTATATGACTCATAACACTCGGTACACGTTTGAGAGTTATGAGCAAAAACTCGTCGTTTTCATGTTTATGGCCGTTTTCATCAGATATTTCCCACAGTTTTGGGGTTCCAGGGAGATTTACACAACTCGTAACACCCGATACATGTTTGAGAGTTATGACCAAAAACTCGGCGTTTTCACGTTTCATGGCCCACAGTTTTGGAGTTCAATGGAGATTTCCATGGCGAGTAAAACTGGATACATTTTTGAGAGTCATGACGAAAAACCCAGTGTTTTCTTGTTTTATGTCTGTTTTCTTGTCCTATTTCCCACCATTTTGGGGTTGAATGGGGATTTTCCTGGCGAGTAAAACGTAATACATGTTTGAGAGTTTTGACCAAAAACTCGTTGTTTTCGCGATTTATGGATGTTTTCATGAGCTATTACCAACCGTTTTGGTTTTCTAGGGCGATTTACATGACTTGTAACACCCGATACACGTTTAGGAGTTATGAGCAAAAACTCGTCGGTTTCATGTTTTATGGCCCTTTTCATGAGCTATTGCCCACAGTTTTGGTGTTCCAGGGCGATTTGCAGGGCCCAACAATCCCAATACATGTTTGAGAGATATGAGCAAAAACTGGTCGTTTTCGCGTTTCATGGCCGTTTTCATGTGCTAGTACCCACCGTTTTGGGGTTCTAGGGTGATTTGCACGACTCGTAACACCCGATACATGTTTGAGAGTTATGACCAAAAACTCAACGTTTTCGTGTTTTATGGCCTATTTCATGAGCTATTGCCCACAGTTTTGGTGTTCCAGGGGGATTTGCATGGCCCATAAAAACCGATAGATGTTTGAGAAATATGACCAAAAATTGTTGTTTTCGCGTTTATGGACGTTTTCATCAGCAATTTCCCATAATTCTGGGGTTCAATGAAGATTTGCATGTCCAGTAAAACCGGATACATTTTTAAGACTTATGACCAAAGAGTCACCGTTTTCGCGATTTATGGTCATTTTCATGAGCTATTGCCCATAGTTTTGGGATTCCAGGGCGATTTACATGACTCGTAACACCCGGTACACGTTCGAGAGTTATGAGCAAAAACTCGTCGTTTTCATGTTTATGGCCGTTTTCATGAGCTATTTCCCACAGTTTTGGGATTATAGGGAGATTTACACGAATCGTAACACCCGATACATGTTTGAGAGTTATGACGAAAAACTCGGCGTTTTCACGTTTCATGGCCCACAGTTTTGGGGTTCAATGGAGATTTGCATGGCAAGTAAAACCGTATACATTTTTGAGAGTCATGACCAAATTAAAAACTCAGCGTTTTCTTATTTTATGCCTGTTTTATTATGCTATTGACCCCCGGTTTGGAGTTACATGGCGATTTTCAATACCCATAAGACCCGATATATGTTTGAGAGATATGACTATAAAGCATTCTTCTCGCGTTGATGGACATTTTCAATAGCTATTGCCCATAGTATTGGGGTTCAATAGGGATTTGCGTGGCCAGTAAAACCGGATACATGTTTGAGAGATATGACCAAAACCTCGTCATTTTCATGATTTATGTATGTTTTCATGAGCTATTGGCCATAGTTTTGGGATTCCCGAGCGATTTAAAGGGCGCGTCACACCCGATACATGTTTGAGAGTTATGAGCAAAAACTCGTCGTTTTATGGCCATTTTCATGTGCTATTGCCCACAGTTTTGGGGTTCTAGGGTGATTTACACGACTCGTAACACCAGATAAACGCTTGAGAGTTATGACAAAAAAATCGATGTTTTCGCGTTTGATGGCTGTATTCATGAGCTATTGCCCACAATTATGGTGTTACAGGAAGATTTGCACTACCCATAAGACCCGATACATGTTTGAGGGATATGACCAAAAATCGTTGTTTTCGCGTTTATGGACGTTTTCAATAGCTATTGCCCACAGTTTGGGGTTCAATAGGGATTTGCATGGCTAGTAAAACCAGATATATGATTGAGAGTTATGACCAAAAACTGGCCATTGTCGCGATTTATGGACGTTTTCATGAGCTATTACCAACCGTTTTGGTTTTTCCAGGACAACTTACATGACTTGTAACACCCGATACACGTTTTAGAGTTGTGAGCAAAAACTCATCATTTTCATGTTTTATGGCCCTTTTCATGAGCTATTGCCCACAGTTTTGGTGTTCGAGGGCGATTTGAAGGGCCCAACAGCCCCAATACATGTTTGAGAGATATAAGCAAAAACTGGTCGTTTTCACGTTTTATGGCCGTTTTCATGTGCTATTACCCACCGTTTTGGGGTTCTAGGGTGATTTACATGACTCGTAACACCCGATGCATGTTTGAGAGTTATGACCAAAAACTCAATGATTTCGCGTTTTATGGCCTATTTCATGAGCTATTGCCCACAGTTTTGGTGTTCTAGGGGGATTTTCATGGCCCATAAGAACCGATAGATGTTTGAGAAATTTGACAAAAAATTGTTGTTTTCGCGTTTATGGACGTTTTCATGAGCAATTGCCCATAATTTTGGGGTTCAATGGAGATTTGCATGTCTAGTAAAATCGGATACATGTTTAAGAGTTATGACCAAAGAGTCATCGTTTTCGCGATTTATGGTCATTTTTATGAGCTATTGCCCATAGTTTTGGGATTCCAGGGCGATTTACATGACTCGTAACACCTGGTACACGTTTGAGAGTTATTAGTAAAAACTCGTCGTTTTCATGTTTTATGGCCGTTTTCATGAGCTATTTCCCACAGTTTTGGGGTTCTAGGGAGATTTACACGAATCGTAACTCCCGATACATGTTTGAGAGTTATGACCAAAAACTCGGCGTTTTCACGTTTCATGGCCCACTGTTTTGGGGTTCAATGGAGATTTGCATGGCGAGTAAAACCGGATACATTTTTGAGAGTCATGACCAAAAACCTAGTGTTTTCTTGTTTTATCTATTTTTTCTTGTGCTAGTGCCCACAGTTTTTGGGGTTCAATAGGGATTTGCATGGCTAGTAAAACCGGATACATGATTGAGAGTTATGACCAAAAGAAATTTACAAATGAAATAATTTATAAATGATGCGAACAGATAAATGGATATTATATTAAGTTTCTTTATATTTTTCTGATAATAATAGACATATTATTTGTTTTATTTGGATTATTACAATAAAAGATATGATTTTCCAAAGTTTTATATTTGATTTAATTAAAAAAAGAAAATTTACAAAAAAATAATTAGTCGCGGGTCGTGGCTGGTCCCGGGACTAAAGGGTGCCTGCGCGCGCGAAAACAAAGCGGCCAAAAAAACCCTTTAGTCTCGGGCCGTGGCTTAACCCGCGACTAAAGGGGTGGTCTTTAGTCGCGGGCTAAGCCACGGCCCGGGAATATAGACCCTTTAGTCCCGTCCCGTGGCTTAGGCCGCGACTAAAGGTTCATCCCTTTATATTCCACGCGCCACCGTCCCTGCCCAGCACTTGCATTTCTCGACAGAGACGAAGACGAAGCAGACGTAGAGACGAAACACAGGGGAGGTGTTGTCCGGCCGCCGATTCCACTGCGCTGCCGTGCTGCGCTCCGCCATGCCGTGTTCTGCTCGGTGTGCCGTGCTCCGTGCCACGCTCGTAGTTACGTATCACGCCTTTCCGTCATACATAGCCATGCGTATATTCATTCGCCGCTGCGTGCCATCACGCGTCTTTGTCGCACGGCGTCGATGGCCTTCGATCGAGGGGTGGTTTTTTATTTTAGTTAGGATTAGGATTATTATTGTTTTTGTTAATTATTAGGATTAGTATTAGTATTATTGTTTTAGTTATTGTTGTTTTAATTAAAATATTATA
Source organism: Avena longiglumis (assembly GCA_030063025.1). Lineage (NCBI taxonomy): Eukaryota > Viridiplantae > Streptophyta > Magnoliopsida > Poales > Poaceae > Avena > Avena longiglumis. Next base: position 5,955,220 of record CP125975.1, read on the forward strand.
ATTAGGATTAGGATTATTGTTTTAGTTATTTTTTTGTTTGATTTATTAGGATTATATTGTTTTAGTTATTTTTTGTTATTAGGATTATAATTATTGTTTTAGTTATTAGGATTAGTATTAGGATTATATTGTTTTAGTTATTAGGATTAGAATTATTGTTTTAGTTATTAGGATTAGTATTAGGATTATTGTTTTAATTAAAATATTAGAATTAGGATTAGGATTATTGTTTTAGTTATTTTTTTGTTTTATTTATTAGGATTATAGTTTTAGTTATTTTTTGTTTTACCACAATTAATATTAGGATTATTTATTAGTGTCATTTTTTTGTTTTAGTTATTATGATTATTGTTCTAGCACAAATAATATTAGGATTATATTGTTTTAGTTATTAGGATTATTGTTTTTTCTAACCCTTTTAACTCTCTTTTTGTTATAGATAATTAAGTCATGGATCCATCTGAAGATCCTGGTCACATCGGTGAAGGTTTTCTTCAGGACATGATAAGAGGTGAAATTCCTCTTAATATTACTACCGGCGACGATATTTTGCTCGAGGAAGAGATATCCTCATATCTGAATCCATCCGGTGATGGACTAGAGGAAAACCTAATGTACCAAGGGGAAGACCAGATGGACGAAGGGCAAACAAATAACAACAATAATGATAGCCCCTCGACAGGATCCGGCGAGGTACATATATATATAAATCTCGTGTTACCTCTATTCATTAACTGATCTAGATATATATTAATCACTCTCTCTTCTTATTTTAGCCCACCGGATCGAAGCAATCAACAGCTCAAACACAACGAGGGCCGAACAAAAGTTGGATGGTAATCAGAGGTTCACCATCGAAGAAATAGATGATGATGGTGAACCGATTGCTCCAGAGAAGCACCACAGGATGTTTATAAATCAATGCGGGGTGCTTGTTAGGGACAACCTGCCGATCACCATCCAAGAATGGAATCAGTCAAAGAAATCCGGTGAAGAATCTAGCTATGTCACCGATGATGCCAAAGATGACCTTTGGCAGAAGCTCATAGCGCATTTCATACTACCTCTAGAGTATGAAGAATTTGAGGTAGATGGTATTACCCCAAGGCCGGGTGGGCTTGAAAATAGAGCGAAAGTGAAGGAGTGAGCTCTGAGCAAGATGGCTGAACTGTACCGGAACCACAAGAAAAGTTTATACGCGAAATATGTCGCGAAAAATAAAAGTCTAGACTTCAAATGAGTAAACGAGAAGTTGAGAGAACAGTGGCCCGATTTTGTACAGTACAAGCAATCTGATAAAGCAAAGGCAAAGTCAGAAAAGAACGCGTTAAATGCTGCCAACAATAAATACCATCATAAAATGAGGACAGGTGGCTACAAGAGTGCCGTCCCTAAGTGGGAAACTATGGAGAAGAACATGAGGGCTAGAGGCGTCAATCCTGGTACAGATGGACGACCCGAGAGGTCAAAGCACTGGTGGTACGGGAATGAGGGATCCTTGGACCCAGAAACAGGGAAGACATTATTTCATGATAAAATTCTAAAACCCTCCCAAGACCTTATTCAAGCAATGAACGAAGCTCAATTGGGATTGTTCTGTCCCGAGAGAGAGAACGACGAGATAACACATGCCCTAGGGAATCCTGAAAAGGGAGGACGAACACGAGGCAAAGGCGTCGGTGTCTCGTGGAAGAAAGGGTTTCCTTAGTACGGTGCTAGTTACAGAAGCCGTCAGAGAAAGAAGGACCGGGAGGCAGACCGGATCTCCAGGGTAGAGCAGGACCTAGTTGATCTGAAGAACCTCATGCATGAAATTAGCCAAAGGCCACCATCGTCAACTCACCCGCGGTTTTATGATACTGCATTGGATCTTAGCTAGCGGAGAAGCAGCGTGGCTTCCACGGAGGTCTGGGCTGATGATCAAGCACTGCTGGATGATGCACCGGCTCCTCACTACCCCGTGGATGATGTCAGAGAGATGGCACAATGTGAGATACATCAGCCAATGAACAACCTGTCCTTCAAGGTGGCGATCGGCACTGCTTTACCTTGTCTACCTGGAGCACTCCACCATCCACTTCCGATTCCACCAGGCTATGCTCGTGTCACGGTGGATCACATAGTGGAGGATTTTGCGTACCTAGAGATTGAAATCGCTACGCCTAAAGGCCTTACGATACTAGGAGATGTCAAGTGCAACATCATTCTATGGAATAAGAATTACATCAAGTTTCCAGGCTCGGCACCAAGGCCACCGACTCCAAGGAATCCAAGTCCACCCTGCATCAAACATCGTCAACCTCCAAGTCCACCCCAACATGATTATCGCCAACCTCCAAGTCCACCCTGCCTCGCTGATGATCGCCGTAGCAGGAGTACATCAACTCGATCTCCGCCTCCACGCAATACTCGATCTCCGCCTCCGCCTCCGTGCAATACTACTACCTCGTCGAAGAAATGGAAGTTCGACGGTCCCCCGCTCCCCACATCGAAGAAAGGTCAAACGGCAAAGATAGTCGACATCCCGTCGGCTCTTCCAAAGAGACCTTATGACAAGACCGATGAGGACACTAATGCGGATGTGGTTGCCCAAGTTAAGGCGCATTTTGCACCCAAAAAGCCTAAGCCAAAGCCGGTATATAATGAAAAACCAAAAAGTGGGCTAAGTCCTTTCTTGAGCAACCATCCCAGATATCGATGAATCTAGAATTAGACTATGACCGGGAGATTATTAAGCAAGCACAGAAAAAAATCACAAGTGCAAAAAGCGGGAAGCAAGTTGCCCAGCTCGGAGCACAGAAGAATCAATCGGTCGCCCCGCTCAAAGTCATTTCAGACCTCGACAAGGCCTTCAGAGCTGAAATGGATATGGACATGCAAGTAATGGACCCCAGAGCCCGTAATAATGCTGCACTTATGGTAATCACTGTATCGCAGGCCAAAGCACTTGCTAACGAAGCAAATATGTCTCTTGGTCAATATTTAGGCTATGAAGATACGCCAGTGGGTCAGATAGTACGACAGTATGTCCAAGGGGAGCCTCTAGTCAGTAATGAGGAGCTCGCGCATCTATCCACACATATGCAAAATGTGCACGAATGGTACATGCCGCAAGCAGAAAGAAAGGATCATAAAGTTTGGTTTCCGGTGGACATTAGAAATGAGCATCACTTCAAACCATACTCGATATAGGTTCAAATGACCGAACTGTTTCAGTTATACAACCAGCGCGCCCTCGAAAAATCTATCATTGGTTGCTACTGTCTGTAAGTGATTTATTTCTATAATTAAGTTTGTAGCTCAGCTTGTTCATTGCATTTAATAAATTATCCTAACTATATATCCTTTTGTATGATGATATTATATTCTGCAGAATGAAGATGCTTGAATGCAAAAGAGCTAGAAGATACGACATTGGGTTCATTGACCCATATATCGTTAATGAATATACGTTAAAGAATCACCCCAAGGATGTGGAGGAAGACCTGTGCAGGTTCTTAACCGAGAATAATTTTATTAAGGAAATACTATTTCCTTACAACTTTAAGTGAGTGTTTATATCTTGTACACATTTTATTTTTGCTTACTGGATGAGCTATGCATGTATGCTTATGTAAACGTCCGCAGATTCCACTGGATCTTACTAAACATTCAAGTTGACAACTCCCTAGTTGAAGTCCACGACTCATTAAGTTGGGACCAAGAGCAGTGGAGCGACATGAAAGCAATGCTCCATAAGTAATTTCAATCATTATCACATTATATCGTCCTTTTTCATTCATTTCCTGATTACAAGTAACTAATAACTCCTTTATTCATTTTCTTTGCCGAGCAGGTGTTGGACACGGTTCAGACAGAAAATACCAGGTCCATTCAACGAGGAGTTAACATATAAAATGGTGAAGAGTATCAAGCAGCCACCGGGAACTCATTTATGTGGATACTACGTCTGCGAGTACATCTGCGATTTGACCAGTGAGCGGAAAGTTGACTCACATTATATTTATGATTTGCGGGAGAAACTAGAGCCAGACCAGTGCATAAGAGCAATTCAAGAGGAGCTGACGGGATTTATGATGAAGGAAGTCCTTGATGTACATGGAGAGCATTATGCGGATGACGTGGAACTCGATTTGCCTTAGTCATCTCCATGTAGCTGATATGATATATATATTCATCAATGACCATGTAATTTCAAAACATTTCTTCCTTTTGATATGATTGATTATATGTATGCTTGCAAGGGATCGATTATGTATATAAATGCATCGACGTGTAGTGTGTATGTAGTAGCGTATAATATGTATACTGAAATATATGTTTGAATTATAGTGAAACACAAAACGAAAAAGGAATGAAATGGAAAAAAAGGAAATACACAATCTCTACCATGGGAGAGAAACACACAATTCTCTGCGGCGGCAGGAAACCTTTTAGTCCCGGGTGATGTTACGGCCCGAGACTAGAGGGTTTCCGCCACCGCGGCGCTGAAACAGCCACGTGGCTGTTATCAATCGCGGGTCGTAGCGAGCCAGGACTAGAAGGGGGTCTCTAGTCCCATTTTCGCAGTCCCGGGCCCAAAACCGGGACTAATGCCAGTTGCGGCCCGTGACTGTAGGCCCTTTTTCCACCAGTGTTCGAAGTTTTAGGGTGAAATACCTGGACACATATAGTAATACCAAGACTTACAGAGACGTTCATGTCAAAAAAAGACTTACAGAGAAGTCGCACACGGCTGGAATCCGTCACTGTCTCGCTCTATGTAGACGATGTTGTTGTTTTCGCCAAACTAGAGCCAAGGGAATTCGAGGCAGTGTGCACAATCCTGGATGGCTTTGGTGGGACCTCTGGGCACCAAGGGTCGCTTCCATGCAAATCATCATGAGATCCAAACTAATCTACCAGCTTACGACCTTATACCTCGACACATCGGTGCTTCACTTTGCTGACAAGCTGAGACAAGTTTTATTATGGGTGGGGAAGGAAGACGAGAGAGGCGGCAACTTCGTAATTCTTGTTGGACCTTCAAAAAGTATGCTCTTGCCCACGAAGAACGCGAAAACGGTGTCTATTAGGCACAACATATGGAAAGTTGTATTGATTGTATCAGACTTCTAAAATCATTTTCGGACCATCAAAAAGTGTGCTATAGCCCACGAAAAGGGCCAAAAACTTCGTAACGAGTGTCTCGAAACTTTGAAATCCTCGTTGAACTCTCAAAAAGTATGCTATTACCGACACAAAACGCGAAAACACTGTCTTTTTTGGCATAGCCTATCCAAACTGGTATTGATTGTATCAGACTCCTGAAATCATGGTCGGACACTCGAAAAGTGTGCTATAGCCCATGAAACCGTCCAAAAATGCAAAAGATTGACTTTTGACATAGCCTATGAAAACGTTCGTATATTTTGAGTCGCTTCTACGGAGAAAAGGGCATCCACCTGGACCTGTCATCAGTCGCGCACCCACAGTCCAACTGACAGTGCGAGTGCTAATGGACTGGTCCTAGCCGGAGTCAAGCCAAGGCTGATCGAACCACTCATCAGATCACCCGGATGCTGAATAGAGGAATTGGCTGCCCTGCTCTGGAGCCTACGCACCACCCCCAACCGCTCAACCGACTTCACCCTGTTCTTCCTTGTCTATGGGGCAGAGGCAGTTCTCCCTACAGACATCCAGTTCGACGCACCCCGCAAGCAGCTCTACATGGAGCAGGAGGCCAAAGAAGCGCGAGAGGACAGTGTGGACCTGCTCGAGGAAGCGTGAGAGTTAGCTTTGTCCAGGTCAACAATCTATCAGCAAGACCTATGTCGGTACCATGCCAGCCGGATCCGGCCTACCTCTTTCCGCGAGGGAGATCTGGTGCTGCGCCTGGTCCAAAGCACAAAAGGAACGCACAAGCTGTCCCCACCATGTGAAGGCCCATTCATCGTCAGCCGGGCACTTCACAACAATTCATATTATGTGATCGATGCCCAGCAGCCGGTGAAAAACAAGGCAGATCGCTCAGACGAGGAGACGGAACACCCATGGAACGCGAGCCTACTCCGGCCATTTTACACTTGAGCAAGAAGTGTATGTACCTCCCTTTTTTTGTAATAAATGAACAAGCTTGGAAGCCTCGGCGTAGTACCGAGGACTTTGTCCCAATTTCGCGTACCACATTCGCCCCTGTACCGGCTGGCCCGGACGCCCATGACTTCTACAGGCGGCATAATATTGCACAAAGTGCCTAGAGCAAACTCTTTGGTTCCGGCTTCAGACTGCAAGCCGGCTGTCGACCCGGCAAGAGCGAAGCTAAAAGCACACACCTCAATAAAATGCCAATGTAGAAGATAGGGGTGCCTGGGCGAACCGGTCGCGCCTACACAAGTTAAGCCAATAATAACGGGCCCAAGTATCACGAGGCATGCCAGCTCATCCTTTCCTTCGATTCAGGCTGTATACCGCAACCCGGCTGGCAGCCAGCAAGGGTAGCGCTCGAAAGGCCAATTCTCGGAGAGAAAAGGGGAGCTACTAACGGCCTAGATCGAGAGGGCATGTCTCCTTTTTTCTTTTTTCATTCATCCCTAAATATGAACGGATGCACGCATAATGAAACTAACCCAAAGCAACATTGTGTCTCGCATGACACGAGCCACAACTTGGCAGGAAATATGAAGACGACGAGCTTCGACCCGGCTGGCTACCCAAGCCGCCCGAACCTCGAGGACTACACCAAGTGGGCGCGCTCCCGCGCACCCATCAACATAAGTGAAGATGGCAAGGAGCTTCGAGCCGGCTGGCCACCTCAGCCGGCCCGAACCTCGGGGACTACACCTAGTGGGCCCGCTCCCGTGCACCCATCAACATAAGTGAAAATGGAAAGGAGCTTCGACACGGATGGCTACCCCAGCCGGCAACAATCCCAAACACCACAATCAATGAAGACATAACAACAGTCAGACGGAGTGCGCTCAAGAATTGAAGGGGCACCAAGAGATTTAAGCAGAACACGAAGGTTCTGCGCTCAATTCAAAGTCTAACGTTAAAACTTCATCAAAGTGTAGCACCAAAAAATACGAAGTTCAAAAATACATCCGGCATCCCGAGGATCAAGGTTCAGCGGCAGGAGCGACAGAGGGAGCGTCATTAGCTGGAGCAGGAGACGGACCGGCAGGAGGGGCACCAAAGCCGGCTGCAGGAGCTTGGCTGGTGGAGGCGACATCGATGGGATTCCAGGGCGCCGGGGTCCCGTGGAACGGCAGCGGATATGCGGGGTCGCGAAAATCACGCTCCAAGTCCACGTAGGTGCCAATCTTCACCCCGCAGAACCGGATTGCTGGAATGCTGTCACGAAGGCCCTCGTAGCTCGTCCTAAGACGGAAACCACGTGTGAGCACACCAAGGTCAGCCCCGGGATACCACGACTTGACCAAGGCTAGAGACATCTCCACACCGCCTCAGGCCGCCCATTACTTGTGGATGTCCTGGAACGGCGGAGGTTATCGAATGTTTCCTTCAGATCCTCGAGGAGTGTGTGCCTCTGCGTCTTGATGACAACGTCGTAAACGTAGGCGTGCACGTTTTTGCCGATCTGCGTCTGCAATCATTTCTGCATGCAGCGCTGATAGGTTTCTCCTACGTTCTTCAAGCCGAAGGGCATGGTGGTGTTGCAGTAAGCTCCATACGTGGTTATGAATGATGTCTTTATTTGATCGGTTACGTTGAGCTTGATCTGGTGATAGCCCGAGTAAGCGTCCAGAAAAGACAACAAATCACACCCGGCGGTGGAGTCGATGACTTGATCAATCCGCGGTAGAGCAAAAGGATCCTTGGGGCATGCCTTGTTGAGACTAGTGTAGTCAACACATATGCGCCATGTCTTGTTCTTCTTTAGCACCAACACCAGGTTGGCGAGCCATTCCGGGTGGAAAACTTCCATGATGAAGCTGGCTGCGAGCAGCAGTGTGATTTCTTCACCGATGGTTCTTCTTTTTCTTCTGTGAAGCAACATAAATATTTCTTAACCGATTCACGTCTGGTCGAACATGAAGAGAGTGCTCGGTGTGTTCCCTCGGGATACCTGGCATGTCTTTGGGGCACCATGCAAAAATTTCCCGATTCTCATGGAGGAAGTCAACGAGCGCGCTTTCCTATTTGCTGTCTAGGTCATCTTCGACCTGGATGAACTTGCTTGGGTCCTCCTCATTTACCAGGATCTTCCTTGTTCCTTGCGAGGGCTTGAACTGTGATTCTCCAGCCGGTTTGGGTTGTCCAGCCGGCATATCCTTCTGCAGATCCGCCACATTCCACATTATGACGCGTTTATCCTCAGCAATAATCATTGCTTTGGCTAGCTTGGATCCGTCTGAGGCACACTTGATCGAACACTTGTAGCATTCGTCGACGGTAATCACTCCCTTTGGGCCTGGCAGCTTCATCTTGGGGTATGCATAGTGCGGCACTCCCATGAACTTGGTGAGGGCTAGGCACCCTAGTATGGCATGGTAGGCACTGGAGAGGTTCACAACCTCGAACCAAATTGGTTCACGACGAAAGTTGTTCTCGCTGCCAAAGATGACGTCCATCCGGATCTTGCCGATTAGCGAGTGCGATGGACCTGGTACAGCTCCGTGAAACGAAGTACTTGAGGGCTGCAACTGGGACTCGCTGATGCCGAGCCGCTCGAGGCTGCTATGGTACAGGAGGTTGATGCTGCTGCCGCCATCGATCAACACACGAGAGAAACGACACGAGTCCTTCTTGGAAACGATGATATGGTCGAGGACGAGCACATAGCTACCAGGGTTTGGTAACACAGCCGACTGATCTTCCTTGCTCCAAGTGATCGCCTAGTCCGACCAATGCAGGGCGATTTGCACTACCCATAATACCCGATACATGTTTGAGAGATATGACCAAAAATCGTTGTTTTTGCGTTTATGGGCGTTTTCAATAGCTATTGCCCACGGTTTTGGTGTTCAATAGGGATTTGCATGGCTAGTAAAACCGGATACATGATTGAGAGTTATGACCAAAAACTGGCCGTTGTCAAGATTTATGGACGTTTTCATGAGCTATTACCAACCGTTTTGGTTTTTCCAGGGAGATTTACATGACTTGTAACACCCGATACACGTTTTAGAGTTGTGAGCAAAAACTCGTCGTTTTCACGTTTTATGGCCAATTTCACGAGCTATTGCCCACAGTTGTGGTATTCCAGGACGATTTGCAGGGCCCAACAGCCCCAATACATGTTTGAGATATGAGCAAAAACTGGTCGTTTTCGCATTTTATGGCCGTTTTCATGTGCTATTACCCACCGTTTTGGGATTCTAGGGTGATTTACACGACTCATAACAACCGATACATGTTTGAGAGTTATGACCAAAAACTCAACGTTTTCGCGTTTTATGGCCTATTTCATGAGCTATTGCCCACAGTTTTGGTGTTCCAGGGGGATTTGCATGGCCCATAAGAACCGATAGATGTTTGAGAAATATGACCAAAAATTGTTGTTTTCGCGTTTATGGACGTTTTCATGAGTAATTGCCCATAATTTTGGGGTTCAATGGGGATTTGCATGTCCAGTAAAACCGGATACATGTTTAAGAGTTATGACCAAAGAGTCATCGTTTCCGCGATTTATGGTCATTTTCATGAGCTATTGCCCATAGTTTTGGGATTCCAGGGCGATTTAGATGACTTGTAACACCCGGTACACGTTTGAGAGTTATGAGCAAAAACTCGTCGTTTTCATGTTTATGGCCGTTTTCATCAGCTATTTCCCACAGTTTTGGGGTTCCAGGGAGATTTACACAACTCGTAACACCCGATACATGTTTGAGAGTTATGACCAAAAACTCGGCGTTTTCATGTTTCATGGCCCACATTTTTGGGGTTCAATGGAGATTTGCATGGCCAAAAAAACCAATTACATTTTGAGAGTCATGACCAAAAACTCAGCGTTTTCTTAATTTATGCCTGTTTTTGTATGCTATTGACCCCTGTTTTGGAGTTACATGGCGATTTTCACTACCCATAAGACCCGATATTTGTTTGAGAGATATGACAATAAATCATCATTCTCCCGTTTATGGACCGTTTCAATAGCTATTGCCCATAGTATTGGGGTTCAATAGGGATTTGCGTGGCCAGTAAAACCGGATACATGTTTAAGAGATATGACCAAAACCTCGTCATTTTCACGATTTATGTATGTTTTCATGAGCTATTGGCCATAGTTTTGGGATTTCCAAGCGATTTAAAGGACGCATCACACCCAATACTTGTTTGAGAGTTCTGAGCAAAAACTCGTCGTTTTATGGCCGTTTTCATGTGCTATTTCCCACAGTTTTGGGGTTCTAGGGTGATTTACACGACTCGTAACACCAGACAAACGCTTGAGAGTTATGACCAAAAAATCGATGTTTTCGCGTTTTATGGCCGTATTCATGAGCTATTGCCCAAAATTATGGTGTTATAGGGTGATTTGCACTACCCATAAGACCCGATACATGTTTGAGAGATATGACCAAAAAATGTTGTTTTTGCGTTTATGGACGTTTTCAATAGCTATTGCCCACTGTTTTGTGGTTCAATAGGGATTTGCATGGCTAGTAAAATAGGATAGATGATTGAGAGTTATTACCAAAATTGGCCGTTGTCGCGATTTATGGACGTTTTCATGAGCTATTACCAACCGTTTTGGTTTTCCAAGGCGATTTACATGACTTGTAACACCCGATACACGTTTTAGAGTCGTGAGCAAAAACTCGTCGTTTTCATGTTTTATGGCCCTTTTCATGAGCTATTGCCCACAGTTTTGGTCTTGCAGGGCTATTTACAGGGCCCAATAGTCCCAATACATGTTTGAGAGATTGAGCAAAAACTGGTCTATTTCGCGTTTTACGGCCGTTTCATGTGCTATTACCCACCGTTTTGGGGTTTTAGGGTGATTTGCACGACTCGTAACACCCGATACATGTTTGAGAGTTATGACCAAAAATTCAACGTTTTCGCGTTTTATGGCCTATTTCATGAACTATTGCCCACAGTTTTGGTGTTCTAGGGGGATTTGCATGGCCCATAAGAACCGATAGATGTTTGAGAAATATGACCAAATATTGTTGTCTTCGCGTTTATGGACGTTTTCATGAGCAATTGCCCCTAATTTTGGGGTTCAATGGGGATTTGCATATCCAGTAAAACCGGATACATGTTTAAGAGTTATGACCAAAGAGTCATCGTTTTCACGATTTATGATCATTTTCATGAGCTATTGCCCATAGTTTTGGGATTCCAGGGCGATTTACATGACTCGTAACACCCGGTACACGTTTGCGAGTTATGAGCGAAAACTCGTCGTTTTCATGTTTATGGCCGTTTTCATCAGCTAATTCCCACAGTTCTGGGGTTCCAGGGAGATTTACACGACTCGTAACACCCGATACATGTTTGAGAGTTATGACCAAAAATTCGGCGTTTTCACGTTTTATGGCCCACAGTTTTGGGGTTCAATGGAGATTTGCATGACCAATAAAACCGATTACATTTTGAGAGTCATGACCAAAAACTCAGCGTTTTCTTAATTTATGCCTATTTCCGTATGCTATTGACCCCTGTTTTGGAGTTACATGGCGATTTTCACTACCCATAAGACCCGATATTTGTTTGAGAGATATGACTATAAATCATTGTTCTCCTGTTTATGGACGTTTTCAATAGCTATTGCCCATAGTATTGGGGTTCAATAGGGATTTGCGTGGCCAGTAAAACCGGATACATGTTTGAGAGATATGACTAAAACCTCGTCATTTTCACGATTTATGTATGTTTTCATGAGCTATTGGCCATAGTTTTGGGAGTTCCGAGCGATTTAAAGGACGCGTCACACCCGATACTTGTTTGAGAGTTATGAGCAAAAACTCGTCGTTTTATGGCCATTTTCATGTGCTATTGCCCACAGTTTTGGGGTTCTAGGGTGATTTACATGACTCGTAACACCAGACAAACGCTTGAGAGTTATGACCAAAAAATCGATGTTTAAAGCGTTTTATGGTCGTATTCATGAGCTATTGCCCACAATTATGGTGTTATAGGGTGATTTGCACTACCCATAAGACCCGATAAATGTTTGAGAGATATGACCAAAAATTGTTGTTTTTGCGTTTATGGACGTTTTCAATAGCTATTGCCCACTGTTTTGTGGTTTAATAGGGATTCGCATGGCTAGTAAAACCGGATAGATGATTGAGAGTTATGACCAAAAACTGGCCGTTGTCTCGATTTATGGACGTTTTCATGAGCTATTCCCAACCGTTTTGGTTTTCCAAGGCTATTTACATGACTTGTAACACCCGAGACACGTTTTAGAGTTGTGAGCAAAAACTCGTCGTTTTCATGTTTTATGGCCCTTTTCATGAGCTATTGCCCACGGTTTTGGTCTTCCAGGGCTATTTACAGGGCCCAATAGTCCCAATACATGTTTGAGAGATATGAGCAAAAACTGGTCGTTTTCGCGTTTTACGGCCGTTTCATGTGCTATTACCCACCGTTTTGGGGTTCTAGGGTGATTTGCATGACTCGTAACACCCGATACATGTTTGAGAGGTATGACCAAAAATTCAACGTTTTCGCGTTTTATGGCCTATTTCATGAGCTATTGCCCACAGTTTTGGTGTTCTAGGGGGATTTGCATGGCCCATAAGAACCGACAGATGTTTGAGAAATATGACCAAAAATTGTTTTCTTCGCGTTTATGGACGTTTTCATGAGAAATTGCCCATAATTTTGGGGTTCAATGGGGATTTGCATATCCAGTAAAACCGGATACATGTTTAAGAGTTATGACCAAAGAGTCATCGTTTTCACGATTTATGATCATTTTCATGAGCTATTGCCCATAGTTTTGGGATTCCAGGGCGATTTACATGACTCGTAACACCCGGTACACGTTTAAGAGTTATGAGCGAAAACTCGTCGTTTTCATGGTTATGGCCGTTTTCATCAGCTATTTCCCACAGTTTTGGGGTTCCAGGGAGATTTACACGACTCGTAACACCCAATACATGTTTGAGAGTTATGACAAAAAACTCGGCGTTTTCACATTTTATGGCCCACAGTTTTGGGGTTCAATGGAGATTTGCATGACCAATAAAACCGATTACATTTTGAGAATCATGACCAAAAACTCAGCGTTTTCTTAATTTATGCCTGTTTCGTATGCTATTGACCCCCGTTTTGGAGTTACATGGCAATTTTCACTACCCATAAGACCCGATATATGTTTGAGAGATATGAGTATAAATCATTGTTCTCGGGTTTATGGACGTTTTCAATAGCTATTGCCCATAATATTGGAGTTCAATAGGGATTTGCGTGGCTAGTAAAACTGGATCCATGTTTGAGAGATATGACCTAAACCTCGTCATTTTCATGATTTATGTATGTTTTCATGAGCTATTGGCCATAGTTTTGGGATTTCCGACCTATTTAAAGGACGCGTCACACCCGATACGTGTTTGAGAGTTATGAGCAAAAACTCGTCGTTTTATGGCCGTTTGCATGTGCTATTGCCCACAGTTTTGGGGTTCTAGGGTGATTTACACGACTCGTAACACCAGACAAACGCTTGAGAGTTATGACCAAAAAATCGATGTTTTCGCGTTTTATGGCCGTATTCATGAGCTATTGCCCACAATTATGGTGTTAAAGGGTGATTTGCACTACCCATAAGACCCGATACATGTTTGAGAGATATGACCAAAAATTGTTGTTTTTGCGTTTATGGACGTTTTCAATAGCTATTGCCCACTGTTTTGTGGTTCAATAGGGATTTGCATGGCTAGTAAAACCGGATAGATGATTGAGAGTTATGACCAAAAACTGGCCGTTGTCGCGATTTATGGACGTTTTCATGAGCTATTACCAACCGTTTTGGTTTTCCAAGGCGATTTACATGACTTGTAACACCCGATACACCTTTTAGAGTTGTGAGCAAAAACTCGTCGTTTTCATGTTTTATGGCCCTTTTCATGAGCTACTGCCCACGGTTTTGGTCTTCCAGGGCTATTTACAGGGCCCAATAGTCCCAATACATGTTTGAGAGATATGAGCAAAAACTGGTCGTTTTCGCGTTTTACGGCCGTTTTCATGTGCTATTACCCACCGTTTTGGGGTTCTACGGTGATTTACACGACTCGTAACACCCGATACATGTTTGAGAGTTATGGCCAAAAATTCAACGTTTTCGCGTTTTATGGCCTATTTCATGAGCTATTGCGCACAGTTTTGGTGTTCCAGGGGGATTTGCATGGCCCATAAGAACCAATAGATGTTTGAGAAATATGACCAAATATTGTTGTCTTCGCGTTTATGGACGTTTTCATGAGCAATTGCCCATAATTTTGGGGTTCAATGGGGATTTGCATATACAGTAAAACCGGATACATGTTTAAGAGTTATGACCAAAGAGTCATCGTTTTCACGATTTATGATCATTTTCATGAGCTATTGCCCATAGTTTTTGGATTCCAGGGCGATTTACATGACTCGTAACACCCGGTACAAGTTTGAGAGTTATGAGCGAAAACTCGTCGTTTTCATGTTTATGGCCGTTTTCATCAGCTATTTCCCACGGTTTTGGGGTTCCAGGGAGATTTACACGACTCGTAACACCCGATACATGTTTGAGAGTTATGACCAAAAACTCGGCGTTTTCACGTTTTATGGCCCACAGTTTTGGGGTTCAATGGAGATTTGCATGACCAATAAAACCGATTACATTTTGAGAGTCATGACCAAAAACTCTGCGTTTTCTTAATTTATGCCTATTTTCGTATGCTATTGACACCTGTTTTTGAGTTACATGGCGATTTTCACTACCCATAAGACCCGATATATGTTTGAAAGATATGACTATAAATCATTGTTCTCGCGTTTATGGACGTTTTCAATAGCTATTGCCCATAGTATTGGGTTCAATAGGGATTTGCGTGGCCAGTAAAACCGGATACATGTTTGAGAGATATGACCAAAACCTCATCATTTTCATGATTTATGTATGTTTTCATGAGCTATTGGCCATAGTTTTGGGATTTCCGAGCTATTTAAAGGACGCGTCACACCCGATACGTGTTTGAGAGTTATGAGCAAAAACTCGTCGTTTTATGGCCGTTTTCATGTGCTATTGCCCACAGTTTTGGGGTTCTAGGGTGATTTACACGACTCGTAACACCAGATAAACGCTTGAGAGTTATGACAAAAAAATAGATGTTTTCGCGTTTTATGGACGTATTCATGAGCTATTGCCCACAATTATGGTGTTATAGGGTGATTTGCACTACCCATCAGACCCGATACATGTTTGAGAGATATGACCAAAAATCATTGTTTTCGCGTTTATGGACGTTTTCAATAGGGATATGCATGGCTAGTAAAACCAGATATATGATTGAGAGTTATGACCAAAAACTGGCCATTGTGGCGATTTATGGACGTTTTCATGAGCTATTACCAACCGTTTTGGTTTTTCCAGGACGATTTACATGACTTGTAACACCCGATACACGTTTTAGAGTTGTGAGCAAAAACTCATCATTGTCATGTTTTATGGCCCTTTTCATGAGCTATTACCCACAGTTTTGGTGTTCGAGGGCGATTTGCAGGGCCCAACAGCAACAATACATGTTTGAGAGATATGAGCAAAAACTGGTCGTTTTCGCGTTTTATGGCCGTTTTTATGTGCTATTACCCACCGTTTTGGGGTTCTAGGGTAATTTACATGACTCGTAACACCTGATACATGTTTGAGAGTTATGACCAAAAACTCAACGTTTTCGCGTTTTATGGCCTATTTCATGAGCTATTGCCCACAGTTTTGGTGTTCTAGGGGGATTTGCATGGCCCATAAGAACCGATAGATGTTTGAGAAATATGACCAAAAATTGTTGTTTTCGCGTTTATGGACGTTTTCATGAGCAATTGCCCATAATTTTGGGGTTCAATGGAGATTTGCATGTCCAGTAAAACCAGATACATTTTTAAGAGTTATGACCAAGGATTCATCGTTTTCACGATTTATGGTCATTTTCATGAGTTATTGCCCATAGTTTTGGGATTCCAGGGCGATTTACATGAGTCGTAACACTCGGTACACATTTGAGAGTTATGAGCAAAAACTCATCGTTTTCATGTTTATGGCCGTTTTCATCAGCTATTTCCCACAATTTTGGGGTTCCAGGGAGATTTACACAACTCGTACCACCCGATACATGTTTGAGAGTTATGACCAACAACTCGGCGTTTTCACGTTTCATGGCCCACAGTTTTGGGGTTCAATGGAGATTTGCATGGCGAGTAAAACCGGATACATTTTTGAGAGTCATGACCAAAAACCCAGTTTTTTCTTGTTTTATGTCTGTTTTCTTGTGCTATGTCCCACCATTTTGGGATTGAATGGGATTTTCCTGGCGAGTAAAACCTAATACATGTTTGAGAGTTTTGACCAAAAACTCGTCGTTTTCGCGATTTATGGATGTTTTCATGAGCTACTACCAACCGTTTTGGTTTTCTAAGGAGATTTACATGACTTGTAACACCCGATACACGTTAAGGAGTTCTGAGCAAAAACTCGTCGTTTTCATGTTTTATGGTCCTTTTCATGAGCTATTACCCACAGTTTTGGTGTTCCAGGGCGATTTGCAGGGCCCAACAACCCCAATACATGTTTGAGAGATATGAGCAAAAACTGGTCGTTTTCGCGTTTTATGGCCGTTTTCATGTGCTAGTACCTACCGTTTTGGGGTTCTAGGGTGATTTACACGACTCGTAACACCCGATACATGTTTGAGAGTTATGACCAAAAACTCAACGTATTCGCGTTTTATGGCCTATTTCATGAGCTATTGCCCACAGTTTTGGTGTTCCAGCGGGATTTGCATGCCCATAAGAACCGATAGATGTTTGAGAAATATGACAAAATTATTGTTTTCGCGTTTATGGACGTTTTCATGAGGAATTGCCCATAATTTTGGGGTTCAATGGAGATTTGCATGTCCAGTAAAACCGGATACATGTTTAAGAGTTATGACCAAAGAGTCATCGTTTTCGTGATTTATGGTCATTTTCACGAGCTATTTCCCATAGTTTTGGGATTCTAGGGCGATTTACATGACTCGTAACACGCGGTACACGTTTGAGAGTTATGAGCAAATACTCGTCGTTTTCATGTTTATGGTCGTTTTCATCAGCTATTTCCCACAGTTTTGAGGTTCTAGGGAGATTTACACGACTCGTAACACCCGAGAGTTATGACCAAAAACTCGGCATTTTCACGTTTCATGGACCACAGTTTTGGGGTTCAATGGAGATTTGCATGGCAAGTAAAACCGGATACATTTTTGAGAGTCATGACCAAAAACCCAGTGTTTTCTTGTTTTATATCTGTTTTCTTGTGCTATTTCCCACCATTTTGGGGTTGAATGGGTATTTTCCTAGCGAGTAAAAGCTAATACATGTTTGAGAGTTTTGACCAAAAACTCGTCGTTTTCATGAGCTATTACCAACCGGTTTGGTTTTCTAGGGCGATTTACATGACTTTTAACTCCCGATACATGTTTAGGAGTTATGAGCAAAAACTCGTCGTTTGCATGTTTTATAGCCCTTTTCATGAGCTATTCCCACAATTTTGGTGTTCCAGGGCGATTTGCAGGGCCCAACATACCCGATGCATGTTCGAGGGATATGAGCAAAAACTGGCCGTTTTCGCGTTTTATGGCCGTTTTCATGTGCTATTGCCCACAGTTTTGGGGTTCTAGGGTGATTTACACGACTCGTAACACCAGATACATGTTTGAGAGTTATGACCAAAAACTCAATGTTTTCGCGTTTTATGGTCTATTTCATGAGCTATTGCCCACAGTTTTGTTGTTCCATGGGGACTTGCATGGCCTATAAGAACCTATAGATGTTTGAGAAATATGACCAAAAATTGTTGTTTTCGCGTTTATGGACGTTTTCATGAGTAATTGCCCATAATTTTGGGGTTCAATGGGGATTTGCATGTCTAGTAAAACAGGATACATGTTTAAGAGTGATGACCAACGAGTCATCGTTTTCACAATTTATGGTCATTTTCATGAGCTATTGCCCACAGTTTTGGGATTCTTGGGCGATTTACATGACTCGTAACACCCGGTACACGTTTGAGAGTTATGAGTAAAAACTCTTCGCTTTCATGTTTTATGGACGTTTTCATGAGCTATTTCCTAAAGTTTTGGGGTTCCAGGGCGATTTACACGACTCATTTTATGGCCCACAATTTTGGGGTTCATGTTTTATGGATGTTTGAGAGTTATGACCAAAAACTCTGCGTTTTCACGTTTTATGGCCCACAATTTTGGGGTTCAATGGAGATTTGCATGGCCAATAAAACCGATTACATTTTCAGAGTCATGACTGTAACACCCTCAGAATCGGCCCTATACAAGTTTCAGCGATCCCCGCATAGAAACGATTCAAAGGTGCCCACCAGGCACTTTCGTGCAGGTGGAAAACAAAGTAATATCATTACACAATAGTCTGCGATGGAACCCACAGAACAGTTATATAGAACAACGACTCAAAGAGTCAAGAATATAGATATACAATACAAAGATCCAAATCACCTTCAAAATGATACAGCGTCCGAGTACGGACAAGATGCAAATTGAGCTAAGAGCCCTGAAGAATAACAAATGGCGTCCATAACCTGCCGCATGGCCGGAAGGGTAACCCTGCTAACGACGTCGATCTCAAAACCTGCTTAAACAAAAGGGGTGTCGACAAAGGGCAAAGGAAAAGGAGAGCGGTCCGTACTAAGGCCAGTACACGGCGAGAATATAATTCGGCGGTCCTCGCCTACATTGGTATGGTGGACTGAAGCGGCAGCGCAGCATGCACTAAATAACCTATAGAGACTCAATACTGCTGGCGGCTATCAGATAGGGATAAGAAATACCTATTCGGATCCAACCTGAAACTATCACCAAGCATACCCATCCTGCTATTTCCCCCTCGAGACCAAACGAGGAAGTCAACCGAGGAACTCACACAATTGGCAGTTTTATTCATTTCGTTATAGTTGCGGCAATTACTAGTCAGATATAGATAGCATGAGTCATCCTGATATAATAAGAAGTGGGCAGTTTTAGTTAACCATTCCGTTGTAGTTGTAGTACTTACTAGTCAGATACATATAGCATGAGGCATCCCAAAACCCAGCAGCTGTTGGTACTTTTATTTAGCCATTCCGTTGTAGTTGCATTACTTACTAGTCAGATGCAATAGTAACAGGTGACAACTCAAACCAACAATTGTTGGAACTTTTATTTAGCCATTCCATTATACTGAAGCTGATTACTAGTCATTATAAAGTCAAATTTATGGCACTACTTTAGTTATAGTTGTCTATGATCAAGATACTATGCTCCAAGTCGTCCATAACCACAGACACGGCTTTCAGAAAGTTTTACCCTGCAGGGGGCACAAATAGCAACACACGCACGATCAACCTCGAGAAAAACCAAATGAAACCCAACGAGGCATCACGATAGAGCAATTGCAAGATTAATATAAATTTCAGGGGGCCACCCCATCAAGCTACCCGCTACGAAGTTGGCCGGCTCCGAGACGGACCCAGAGGTTTGTGATGACGGCTGTAAACAATTGGGAACCCAAAAATGTGACTGGGCTTGTCGATACCGCGAAAACGTGGCACGGGGTTCCAAAACAGTACAGGCGCTCCACGCGCAATCATAATAAAGCAGTAAAGCATGACATAAGTACAGGATAGTAATAAAGCCCCAAACTACTTGTGGCCCCAAGAAATAAGATATGACTCAAGCTATGGTTAGGGGGATTCATGGTCCCACATGCGGATAGTGCGAATATTCAAAGAACAGGTATCAAGTACTCGGGGTCCTACGGGATACAAGTGGACGGTTAAAAACCAAATAACATCTATTGCCCACCTGTGCCTCTGCATTATTTACCTACTTCAATTTTAGTTATTAAACGGTAATTAAAGACATGATCATCTCCAACATTAAACATGCGGCATTACTCCAACAACTGTGGTATTAACAATATCGAAACAACACCTGAGAAAGCAAACTACGACTCGCAAGACCGACTATCTACCAAACAACAGGTAATAGGAGGTGTCCAAGGCAATATAATGGCTGCAAGGGATATCACGGGTACGAAAACTAGCGCATCGCAACACAGATAGCAATAGATCAACAGGAGGAAATAAAGACTATAAAGTAAAATAAGTAGAAAGGGGGAGAATGCTCGCCTAAAAACTTTGCCGAAGGTTCATCCGAAGATCGGGTCGACACTCGCATCAACTCATCGGCCTAATCAGTGAAGAAGCAAATCACTAAAAGAAACAAGCGATGGAGCCATTACAGCTAATGCGAAATAATCGGCATGATCATGATATGATGCATGACATGGCAAAGATGCTATGCGATTAGTCAATATTAAGCGGAACCAGGGTCCCGACAATTAATTATATCATTCATGTTGTTTAGGTACCCCTCAATTTAAATGTTGTCTTAACAAGGCAAAATATGGCATCGGTTCGCTACACAATTTAAATGGAGCCAATATTAGATTAGATTTGCCCGCATATGACCTCCATATTTAATTTAGGTGAATCGTCAAAACACCCCCAAACACCCACAATATGTATGCAAGCATGACAATTTAATTATGCAACAAGATAGATGTTATATTACAAAATAGGGGCGGATAAGATAGGGGTCACACATGGGATCGACGGTCTTGATGTTCACCGAGAGGGGTTCGACGGGGTTCGGTCTTCGGCGGGATCGGGGTCTTCGCATTCCATGAAGAAGATCTTGGGTTCCGCCAATCTTCGGTTCCATGACATGCCGGTGTCGGACTCGGGTGCGGCGCCGATGGTTCATCGAGCTTGTCTTGGTCGGCGTCGATCGTAACCAAGGTAATCGAAGCCAAACAAAAATACACCATCTTCGCTTGCACACACACAAGCATTATGCCTCAAGATCCCACCTCCCCTTTACTGTATGCAGCATCAGGAGCACCATTCACTAAGCATCAACATAAAAGGAGTTGACCATTTGTAATAGGTGCATCAAACAAATGATACAGGGCATCATTGGGCAGCGGATTGCTGGCTCCACACGCAGTACCTCGAGCGGGAGGGAAGACGAGTCTAGGTCGAGCACCTGCTGGTCGGGGCAGGACGGCACGAACGGAGACAAAGCGATGACGGCGTCGAGCAAGAGGGATGCATCCACGACCATGGAGGCGACCGAAGGTCGAGGCAGAACGGCTGCGTCACGGCTAGGTCGCAGGGAACAGGCGCAGAGGAGGGCCCGATGACGGTGAGATAGTGAGGGGGGATCGCGATCGCGAGGCTCCAGAGGTCGATGCGAGGGAGAGCATGGACCGGGGACAGCTGACCATCGGAGGCACCGACGGTGGCAGGAAAGCTCGCTCGTGTCGGAGAGGAGGCGAGGAAGGGGCGGGTCGGGGCCCGCCCAGAGAGAAGGGGCTTATGGGGGACACGGAGGCGATGGGGAGGCGAGCTCATGACACGGGAACATGGTGGGCGTGAGGAGAGTGGGAGAGAGGGCTGGGTCACTGGTCCTGTGAGAGTGGAAACCGAGAGAGGAAGCGTGGATCGTGGGGAGGGGCCGGCCGAGCTGGGATCGAGGGAGCGGGGATCCCGCATGGTCATGATCAGGTCGGGGTGGGGTCCACGGGAGCGGGACCAGGGAACGTGACGGGGAGGGCATCGGTGTGCCTGGGTATGTTTGTGTAGCGTGTGTGCGCTTCGGGTGCGAGGGGAGAGTGGCGGCGGCAGGTGGGAAGGGTGGTGGGATTAGTTTGTGTCTAGGGTTTGATAGGGATTGGGGATTAGGGATTAGGGTTTATTTTTAGATGGGCCGGGTAGTAGGTGGTTTGGACAGTTGGGCGTCTGGCCTGGACAGCTGGACTGCCTCCCCGGTTTTACAAAACTATTTTATTTTGATGTGTTCATTTATTTTTATACAAACAATTTTTTTGTAAACAGTTTTTGACAAATAAAATATCTAGTGAGACTAGGCTTTTTAATTTGGAATTGAAGGAGAGGATATTTAGAAAACAAAGTAGGCTTTTGGCGAAACAGTTTTGGCAATTAATATGCATGATGATGTCATGATTATGCACAAAGTATTATTTAACACGCGATTTTCTAGTAGTGGATTTCCGGGGTGCTACAATGACCAAATTAAAAACTCAGCATTTTCTTATTTTATTCCTGTTTTATTATGCTATTGACCCCCGGTTTGGAGTTACATGGCGATTTTCAATACCCATAAGACCTGATATATGTTTGAGAGATATGACCATAAATCATTGTTCTCGCGTTTATGGACGTTTTCAATAGCTATTGCCCATAGTATTGGGGTTCAATAGGGATTTGCGTGGCCAGTAAAACCGGATACATGTTTGAGAGATATGACCAAAACCTCGTCATTTTCACGATTTATGTATGTTTTCATGAGCTATTGGCCATAGTTTTGGGATTCCCGAGCGATTTAAAGGACACGTCACACCCGATACGTGTTTCAGAGTTATGAGCAAAAACTCATCGTTTTATGGCCGTTTTCATGTGCTATTGCCCACAATTTTGGGGTTCTAGGGTGATTTACACGACTCGTAACACCAGATAAACGCTTGAGAGTTATGACCAAAAAATCGATGTTTTCGCGTTTTATGGCCGTACTCATGAGCTATTGCCCTGGTGTTACAGGGCGATTTGCACTACCCATAAGACCCGATACATGTTTGAGGGATATGACCAAAAATCGTTGTTTTCGCGTTTATGGACGTTTTCAATAGCTATTGCCCACTGTTTGGGGTTCAATAGGGATTTGCATGGCTAGTAAAACGAGATATATGATTGAGAGTTATGACCAAAAACTGGCCATTGTCGCGATTTATGGACGTTTTCATGAGCTATTACCAACCGTTTTGGTTTTTCCAGGACGATTTACATGACTCGTAACACCTGGTACACGTTTGAGAGTTATGACCAAAAAATCGTCGTTTTCATGTTTTATGGCCCTTTTCGTGAGCTATTACCCACAGGTTTTGTGTTCCGGGGCGATTTGTAGGGCCGAACAACCCCAATACATGTTTGAGAGATATGAGCAAAAACTGGTCGTTTTCGCGTTTTATGGCCGTTTTCATGTGCTATTACCCACCGTTTTGGGGTTCTATGCTGATTTACATGACTCGTAACACCCGATACATGTTTGAGAGTTCTGACCAAAAACTCAACGTTTTCGCGTTTTATGGCCTATTTCATGAGCTATTGCCCATAGTTTTGGTGTTCCAAGGGGATTAGCATGGCCCATAAGAACCGATAGATGTTTGAGAAATATGACCAAAAATTGTTGTTTTCGCGTTTATGGATGTTTTCATGAGCAATTGCCCATAATTTTGGGGTTCAATGGAGATTTGCATGTCCAGTAAAATCGGATACATGTTTAAGTGTTATGACCAAAGAGTCATCGTTTTCGCGATTTATGGTCATTTTCATGAGCTATCGCCCAGTGTTTGGGATTCCAATGCGATTTACATGACTCGTAACACCCGGTACACGTTTGAGAGTTATGAGAAAAAACTCGTTGTTTTCATGTTTATGGCCGTTTTCATCAGCTATTTCCCACAATTTTGGGGTTCTAGAGAGATTTACACAACTCGTAACACCAGATACATGTTTGAGAGTTATGACCAAAATCTCGGCGTTTTCACGTTTCATGGACCATAGTTTTGGGGTTCAATTGAGATTTGCATGGCGAGTAAAACCGGATACATTTTTGAGAGTCATGACCAAAAACCTAGTGTTTTCTTGTTTTATCTCTGTTTTCTTGTGCTAGTGCCCATAGTTTTTGTGGTTCAATAGGGATTTGCATGGCTAGTAAAACCGGATACATGATTGAGAGTTATGACCAAAAACTCGTCGTTTTCGCGATTTATTGACGTTTTCATGAGCTATTACCAACCGTTTTGGTTTCCAGGGCGATTTACATGACTTGTAACACCAGATACACGTTGTAGAGTTGTTAGCAAAAAATCGTCGTTTTCATGTTTTATGGCCCTTTTCATGAGCTATTACCCACGGTTTTGGTCTTCCAGGGCTATTTACAGGGCCCAATAGCCCCAATACATGTTTGAGAGATATGAGCAAAAACTGGTCGTTTTCGCGTTTTACGGCCGTTTTCATGTGCTATTACCCACCGTTTGGGGGTTCTAGGGTGATTTACACGACTCGTAACACCCGATACATGTTTGAGAGTTATGACAAAAAACTCAACGTTTTCGCGTTTTATGGCCTATTTCATGAGATATTGCCCACAGTTTTGGTATTCCAGGGGGATTTGCATGGCCCATAAGAACCGATAGATGTTTGAGAAATATGACCAAAAATTGTTGTTTTCGCGTTTATGGACGTTTTCATGAGCAATTGCCCATAATTTTGGGGTTCAATGGAGATTTGCATGTCCAGTAAAACCGGATACATGTTTAAGAGTTATGACCAAAGAGTCATCGTTTTCGCGATTTATGGTCATTTTCATGAGCTATTGCCCATAGTTTTGGGATTCCTAGGCGATTTACATGACTCGTAACACCCGGTACACGTTTGAGAGTTATGAGCAAAAACTCATCGTTTTCATGTTTATGGCCGTTTTTATCAGCTATTTCCCATAGTTTTGGGGTTCCAGGGAGATTTACACAACTCGTAACACCCGATACATGTTTGAGAGTTATGACCAAAAACTCGGAGTTTTCACGTTTCATGGCCCACAGTTTTGGGGTTCAATGGAGATTTGCATGGCGAGTAAAACCGGATACATTTTTGAGAGTCATGACCAAAAACCCAGTGTTTTCTTGTTTTATGTCTGTTTTCTTGTGCTATTTCCCAACATTTTGGGGTTGAATGGGGATTTTCCTAGCGAGTAAAACCTAATACATGTTTGAGAGTTTTGACCAAAAACTCGTCGTTTTCGCGATTTATGGATGTCTTCATGAGCTATTACCAACCGGTTTGGTTTTCTAGGGAGATTTACATGACTTGTAACTCCCGATACACGTTTAGGAGTTATGAGCAAAAACTCGTCGTTTTCATGTTTTATGGCCCTTTTCATGAGCTATTGCCCACTGTTTTGGTGTTCCAGGGCGATTTGCAGGGCCCAACAGACCCAATGCATGTTCGAGAGATATGAGAAAAAACTGGTCGTTTTCGCGTTTTATGGCCGTTTTCATGTGCTATTGCCCACAGTTTTGGGGTTCTAGGGTGATTTACACAACTCGTAACACCAGATACATGTTTGAGAGTTATGACCAAAAACTCAATGTTTTCGCGTTTTATGGTCTATTTCATGAGCTATTGCCCACAGTTTTGGTGTTCCATGGGGATTTGCATGGCCCATAAGAACAGATAGATGTTTTAAAATATGACCAAAAATTGTTGTTTTCGCGTTTATGGACGTTTTCATGAGCAATTGCCCATAATTTTGGGGTTCAATGGGGATTTGCATGGCTAGTAAAACCGGATACATGATTGAGAGTTATGACCAAAAACTGTCCGTTGTCGCGATTTATGGACGTTTTCATGAGCTATTACCAACCGTTTTGGTTTTCTAGGGCGATTTACATGACTTGTAACACCCGATCACATTTTAGAGTTGTGAGCAAAAACTCGTCGTTTTCATGTTTTATGGCCCTTTTCATGAGCTATTGCCCACGGTTTTGGTCTTCCAGGGCTATTTACAGGGCCTAATAGCCCCAATACATGTTTGAGAGATATGAGCAAAAACTGGTCGTTTTCGCTTTTTACGGCCGTTTTCATCTGCTATTTCCCACCGTTTGGGGGTTCTAGGGTGATTTACATGACTCGTAACACCCGATACATGTTTGATAGTTATGACAAAAAATCAACGTTTTCGCGTTTTATGGCCTATTTCATGAGCTATTGCCCACAGTTTTTGTGTTCCAGGGGGATTTGCATGGCCCATAAGAACCGATAGATGTTTGAGAAATATGACCAAAAATTGTTGTTTTCGCGTTTAGGGGCGTTTTCATGAGCAATTGCCCATAATTTTGGCGTTCAATAGATATTTGCATGTCTAGTAAAAACGGATACATGTTTAAGAGTTATGACCAAAGAGTCATCGTTTTCGCGATTTATGGTAATTTTCATGAGCTATTGCCCATAGTTTTGGGATTCCAGGGCGATTTACATGACTCGTAACACCTGGTACACGTTTGAGAGTTATGACCAAAAAATCGTCGTTTTCATGTTTTATGGCCCTTTTCATGAGCTATTACCCACAGTTTTGGTGTTCCAGGGAGATTTACACAACTCGTAACACCCAATACATGTTTGAGAGTTATGACAAAGAACTCGGCGTTTTCACGTTTCATGGCCCACAGTTTTGGGGTTCAATGGAGATTTGCATGGCGAGTAAAACCGGATACATTTTTGAGAGTCATGACCAAAAACCCAGTGTTTTCTTTTTTTATGTCTATTTTCTTGTGCTATTTCCCACCATTTTGGGGTTGAATGGGGATTTTCCTAGCGAGTAAAAGCTAATACATGTTTTAGAGTTTTGACCTAAAACTCGTTGTTTTCGCGATTTATGGATCACTAGAGGAAAAAGGGCCATCCGTTCGCCACCCCTGGGAGCATTAGTCCCGGTTGCGCCCGGACTAATATCTTAACGCATCGGTTGGGCGGGCACGGGGCGAGGGCATGGGTCCCGGTTGGTAAGGGGCATGCGTCCCGGTTGGAGCCACCAAGGGACTAAAGGTTTGCCACGCACGTGGCACACGCACCTTTAGTCCCGGTTCTGGCTCCAACCGGACTAAAGACCCTTCCTCTATAAATGTAACGCCCCCTCCTCTGCCTCCACTCTGTTTTTCGAATGGTGTAAGCTGTGAGGGTGTGTGCTAGTTTTTCTCATGCATGCATTGAAGGTGTTTGTTGAAATGTTTGAGTGAAAAATCCCGTTGAATTTCTCATAGAACAAAAATATAGAAGGTGTCCAGGGCGCTTGAGCTTATTTCCCTCGATCGAGGTTAGCAATCTTATCTTTTCTAGGTCATTGATACAATTCATGTGTCGGTGTGAATTGGTTATTTCACTATTTATGATGTCCTGTTTTTGATAAACTTACTTATATGATGCGATGAGCGGTCGGGAATGGATGTACGGTGACGGCGGGTAGCAGGTATATCAAAGCGTGGATAAATTTATCGATGTGGCTACGGCAAACAAAGAGAATGGATTTATCGTTGTCCATGTGTTCAATGTCGGAACAACAAGGAGTACTCTTCCTCGAAAATCATTCGCGGCCACCGATTATGAAAGGTTTCATGCCCAACTATAATTGCTGGACCAAGCACGGGGAAAGAGGGGTTATGATGGAAGATGGTGAAGAAGAAGATGATGATAACAACTATCATCATATGTTTCTGAATACGTTGATACCGCAATGGAAGACAATGGAGGAAAAAGGTGAAGAACGGGCATCGGATGAGCGGTGATGAACTTGGTAGGGTCATTTCGATGCAAAGCGAGGCGTGAAACAGAAAATGAGAAGTTGAAGTTAGAGGGCATGTTAGAAGATCACAAGAAATTGTTGTACCCAAATTGTGAAGATGGCAGCACAAAGCTCGATGCGACCTTTGGAATTGTTGCGATGGAAGGCAGTGTGGTCTAACGACTCCTCATTTGAAAAGATCTTGAAAATAATGAAGTCAAGTTTCCAAAACATAACGAACTTCCCGATAGTACCTCTGAAGCAAAGAAGACTCTCTGTCCTCTGGGATTAGATGTGCAAAAGATACATGCATGCATTAATGTTGCATCCTCTACATGTAAGGAGTATGAGAATTTAGATAAATGCCCAGTATGCAACGCGTTGCGGTATAAGATCAAACGAGATGACCCTGGTGATGTTGAGGGAGAGCCCCTCCGGAAGAGGGTTCCTGCTAAGGTTATGTGGTATGCTCCTATAATACCAAGGTTGAAACGCATGTTGAAACAAAGAGCATGCCAGTTGTTGCGATGGCACAAAGAAGACCGTAAGAAAGGCGGGGAGTTGAGACACCCTGCGATGGGTCACAGTGGAGAAAAATCGAGAGACTTCCCGGACTTTGCGGTGACGCAAGGAACTTATGGTTTGGTCTAAGTACGGATGGCATGAATCCTTTTGGGGAGCAGAGCTGCGATCCTGACACTGGCCCGTGACTCTATGTATCTACAACCTGCCTCCTTGGTTGTGCATGAAGCGTAAGTTCATTATGATGCCAGTGCTCATCCAAGGCCCGAAGCAACCGGGCAACGACATTGATGTGTACCTTAGGCCATTAGTTGAAGAACTCTTACAGTTGTGGGGCAAACCAGGTGTACGTGCGTGGGATGAGAACAAGGAGCCATTTAATCTCGAGGGTTGTTATTCGTAACCATCAATGATTGGCCTGCTCTTAGTAACCTTTCAGGACAGACAAACAAAGGATATAAGGCATGCACCCACTGTTTAGATAAGACCGAAGGTACATATTTGCATAAATGCAAGAAGGTTGTGTACCTAGCGAATCGATGATTTCTTCCGACCAATCATCCCGTAAGAAAGAAAGGCAAGCATTTCAAAGGTGAGGCAGATCACCGGAAGAAGCTGAACTCCCGGTGGTGATGATGTATTTGGTATGGTCAAGGACATAGAAGTAATCTTTGGAAAGGGTCCGGTGGTCAATCAGTTCCGAACGACGTCGCTACAGGACACGCACCCATGTGGAACAAGAAATCTATATTTTGGGAGCTGCCATATTGGAAAGTACTGCGTGTCCGCTCTTCAATCGACGTGATGCACGTGGAAGAATCTCTGCGTGAACCTGCTAGGATTCCTAGGCGTGTATGGGAAGACAAAAGATACACACGAAGCACGGAGGACCAACAAATTATGAAAGACCCAAAGAACATGCATCTGAGATAACAAGGCGGATAAAGGCGTCACTTAAGTCGTGCCAGCTATGCTCTTACCAAAGCGAGAAGGAAATCTTTTTGAAGTCCTTTACGGTATCAAGGTGCCGTCGGGCTTCTCATCTAATATAAAGGGATAATAAATATGGCGTAGAAAAAGTTCCAAAACCTGAAGTCTCATGGTATCACGTGATTATGACGTGATTGCTTCCGATTGCATTGAGGGGCTTCTACCGAAAATGTTCGAGTACCCATTGTGAAAAGTGTGCATTCCTCAATGCAATATCTCGAAGGTAATCAATCCAGATATTACGCCAAGGTTCTGAAGGATGTGGTACAATGTCTTGTTAGTTTTGAATTGGTGTTCCCACCATCCTTCTTCAATATTATGACGCATCTCTGGTTCATCTAGTGGAAGAGATTGCCATTCTCGGTCGGTATTTCTGCACAATATGTTCCCCTTTGAGAGGTTCATGAGTCTTAAAGAAATATGTTCATAACCGTGCTAGACTGAAGGAAGCATCTCCAAGGGATATGGAGCAGAGGTCATTGAGTTTTGTGTTGACTTTATTCGACCTTAAGCCGATTGGTGTTTCTGACTCGCGGCATGAGGGAAGACTAAGTGGAAAAGACACGCTGGGAAAGAAAGCACTGATATGTAGGGACGGGGATTCTTTCACTAAAGCACACTACACAGTTCTACATAATTCCACCTTGGCAGCTCCGTATGGAGGAACACAAGAATATTATGCGCTCAAAAACCCGGGAAGCTTGAATCATGGATTACAGATGAACACATGAAGTCTCGGTGGTTGGATGCGGACACATCTCCTGAATGACACCTTGTTGGAGATCAGCTATACTTGTTGGCGCGTCACCATCTTCTCTGTATTGAATTTCCAAAGTGCGAAATAAATGGGAATACATTCTACGATCGCCCAAGATAAAAGAGCACCAACCAAAATAGTGGTGTCCGCTTTGATGCAATAGGCGAGAATGGACAAAAGGACACATATTATGGTTACATAGAGGAGATATGGGAACTAGACTATGGAGTCTCTTTTAAGGTCCCTTTGTTTCACGCAAATGGCTCAACCTGAATGGGGAAGGGGTAAAGATAGACAAGTTGTCCGGAATGACAACAGTGGTTCTCAACAATCTTGGTTATAGAGATGAACCATTCGTCCTAGCCAATGATGTGTCTCAGGTTTTCTATGTGAAGGACATGTCCTCCAGACCGAAAAAAAGAAAAAATATGCAAACGAATACATCATATGATGATCCAAAGCGTCACATAGTTCTTTCAGGGAAAAGAAACATCGTGGGAATCGAGGGCAAGATGGACATGTCGAAGATTATAATAAGTTTGATGAAATTCCGCCCTTCACGGTGAAAACGGCCCAAGCATTCCGTTAAGTAAAGAAGATGCTCCATGGTTACGTCAAGCGGTCATAAGGAATGACATATGCCAAGAAGTTCATGCTCATATTATGTAACTCTAGTTCATGTCTTTCGCGGTTTGTGGCTTGACCGAAGGATATCTTTCGCGGTTTGTGGCCTTTAGTCCCGGTTTTGTAGTCTCAGTTTTTAATATTAATAAATGTCTTGAGTGTTAGTCCCATTTTGTGGCTGGACCGGGAGTGCCTCTATGACCAGTTCCGTCGGCATCTCCCTGAAACTGGCCGCAGTGGTGTCCCTGCTCTCGAAAACCATCTTGCAGCTTGTAACTTCACTAACTAGATCAATACGCCTCAGAGCTAACTAATTTCACATATTAGGGAGTGCCTCTATGACCAGTTTCTCGGAGATGCTGGAGGGGGCTCCGTCGGCATCTCCCGAACTGGCCGCGATGGTGTCCCTGCTCTCGAAAACCATCTTGCAGCTTGTAACTTCACTAACTAGATCAATACGCCTCGAGCTAACTAATTTCACATATTAGGAGTGCCTCTATGACCAGTTCTCGGAGATGCCGGAGGACTGGGCTCGTCGGCATCTCCTCGAACTGGCATGATGGTGTCCTGCTCTCGAAAACCATCTTGCAGCTTGTAACTTCACTAACTAGATCAATACGCCTCGGAGCTAACTAATTTCACATATTAGGAGTGCCTCTGTGACCAGTTCTCGGAGATGCGGAGGAGGCTCGTCGGCATCTCCCCGAACTGGCCGTAGTGGTGTCCTGCTCTCTAAAACCATCTTGGAGATGCCTCAAACTGGCTGGAGGACTGGACTCACAAGGATGCATATTTATAGTACAAGCAGCTCGGCATAATGTCGACACTCACGACATAATGTCGACACTCACCCCTATTATTAGTGTTGACTCATCTTTAGTCCCGGTTGGTGTCTCCAACCGGGACTAAAGGTTCATCTTTAGTCCCGGTTGGTGACACCATCCGGGACAAGGTACAAGCCGCACGACATAATGTCGACACTCACCCCTATTATTAGTGTTGTCTGGCCCACTCTGCCGCAATCCCTTTAGTCCCGGTTTGTGACTACATCCGGGACTAAATGTGTGCCGAACAATGATCATGTGTGTGTGGACATTGGTATGTAGAACAATGTTGCAGGAGGAAGTTTTCCTTTTTGTCGCACGGAAAATCCCTTTTCCATTTTCCGCGCGCAAAAAACGGGTCGTTTTGTGACGTAACCACCAAAATGCCGTTTGAATGCTACCGTCCTATTTTCCTAAAATACTAGACCACCTTACATGGACTATATCCCAACCGGTACAAATCGGGACTAAATATGAACCCTCTCTTTATATAGGCATTTCCCTCTATTTATTAGGTAACACTTAAGACATTTATTAATATTAAAAACCGGGACAAATCGGGACTAGCTAACACTCAGGCCTAAAGCCGCCCCCTTTAGTCATAATCATGCCTAGTCCTATAGTACGCAGCTTCAGGGTCTTCATCGTCGTCGTCATCATCATCGTCATCGTCACTTGCCACTCCGGGGATCCTCAGCCCATCCATGGCATATACCAGGGGCCATTCCAGCCTCGGATTCACGACGGGTGGGAGAGGGGTCTCCTGGAAGACGATGCCACCCGCCGGGACGATGTGGGGCTGTGGCGGGTGGACCGTGGGCACCGTGGCGAGGATGGTCTCCCGGCGATGTAGCGCATCACTGGATGATAGTACGGTTCTCCCACCACACACGGCCGACTTGTTGTTGTTCACGGTGGCGGCCAATCACCCTCGTACCTGGCGAGCTCCCTTTCCCGCCTATTAGCGAAGAAGGCATTCCAGGTGTCATAGTTGTCGGGATCCCACTGGGGATCCATCCGCTGCTCCGGCGTGAGCTCGTGGTAGAAGTGGTTTGTGATGGCCGCCTGGCGTGCGGAACCTTGAGGGACAGGAGGGACAGGAACCCCTCCAGCGCTCGGACATCGGCCGGTGACGGTACCCAAGGGTAGTTGGAGGCGCACAGCGCCTCGGTCTCCTCGAGGGTCAGAATGGCCCAGTAGGCGTTGTCCATTGTTCTAAGAGAGGAAGGTGTGGATGTGTGGATAGCCATGACACGATCACCCTAAATATAGAGGGAAAGGGCGGGAAAACTTGGCATGAAGCTTTGGGAAATGGCGGGAAATATCTTTAGTCCCTAGTGACTACATCCGGACTAAAAGCTCTAGTAGAAAGGAAAGGCGGAAAACTTGGCGGAAGAGGTGGAAATGGCGGAAAATATTTTTAGTCCCGGTTTGGTTTGTGACTACATCCGGACTAAATGTGTGCGAACAATGATCATGTTTCAAAAACCTTCACAAAATGACCTATCATGTTCGAGGTTTCATGGCTTCGTCCAAATGACCGATGTTATGTGCTGAATCACGGCATAGTTTGTGATGTTGTGCCCATATTATGCATGTGTGTGGACATTGGTATGGAGAACAATGTTGCGGAGGAAGTTTTCCTTTTGTCGCACGGAAAAACCCTTTTCCATTTTCCGAGCGCAAAAACGGGTCGCTTTGTGAAGTAACCACCAAAATGCCGTTTGAATGCTACCGTCCTATTTTCCTAAAATACTAGACCACCTTACATGGACTATATCCCAACCGGTACATCTCAAACCTTTTCGTCCATCCCCGGTAAAAGGACAAATGTCTGCCGAATCCAGAGGGAAGTGGGTCCGGTTTGTACAGTACATGATCTATCGCCCGTGATTTTTTGAAAAATCTTTTAGACTCGCAATATGTGGTTTCTTCAGAGATCCAATGCAAGTTCTAACGATGCCCGCCCCTATCTTCATGCACACCGTTCGACCATAGTTAGAAATTCAAAAAATTCAAACGGGCATAATAAATTCGAAAAAAATCCGAACAATGAAAATCCTTCGCGTGGTGTCATATTATGTTACATAGTTGAAAGGAAAAATACCAGACTTGGTATATTGATCATGTTTCGAAAAAACCTTCACAAAATGACCTATCATGTTCGAGGTTTCATGACTTTCGGTCCAAATGACCGATGTTATGTGCTGAATCACGGCATAGTTTGTGATGTTGTGCCCATATTATGCATGTGTGTGGACATTGGTATGGAGAACAATGTTGCAGAGGAAGTTTTCCTTTTGTCGCACGGAAAAGCCCTTTTCCATTTTCCGAGCGCAAAAACGGGTCGCTTTGTGAAGTAACCACCAAAATGCCGTTTCGTAATGCTACCGTCCTATTTTCCTAAAATACTAGACCACCTTACATGGACTATATCCCAACCGGTACATCTCAAACCTTTTCGTCCATCCCTGGTAAAAAGGACAAATGTCTGCAGAATCGGCAGGAAGTGGGTACGGTTTGTACTACAGGTACATGATCTTCCGCCCGTGATTTTTTGAAAAAATCATTTTTAGACTCGCAATATGTGGTTTCTTTAGAGATCCAATGCAAGTTCTAACAATGCCCGTCCCCTATCTTCATGCACCCCGGTTCGACCATAGTTAGAAATTCAAATAATTCAAACGGGCATAATAAATTCAAAAAAAATCCAAAAATGAAAATCCTTCGTGGTGTCATATTATGTTACATAGTTGAAAGGAAAAATACCAGACTTGGTATATTGATCATGTTTCAAAAAACCTTCACAAAATGACCTATCATGTTCGAGGTTTCATGGCTTTCGGTCCAAATGACCGATGTTATGTGCTGAATCACGGCATAGTTTGTGATGTTGTGCCCATATTATGCATGTGTGTGGACATTGGTATGGAGAACAATGTTGCAGGAGGAAGTTTTCCTTTTTGTCGCACGAAAAGCCCTTTTCCATTTTCCGAGCGCAAAAAACGGGTCGTTTTGTGAAGTAACCACCAAAATGCCGTTTCAGAATGCTACCGTCCTATTTTCCTAAAATACTAGACCACCTTACATGGACTATATCCCAACCGGTACATCTCAAACCATTTCGTCCATCCCTGGTAAAAAGGACAAATGTCTGCCGAATCGGCAGGAAGTGGGTCCGGTTTGTACTACAGGTACATGATCTACCGCCCGTGATTTTTTGAAAAAATCATTTTTAGACTCGCAATATGTGGTTTCTTTAGAGATCCAATGCAAGTTCTAACAATGCCCGCCCCTATCTTCATGCACACCGTCGACCATAGTTAGAAATTCAAATAATTCAAAACGGGCATAATAAATTCAAAAAAATCCGAACAATGAAAATCCTTCGTGGTGTCATATTATGTTACATAGTTGAAAGGAAAAATACCGACTTGGTATATTGATCATGTTTCAAAAACCTTCACAAAATGACCTATCATGTTCGAGGTTTCATGGCTTTGGTCCATATGACCGATGTTATGTCTTGAATCACGGCATAGTTTGTGATGTTGTGCCCATATTATGCATGTGTGTGGACATTGGTATGGAGAACAATGTTGCAGGAGGAAGTTTTCCTTTTGTCGCACGGAAAAGCCCTTTTCCATTTCGAGCGCAAAAACGGGTCGCTTTGTGAAGTAACCACCAAAATGCCGCTTTAATGCTACCGCCCTATTTTCCTAAAATACTAGACCACCTTACATGGACTATATCCCAACGGTACATCTCAAACCTTTTCGTCCATCCCGGTAAAAGGATAAATGTCGCCGAATCGGCGGAAGTGGGTCCGGTTTGTACCACAGGTACATGATCTATCGCCGTGATTTTTGAAAAATCGTTTTAGACTCGCAATATGTGGTTTCTTCAGAGATCCAATGCAAGTTCTAACGATGCCCGTCCCTATCTTCATGCACACGTTCGACCATAGTTAGAAATTCAAATAATTCAAACGGGCATAATAAATTCAAAAAATCCGAACAATGAAAATCCTTCGTGGTGTCATATTATGTTACATAGTTGAAAGGAAAAATACCAGACTTGGTATATTGATCATGTTTCAAAAAACCTTCACAAAATGACCTATCATGTTCGAGGTTTCATGGCTTTCATCCATATGACCGATGTTATGTTGAATCACGGCATAGTTTGTGATGTTGTGCCCATATTATGCATGTGTGTGGACATTGGTATGGAGAACAATGTTGCAGGAGGAAGTTTTCCTTTGTCGCATTTAAAAGCCCTTTTCCATTTCCGAAAGCAAAAACGGGTGCTTTGTGAAGTAACCACCAAAATGCCGCTTCGTAATGCTACCGTCCTATTTTCCTAAAATACTAGACCACCTTACATTGACTATATCCCAACCGGTACATCTCAAACCTTTTCCATCCACGGTAAAAGGACAAATTTTTTGAATTATTTATTTAAATCCAAACACTTTTTATGTTTAAAATTTTTCTAAATTCCAAATTAATATTCAAAATATAAGTTAATTCATTTTAAAAGGTTATATTAATTATTTTTAAAAATAGAATATGTTTTTGAATTATTTATTCAAATCCATACACTTCTTATGTTTAAAGTTTTTCTAAATTCCAAATTGATATCAAAAATATAAGTTAATTCATTTTTAATTGTAAATGGTTCATATTTTAAATGGTTACATTAATTGTTTTTTAAAACAGAAAATGGTTTGGAATTATTTATTCAAATCCAAACACTTTTATGTTTAAAGTTTTTCTAAATTCCAAATTAATATTCAAAAATATAAGTTAATTAATTTTAAATGGTTACATTAATTATTTTTTAAAAATAGAAATTGGTTTTGGATTATTTATTCAAATCCATACACTTCTTATGTTTAAAGTTTTCTAAATTCCAAATTAATATTTTAAAAATATAAGTTATTTCATTATTAATTTTAAATGGTTCGTTGTTTAAATGGTTACATTAATTATTTTTCAAAACAGAAAATGGTTTCGAATTAGTTATTCAAATCCAAACACTTTTTATGTTTAAAGTTTTTCTAAATTCCAAAGTAATTATCATTTAAAAAACATTACAAATTTAAACCCCAAAATAAAAAATAAGGCGGGAACAGAGAGAAAATAACTGAAAAAATTTGAAAACAGGGGAATACGTCCCGGTTGGAGCCACCAACCGGGACGAAAGAGCCCCCTGCGCGCGCGCCCCTTCAACTGCTGAAAATTTGGACTATAGGTCCCGGTTGGTGGCTCCAACCGGGACGTATGCACCTTTAGTCCCGGTTGGAGCCACGAACCGGGACTAAAGGCCCTTTAGTTATAAGGGCGTGTGCCTCCTCTTCTTCTTCCCTTCCCCACTCTGCCTCTGCCATTATCGCCGACGTCAACGCCTCGGCCGCCACTCGCCTTTCTTCCTGCTACACGATCAACGCCTGCCTTCTCTCGGCCGCCTTCGCTTCCGCCTGCCGACGATCAAGGCTTTTCCCCACCGCGTGTACGGCGCCGCCTCCTCGCCCTTCTCCCTCCTTGCCTGCGCCGCTCGCCATGGCGCCGCTGCTTCTCCATTCGCTGGCCGGTCGCAGCCGCTACAAGGCTGGCCTTGCCAAGGCTGCACGGTCGCTTGGCCGGGCTCATTGCTTGTCATGAGGTCTCAGGGAGGGTGCGCTAAGCGGGCAGGTGGGCTGGGTCGGGTAGTCTAGTTATTTTTTTTGTTGTTTCATTTATTCTTTTCTGTTTTAGTAAATCTTTTGTATCTTTTTATTTATAACTCCAAATGGAGTGATTTTAGTCTTCAAATTTTTCTAAAAAATCTGAGGATCAACATAGGATCATAATTGCAATCTTTTTACTATTTTGCAAGTAGTGGATTTATAAATCCTTGCATAGTCATTTGTAGGTGCATTTTGGTGATTCAAAAATAGGGCTTCAAAATAGTGTTTTGCAACTCAAACTTTCACGAACATAATGCAATGCTTATGAATGACATGCAAAACTAAATCTAAAATTTGGGATGTGACAAAACTTTGTTCCAGGTTCTTGCCTTGCATTAATTAGCCAAATGTGTCTCTAGGATTTCAAATTTATTGTCATATAATAAATGGGCTTGGACTATTTCGGCAAAAAATCCAATAGCCAAGCCATATTATGTATATACTAGATTTAGGGGTGAGCCTTGGTGCACAGACCCGTGATGTCCGTGTTAATTTGCATTACGTGTTACAATGATAAATACCAACACTAGAGGAAAAAGGGCCATCCGTTCGCCACCCACAGGAGCATTAGTCCCGACGCGGGCCCACGGTGGTGCACGACCGACGGCCCACGGTGGTACGGGCCCGACTGCGGGCCACGGTGGTATGGTCACCGACGCGGGCCCACGGTGGCTTGTCGACGTGGCCCTGTAATTCAATTTTAAATGATTTAATAATTGCGAAATTGATATAAACTTGTAAATTCAATATCTTTTATTTATAAGTCGAAAATTACAAATAATATATCAAATTGTTCAGAAAAATGAAACCTATCTATTTAACCTATAATCATGCATTGTTCAACAATTTAAATGACAAGTATAATTATAAGAACAAATGCACCCTCTCATATGTTCCGAGTTTCCGAGTTAGGGTTTTCACCCGTCGAACCCCGATTAAATCGTCGAGCATGTCTTAGGGTTACATTCCAATGCAAATTAACTTGTCATATCATCATACTTGCTTGAGCATTGCATCGATGCCATGTGTTGATTGTTTCCTTTCTTTTCGGTGTTTCGATTATTAGGTTTATTATTAGTTAGGTATTATTAGGTTTATTAATTAGTTTGGTATTATTGGTCTTCGCCCACTGGTCACCAATGTGGTAGCCCCACCGATTCACATTGCCGCCATCGTGGTTTGATAAGGAATCATTAATAACCCTTAGGTGCATGTGGGTTCCTCTCATATGCATCGGAGGTTTCTCCGAACTAGGTTACACCTCGAACTCCGGAATATTGATAACCGTTGATTTTAGCTAGAGTTACCTATCTACTACACGGTTTCCTTTTGTAGCTAGGTTTAGGGTTTCTCTTCATTTTTATTATTGTGTATGTATATATCGGGTTTCTCCTTAACTTTCTCCTTTAGCCGCTTTGACTTATTCGTTTTCCACCTATATGCGAAAATATGGATCCACGCCGAGACGAAGAAAAGGAAGAGTTGATCCAAGGTGTGATCCGTGGGAAGATAATTTAGACGTATCAACGTTTACGAACAACTCCGTGAGGGTGATCCTCTTTACCGGAGTAGACAACTTGTTTGAGGTTGAAGGTGTTGCCTCACAGGGAGAAGGCGATGCCTTGTGTAACCGAGAAGACGCATTCCGCGAGGTGCATGTAATATAAATCAATTCATTAATTAATCATCCGCTATCTATATAGAAATAGTAACGATCTTTCTTCTTTTAGCCCTCGGATCAAGGAATCTCTGAAATGAGCGTACGAGGCCCAACCAAAAAGTTGGAAGACCATGAGAGGTTCAGGATCGAAGATGTCGCCGCAGACGGCACCGACCGCCTCCCGAAGTTGTCGCAACCAAATTTGTGGCACAATGCGGAGTAATCGTTAGGGACTTAATCCCGATCACCATTAGAAATTGGAATAGGCCTGCTAATGCGGATGAAGAGGAACATGTTTATTTGTCCCTAACCACGCCAAAGATTTATCGTGGAAGAGGCTCATGGTTAATTTCAAACTACGAAGATAGAGCTGGATCCAAATGCGGAGGATCCAGCTTGAGGACGCCTTACAACATGGGAGAGCCATGGAGGCTAAGGTCGTGAGTGGGCTTTGAAGAAGATGGCCCAGTGTTTCACCAACTGGAAGAAAAGATTGCACCTTGACTATGTCGTGAAAGAGAAGACTCCGGATTTCAAGAAGACTCAGTTTCAGAAGATAAAACCATTCTGGGCTGAGTTTGTGGAATACAAGACATCGCAAAAATCTAAGGAAATGTCTGCAAAGAATAAGCTGAATGCTGCTAACAAGAAGTATCACCATACTATGGGGCAAGGTGGCTACAGGGCTGGCATTCCTAAGTGGGAGAAACTTGAGCAGGAACTGCGTGATAAAAATATCACCCCAGAGACAGACGATTGGGTAGAACATGCAAGGAATTGGTTTTACGGGCATGGGGGCACGTTGGACTCGGAAGGGAGGTGTATATATACCATACGACATAAAGAAGACCCCTTGCCAATCGAGAGGATGAGAAAAGCAGTAAAGGCTGTTAAAGATGGGGACTTCATTCCCGATAGAGAGAATGATGAGCTCACACTCGCCCTTGGAAATAAGGAACATGATGGACGAACACGAGGCACAATAGGCTCCCAATCATGGAGGACTGGGTTTCCCGAAGAGAGGAAGAAATATCCTGATAGAAGCCGTCAGAGGAGTAAGGACAGGGCGGTTGAAGCGAAAGTCGAAAGAGCGAATGCGTTTAATTGAAGAACGATTAAAGCAACAACAAGATGAAATTAACTCACTTAAAGAGCAAAGTACTACGGCGCCATCTCAAGCAGACAATCGCATTCGATGCTACCGCCTATCGAATAATCGAAAAGCGGTGGCTTCCACCGAGGTCCCGGGTGATGACAATGGCGATGCCGATGATGCACCAACGATGGCTCCTGTTGGCTACCCAGTGGATGATATCACAGAGATGACACACTGCGAGCTACATGTCAAAGTTGTGAACATATCAATGAAGGTGGCGGTCGGCTATGCCTTACCAATCGGACCCACACCAACTTACCACGCCGTCCGGTTCTAGAGGGCTACGCTGTTGTCGGCGTGGATGAAATCATGCCCACCTTTGAGGTTTTGGATCTTCACTACCGCCGGTGAAGGGGATGATCGCTTGGTGACGCAAAAACGCCACCATTCTATGGCCGAAGGATTGTATCGCGCTTCGAAATCACACGCCAAGGCCATCTTCGCCGCCTCACCCGCTCCAGCCGAGGTCGCCGCCCATGGCAGCCGCTTGCCGCTCACCCGCGTCGCCTCACCAATCTCCGGTGCAGCCATCGCCAGGGAGCCATCGCCGGCGCCTCGGGATAAAAGCGAAGCGTCTGCCATCGGTAAGGCCGTAAGCGATCGCCGAAACGTAAACAAGAGCCTCTTCCAAAAGTACCAACGGTTCCTCCCAAGAGAGCTTATGGTCAGATCTTGAAGAGGAGATCGCGGCGATCGTTGATGGAAACGACAGCGTTTTCGCTAAGCCGAGGCGGCCGAAAGAGCCGAGTTCCCAAAGACCAAAGAAGAAAAAGCCAAAGTGTTGAAAATGCTAAAGACTCTTCATCAACCCGAGCCAAAGCTGTCATCGACTATGAGCGTTCTATTCTCAAGTCACATGCGCAAAAAGCCTCAAGAGCAAGATCTTGATGCAAGCGGAAATCTGTTGCCCAGCTGGAGAACAAGCAACAGACTTGCGCCCCTCTCAAGGTGATTTCTCAAACCAATGTGGGTCGAGCAAATATGGGGTCAAGAGCAGATGATCCAGAGGTAGTATTAACACGGAGAAGCCGCCACTGCTCAAGGTATGAGTATTGCCAAGATTTATCCCTTAGAGTTCTTCCCGTGAGTGAAGTAGCATACAAATACCAAGACGCCAAACCTCTCGTCAAACCTGAGGAGGTAAATAATCTTTCAACAAAAATGCGAAGATTGCATAATCGGTACATGCACGCCACAAGGGCCGGGCTAATCGGATAGTGCCGAGGGTTACAAAAAGCATCATGGGAAAGAAAGTGATGACATGATATCCATTGAATTTAATGAGCTATTTCAATTATTCAATCAAGACGCCTTGGACAAATCGCTCATCGCTGCCTATTGTCCGTAAGTACTAATTCTGTAATTAACTTAGTCTCCAGCTATCTCACTTTGTTTATTGCATGTATATAATCATACTTGTAATATGCGTAATGAAGATTCTCGAATGCAAAGAGAGGGCAAATCTATGATATTGGCTTCATTGACCCATATTGGGTTCATGAAGCTAATCTCAAAATAAGCCCCGTGATACGGAGGATAATATAGTACACGCGTTAAGGTTTCAAGAAACCAAAAGGGAAATACTTTTTCCTTACAACTTCCAAAGTGAGTGTTATTGTCTTGTATACACTTTCTATTTCGCTAACTCGATGTTAAGTATATAATTGATTAGTTATGCATTCGCAGCTTCCACTATATTCTGTTAATCATTCAACTTGACAAAGGGCGGTACTAGTCATGGACTCAAACATAAACCCCTTGAGACGTGGAAGGACATGCAGATACTTCTCCGGTAATTCTAATCATTACGACACTATATCGGCAATGTTCGTGAATTTTATGATATCAAGTACTTAAGAACTTATTTTATTCGTTTTCACGCCGAAGCGCTTGGAAACGGTTCACCAACAAGGCTAGGGGTGTTTGGAAAGAGGAGCTTACATTTCAACCACTAAATGTAAGCACCACTAGCTATATCCGCATCTCTTTGATTCTAGTTTTGATACAGTTATTATCATGCTTGATTATTATTTTGATTGAACTATGTTCTTGTGAAGTGCCTGACACAGGGACCAGGTAACAATCTCTGTGGATACTATGTTTGCGAGTTCATCCGACAGACGTGCGATGAGAAGGGCAGAAATTTAGAGCAACTCCACGTATGTAAACAATTTCTATAGTTTTATTTTCAAACAAATTGTGTTTAGTTTCATTCATATAGACTGACTCCTTTTTTAAATCAGATCGAACGTCTACGGGACGGTCTTCTGC
Organism: Avena longiglumis; assembly: GCA_030063025.1. Taxonomy (NCBI): domain Eukaryota; kingdom Viridiplantae; phylum Streptophyta; class Magnoliopsida; order Poales; family Poaceae; genus Avena; species Avena longiglumis. Next base: position 5,997,369 of record CP125975.1, read on the forward strand.
CAAAGGATCGCGTACGAGCAATTCAGGAGGAATTGGCGGGATTCTTGGATGCGTAAGTCCTAGACCCAAAGGGAGTACTATTCGCTGTATATAGACAATAGGGATTGTAAAAATAGCAACTCGGTCCGTGTATAGACAAGGGGAATACTTTTGTATGTAGTGCATGAACTCGATCCGTGTATTGAATGTAATATTGTCATGATGATCTTGTGTAATATAAGGTTCCTTCATTGATAAGTGCAAAACACTAAATAAACAATAAAACAACCAAAATGAATTCTCTGCCGCGGCACAAAAAGTGGCGAAAATGCTGCCGCGGCAACAAAATGTGCAAAAATGAATTCTCTGCCGCGGCAGAGAAATGGGCCAAATCTCTGCCGCGGCAGAAGGTTATTAGTCCCGGTTCGTATTATGAACCGGGACTAAAGCCCCCCCCTCCTCGCACGGTGCAGCTGCATGTGTATGATCTTTTGTCCCGGTTGGTGGGGCAACCGGGACTAAAGGTTCGGGCTTTAGTCCCGATTGCCCCGTCCCGGTTGGGCAACCGGGACTAATGCCGCTTACCAACCGGGACACATGGGGTTGTTTCCACCAGTGGATGTTTTCATGAGCTATTACCAACCGGTTTGGTTTTCTAGGGCGATTTACATGACTTGTAACGCCTGATACATGTTTAGGAGTTATGAGCAAAAACTCGTCGTTTTCATGTTTTATTGCCCTTTTCATGAGCTATTGCCCACTGTTTTGGTGTTCCATGGCGATTTCCAGGGCCCAACTACCCCAATATATGTTTGAGAGATATGAGCAAAAACTGGTCGTTTTCGCGTTTTATGGCCGTTTTCATGTGCTAGTACCCATCGTTTTGGGGTTCTAGGGTGATTTACATGACTCGTAACACCCGATACATGTTTGAGAGTTATGACCAAAAACTCAACGTATTCGCGTTTTATGGCCTATTTCATGAGCTATTTCCCATAGTTTTGGTGTTCCAGGGGGATTTGCATGCCCATAAGAACCGATAGATGTTTGAGAAATCTGACAAAAAATTGTTCTTTTCGCGTTTATGGCCATTTTCATGAGCAATTGCCCATAATTTGGGGTTCAATGGAGATTTTCATATCCAGTAAAACCGGAAACATGTTTAAGAGTTATGACAAAAGAGTCATCGTTTTCTCGATTTATGGTCATTTTCATGAGCTATTGTCCATAGTTTTGGGATTTCAGGGCGATTTACATGACTCGTAACAATCAATACACGTTTGAGAGTTATGAGCAAAAACTCGTCGTTTTCATGTTTATCGCCGTTTTCATCAGCTATTTCCCACATTTTTGGGGTTCTAGGGAGATTTACACAACTCATAACACCCGATACATGTTTGAGATTTTCACGTTTCATGGCCCACAGTTTTGGGGTTCAATGGAGATTTGCATGGCAAGTAAAACCGGATACATTTTTGAGAGTCATGACCAAAAACCCAGCGTTTTCTTAATTTATGCTTGTTTTCATATGCTATTGACCCCTGTTTTGGAGTTACATGGCGATTTTCACTACCCATAAGAACCGATATATGTTTGATAGATATGACTATAAATCATTGTTCTCACGTTTATGGACGTTTTCAATAGCTATTGCCCATAGTATTGGGGTTCAATAGGGATTTGCGTGGCCAGTAAAACCGGATACATGTTTGAGAGATATGACCAAAACCTCGTCATTTTCACGATTTATGTACGTTTTCATGAGCTATTGGCCATAGTTTTGGGATTCCCGAGCGATTGAAAGGACGCGTCACACCCGATACGTGTTTGAGAGTTATGAGCAAAAACTCGTCGTTTTTTGGCCGTTTTCATGTGCTATTGCCCACAGTTTTGGGGTTCTAGGGCGATTTACATGACTCGTAACACCAGATAAATGCTTGAGAGTTATGACCAAAAAATCGAAGTTTTTGCGTTTTATGTCCGTATTCATGAGCTATTGCCCACAATTATGGTGTTACAGGGCGATTTGCACTACCCATAAGACCCGATACATGTTTGAGAGATATGACCAAAAATCGTTGTTTTCGCGTTTATGCACGTTTTCAATAGCTATTGCCCACAGTTTTGGGGTTCAATAGGGATTTGCATAGCTAGTAAAACCGGATATATGATTGAGAGTTATGACCAAAAACTGGCCATTGTCACGATTTATGGACGTTTTCATGAGCTATTACCAACCGTTTTGGTTTTTCCAGGGCGATTTACATGGCTTGTAACACCCGATACACGTTTAAAGTTGTGAGCAAAAACTCATCATTTTCATGTTTTATGGCCCTTTTCATGAGCTATTGCCCATAGTTTTGGTGTTCGAGGGCCATTTGCAGGGCCCAACAACCCCAATACATGTTTGAGAGATATGAGCAAAAACTGGTCGTTTTCACGTTTTATGGCCGTTTTCATGTGCTATTAGCCACCGTTTTGGGGTTCTAGGGTGATTTACATGACTCGTAACACCCGATAAATGTTTGAGAGTTATGACCAAAAACTCAACGTTTTCACGTTTTATGGCCTATTTTATGAGCTATTTCCCACAGTTTTGGTGTTCTAGGGAGATTTACATGGCCCATAAGAACCGATAGATGTTTGAGAACTATGACAAAAAAATGTTGTTTTCGTGTTTATGGACGTTTTCATGAGCGATTTCCCGTAATTTTGGGGTTCAATGGAGATTTCATGTCCAGTAAAACCGGATACATGTTTAAGAGTTATGACCAAAGAGTCATCGTTTTCGCGATTTATGGTCATTTTCATGAGCTATTGCCCATAGTTCTGGGATTTCAGGGCGATTTACATGACTCGTAACACCCGGTACACGTTTGAGAGTTATGAGCAAAAACTCGTCGTTTTCATGTTTATGGCCGTTTTCATCAGCTATTTCCCACAATTTTGGGGTTACAGGGAGATTTACAAAACTCGTAACAACCGATATATGTTTGAGAGTTATGACCAAAATCTCGGCGTTTTCACGTTTCATGGCCCACAGTTTTGGGGTTCAATGGAGATTTGCATGGCGAGTAAAACCGGATACATTTTTGGGAGTCATGACCAAAAAGCCAGTGTTTTCTTGGTTTATCTCTGTTTTCATGTGCTATTGCCCACAGTTTTGGGGTTCAATAGGGATTTTCATGGCTAGTAAAACCGGATACATGATTGAGAGTTATGACCAAAAACTCATCGTTTTCGCGATTTATGGACGTTTTCATGAGCTATTACCAACCGTTTTGGTTTTCCAGGGCGATTTACATGACTTGTAACACCCAATACACGTTGTAGAGTTGTGAGCAAAAACTCGTCGTTTTAATGTTTTATGGCCGTTTTCATGAGCTATTTCCCAAAGTTCTGGGGTTCCAGGGCGATTTACACGACTCGTAACACCCGATAAACTTTTGAGAGTTATGACCAAAAACTCGGTGTTTTCACGTTTTATGGCCCACAGTTTTGGGGTTCAATGGAGATTAGCGTGGCCAATAAAACTGATTACATTTTGAGAGTCATGAACAAAAACTCAGCGTTTTCTTAATTTATGCCTGTTTTCGTATGCTATTGACCCCTGTTTTGGAGTTACATGGCGATTTTCACTAACCATAAGACCCGATATATGTTTAAGAGATATGACTATAAATCATTGTTCTCGCGTTTATGGACGTTTTCAATAGCTATTGCCCATAGTATTGGGGTTCAATAGGGATTTTCGTGGCCAGTAAAACCGGATACATGTTTGAGAGATATGACCAAAACCTCATCATTTTCACGATTTATGTATGTTTTCATGAGCTATTGGCCATAGTTTTGGGATTCCCGAGCGATTTAAAAGAGGCGTCACACCCGATACGTGTTTGAGAATTATGAGCAAAAACTCGTCGTGTTATGGCCATTTTCATGTGCTATTGCCCACAGTTTTGGGGTTCTAGGGTGATTTACACGACTCGTAACACCAGACAAACGCTTGAGAGTTATGACCAAAAAATCGATGTTTTCGCGTTTTATGGCCGTATTCATGAGCTATTGCCCACAATTATGGTGTTACAGGGCGATTTGCACTACCCATAAGACCCGATACATGTTTGAGAGATATGACAAAAAATCGTTATTTTCGCGTTTATGGACGTTTTCAATAGCTATTGCCCACAGTTTTGGGGTTCAATAGGGATTTGCATGGCTAGTAAAACCGGATATATGATTGAGAATTATGACCAAAAACTAGCCATTGTCGCGATTTATGGACGTTTTCATGAGCTATTACCAACCGTTTAGGTTTTTCCAGGGCGATTTACATGGCTTGTAACACCCGATACACGTTTTAGAGTTGTGAGCAAAAACTCATCATTTTCATGTTTTATGGCCCTTTTCATGAGCTATTGCCCACAGTTTTGGTGTTCGAGGGCGATTTGCAGGGCCCAACAGCCCCAATACATGTTTGAGAGATATGAGCAAAAACTTGTCATTTTCGCGTTTTATGGCCGTTTTCATGTGCTATTACCCACCGTTTTGGGGTTCTAGGGTGATTTACATGACTCGTAACACCCGATACATGTTTGAGAGTTATGACCAAAAACTCAACGTTTTCGCGTTTTATGGCCTATTTCATGAGCTAGTGCCCACAGTTTTGGTGTTCCAAGGGGATTTGCATGGCCCATAAGAACCGATAGATGTTTGAGAAATATGACCAAAAATTGTTGTTTTAGCGTTTATGGACGTTTTCATGAGCAATTGCGCGTAATTTTGGGGTTCAATGGAGATTTGCATGTCCAGTAAAACCGGAAACATGTTTATGAGTTATGACAAAAGAGTCATCGTTTTCTCGATTTATGGTCATTTTCATGAGCTATTGCACATAGTTTTGGGATTCCAGGGCGATTTACATGACTCGTAACAACGGATACACATTTGAGAGTTATGAGCAAAAACTCGTCGTTTTCAAGTTTATGGCCGTTTTCGTCCGCTATTTCCCACAGTTTCGGGGTTCTAGGGAGATTTACACAACTCATAACACCCGATACATCTTTGAGAGTTATGACCAAAAACTCGGCGTTTTCACATTTCATGGCCCACAGTTTTGGAGTTCAATGGAGATTTGCATGGCAAGTAAAACCGGATACATTTTTGAGAGTCATGAGAAAAAATCCAGCGTTTTCTTAATTTATGCTTTTTTTCGTATGCTATTGACCCCTGTTTTGGAGTTACATGGCGATTTTCACTACCCATAAGACCCGATATATGTTTGAGAGATATGACTATAAATCATTGTTGTCACGTTTATGGACATTTTCAATAGCTATTGCCCATAGTATTGGGGTTCAATAGGGATTTGCGTCGCCAGTAAAAACGGATACATATTTGAGAGATATGACCAAAACCTTGTCATTTTCACGATTTATGTACGTTTTCATGAGCTATTGGCCATAGTTTTGGCTTTCCCGAGCGATTTAAAGGACGCGTCACACCCGATACGTGTTTGAGAGTTATGAGCAAAAACTCGTCGTTTTTTGGCCGTTTTCATGTGTTATTGCCCACAGTTTTGGGGTTCTAGGGTGATATACACGACTCGTAACACCAGATAAACGCTTGAGAGTTATGACCAAAAAATCGAAGTTTTCGCGTTTTATGGCCGTATTCATGAGCTATTGCCCACAATTATGGTGTTACAGGGCGATTTGCACTACCCATAAGACCCGATACATGTTTGAGAGATATGACCAAAAATCGTTGTTTTCGCGTTTATGCACGTTTTCAATAGCTATTGCCCACAGTTTTGGGGTTCAATAGGGATTTGCATAGCTAGTAAAAATTGGCCATTGTCGTGATTTATGGACGTTTTCATGAGCTATTACCAACCGTTTTGGTTTTTCCAGGGCGATTTACATGGCTTGTAACACCCGATACACGTTTTAGAGTTGTGAGCAAAAACTCATCATTTTCATGTTTTATGGCCCTTTTCATGAGCTATTGCCCCTAGTTTTGGTGTTCGAGGTCCATTTGCAGGGCCCAACAGCCCCAATACATGTTTGAGAGATATGAGCAAAAACTAGTTGTTTTCGCGTTTTATGGCCGTTTTCATGTGCACCCACCGTTTTGGGGTTGTGGGTTGATTTGCATGGCTCGTAACACCCGATAAATGTTTGAGAGTTATGACCAAAAACACAACGTTTTCACGTTTATGGCCTATTTCATGAGCTATTGCCCACAGTTTTGGTGTTCCAGGAAGATTTGCATGGCCCATAAGAACCGATCTATGTTTGAGAAATATGACAAAAAATGTTTTTTTCGCATTTATGGACGTTTTCATGAGCAATTTCCCGTAATTTGGGGTTCAATGGAGATTTGCATGTCCAGTAAAATCGGATACATGTTTAAGAGTTATGACCAAAGAATCATCGTTTTCGCGATTTATGGTCATTTTCATGAGCTATTGCCCATAGTTTTGGGATTCTAGGGCGATTTACATGACTCGTAACACCCGGTACATGTTTGTGAGTTATGAGCAAAAACTCGTCGTTTTCATGTTTATGGCTGTTTTCATCAGCTATTTCCCACAATTTTAGGGTTCCAGGGAGATTTACACAACTCGTAACACCCGATATATGTTTGAGAGTTATGACCAAAATCTCGGCGTTTTCACGTTTCATGGACCACAGTTTTGGGGTTCAACGGAGATTTGCATGGCGAGTAAAACCGGATACATTTTTGGGAGTCATGACCAAAAACCCAGTGTTTTCTTGTTTTATCTCTGTTTTCTTGTGCTATTGCCTTAGCTTTTGGGGTTCAATAGGATTTGCATGGCTAGTAAAACCGGATACATGATTGAGAGTTATGACCAAAACTCGTCGTTTATGGACGCTTTCATTAGCTATTACCAACCGTTTTGGTTTTCCAGGGCGATTTACATGACTTGTAACACCCGATATACGTTGTAGAGTTGTGAGCAAAAACTCGTCGTTTTCATGTTTTATGGCCGTTTTCATGAGCTATTTCCCAAAGTTCTGGGGTTCCAGGGCGATTTACACGACTCGTAACACCCAATACATTTTTTAGAGTTATGACCAAAAACTCGGCGTTTTCACGTTTTATGGCCCACAGTTTTGGGGTTCAATGGAGATTTGCATGGCCACCGATTACATTTTGAGAGTCATGACCAAAAACTCAGCGTTTTCTTAATTTATGCCTGTTTTCGTATGCTATTGACCCCTGTTTTGGAGTTACATGGCGATTTTCACTACCCATAAGACCCGATATATGTTTGAGAGATATGACTATAAATCATTGTTCTCGCGTTTATGGACGTTTTCAATAGCTATTGCCCATAGTATTGGGGTTCAATAGGGATTTTCGTGGCTAGTAAAACCGGATACATGTTAGAGAGATATGACCAAAACCTCATCATTTTCACGATTTATGTATGTTTTCATGAGCTATTGTCCATAGTTTTGGGATTCCCGAGCGATTTAAAGGACGCGTCACACCCGATACGTGTTTGAGAGTTATGAGCAAAAACTCGTCGTGTTATGGCCGTTTTCATGTGCTATTGCCCACAGTTTTGGGGTTCTAGGGTGATTTACACGACTCGTAACACCAGAAAAACGCTTGAGAGTTATGACCAAAAAATCGATGTTTTCGCGTTTTATGGCCGTATTCATGAGCTATTGCCCACTATTATGGTGTTACAGGGCGATTTGCATGACCCATAAGACCCGATACATGTTTGAGAGATATGACCAAAAATCATTGTTTTCGCATTTATGCACGTTTTCAATAGCTATTGCCCACAGTTTTGGGGTTCAATAGGGATTTGCATAGCTAGTAAAACCGGATATATGATTGAGAGTTATGACCAAAAATTGGCCATTGTCGCGATTTATGGACGTTTTCATGAGCTATTACCAACCGTTTTGGTTTTTCCAGGGCAATTTACATGGCTTGTAACACCCGATACACGTTTTAGAGTTGTGAGCAAAAACTCATCATTTTCATGTTTTATGGCCCTTTTCATGAGCTATTGCCCCTAGTTTTGGTGTTCGAGGTCCATTTGCAGGGCCCAACAGCCCCAATACATGTTTGAGAGATATGAGCAAAAACTGGTCGTTTTCGCGTTTTATGGCCGTTTTCATGTGCACCCACCGTTTTGGGGTTCTAGGGTGATTTACATGACTCGTAACACCCGATAAATGTTTGAGAGTTATGACCAAAAACTCAACGTTTTCACGTTTTATGGCCTATTTCATGAGCTATTGCCCACAGTTTTGGTGTTCCAGGGAGATTTGCATGGACCATAAGAACCGATATATGTTTGAGAAATATGACAAAAAATGTTGTTTTCGCGTTTATGGACGTTTTCATGAGGAATTTCCCGTAATTTTGGGGTTCAATGGAGATTTGCATGTCCAGTAAAATCGGATACATGTTTTAGAGTTATGACCAAAGAGTCATCGTTTTCGCGATTTATGGTCATTTTCATGAGCTATTGCCCATAGTTTTGGGATTCCAGGGCGATTTACATGACTCGTAACACCCGGTACACGTTTGAGATTTATGTGCAAAAACTCGTCGTTTTCATGTTTATGGCCGTTTCATCAGCTATTTCCCACAATTTCAGGGTTCCAGGGAGATTTACACAACTCGTAACACCCGATATATGTTTGAGAGTTATGACCAAAATCTCGGCGTTTTCACGTTTCATGGCCCACAGTTTTGGGGTTCAATGGAGATTTGCATGGCGAGTAAAACCGGATACATTTTTGAGAGCCATGACCAAAAACCTAGTGTTTTCTTGTTTTATCTCTGTTTTCTTGTGCTATTGCCCACAGTTTTGGGGTTCAATAGGGATTTGCATGGCTAGTAAAACCGGATACATGATTGAGAGTTATGACCAAAAACTCGTCATTTTCGCGATTTATGGACGTTTTCATGAGCTATTACCAACCGTTTTGGTTTTCCAGGGCGATTTACATGAATTGTAACACCCGATATACGTTGTAGAGTTGTGAGCAAAAACTCGTCGTTTTCATGTTTTATGGCCGTTTTCATGAGCTATTTCCCAAAGTTCTGTGGTTCCAGGGGCGTTACGCTCGTAACACCGATACATTTTGAGAGTTATGACCAAAAACTTCGGCGTTTTCATTTTATGGCCTGCTTTTGGGGTTCAATTGAGCTTTTCATGGCCAATAAAACCGATTACATTTTGAGAGTCATGACCAAAAACTCAGCGTTTTCTTAATTTATGCCTGTTTTCGTATGCTATTGACCCCTGTTTTGGAGTTACATGGCGATTTTCACTACCCATAAGACCCGATATATGTTTGAGAGATATGACTATAAACCATTGTTCTCGCGTTTATGGACGTTTTCAATAGCTATTGCCCATAGTATTGGGGTTCAATAGGCATTTTCGTGGCCAGTAAAACCGGATACATGTTTGAGAGATATGACCAAAACCTCATCATTTTCATGATTTATGTATGTTTTCATGAGCTATTGGCCATAGTTTTGGGATTCCCGAGCGATTTAAAGGACGCGTCACACCCGATACGTGTTTGAGAGTTATGAGCAAAAACTCGTCGTGTTATGGCCGTTTTCATGTGCTATTGCCCACAGTTTTGGGGTTCTAGGGTGATTTACACGACTCGTAACACCAGACAAACGTTTGAGAGTTATGACCAAAAAATCGATGTTTTCGGGTTTTATGGCCGTATTCATGAGCTATTTCCCACAATTATGGTGTTACAGGGCGATTTGCACTACCCCTAAGACCCGATACATGTTTGAGAGATATGACCAAAAATCGTTGTTTTCGCGTTTATGCACGTTTTCAATAGCTATTGCCCACAGTTTTGGGGTTCAATAGGGATTTGCATAGCTAGTAAAAATTGGCCATTGTCGCGATTTATGGACGTTTTCATGAGCTATTACCAACCGTTTTGGTTTTTCTAGGGCAATTTACATGGCTTGTAACACCCGATACACGTTTTAGAGTTGTGAGCAAAAACTCATCATTTTCATGTTTTATGGCCCTTTTCATGAGCTATTGCCCCTAGTTTTGGTGTCCGAGGTCCATTTGCAGGGCCCAACAGCCCCAATACATGTTTGAGATATATGAGCAAAAACTAGTTGTTTTCGCGTTTTATGGCCGTTTTCATGTGCACCCACCGTTTTGGGGTTCTGGGGTGATTTACATGGCTCATAACACACGATAAATGTTTGAGAGTTATGACCAAAAACTCAACGTTTTCACGTTTTATGGCCTATTTCATGAGCTATTGCCCACAGTTTTGGTTTTCCAGGGAGATTTGCATGGCCCATAAGAACCGATATATGTTTGAGAAATATGACAAAAAATGTTGTTTTCGCATTTATGGACGTTTTCATGAGCAATTTCCCGTAATTTGGGGTTCAATGGAGATTTGCATGTCCAGTAAAATCGGATACATGTTTAAGAGTTATGACCAAAGAGTCATCGTTTTCGCGATTTATGGTCATTTTCATGAGCTATTGCCCATAGTTTTGGGATTCCAGGGCGATTTACATGACTCGTAACACCCGGTACACGTTTGAGAGTTATGAGCAAAAACTCGTCGTTTTCATGTTTATGGCCGTTTTCATCAGCTATTTCCCACAATTTTAGGGTTCCAGGGAGATTTACACAACTCGTAACACCCGATATATGTTTGAGAGTTATGACCAAAATCTCGGCGTTTTCACGTTTCATGGCCCACAGTTTTGGGGTTCAACGGAGATTTGCATGGCGAGTAAAACCGGATACATTTTTGGGAGTCATGACCAAAAACCCAGTGTTTTCTTGTTTTATCTCTGTTTTCTTGTGCTATTGCCCACAGTTTTGGGGTTCAATAGGGATTTGCATGGCTAGTAAAACCGGATACATGATTGAGAGTTATGACCAAAAACTCGTCGTTTTCGCGATTTATGGACGTTTTCATGAGCTATTACCAACCGTTTTGGTTTTCCAGGGCGATTTACATGACTTGTAACACCCGATATACGTTGTAGAGTTGTGAGCAAAAACTCGTCGTTTTCATGTTTTATGGCCGTTTTCATGAGCTATTTCCCAAAGTTCTGGGGTTCCAGGGCGATTTACACGACTCGTAACACCCAATACATTTTTTAGAGTTATGACCAAAAACTCGGCGTTTTCACGTTTTATGGCCCACAGTTTTGGGGTTCAATGGAGATTTGCATGGCCACCGATTACATTTTGAGAGTCATGACCAAAAACTTAGCGTTTTCTTAATTTATGCCTGTTTTCGTATGCTATTGACCCCTGTTTTGGAGTTACATGGCGATTTCCACTACCCATAAGACCCGATATATGTTTGAGAGATATGACTATAAATCATTGTTCTCGCGTTTATGGACGTTTTCAATAGCTATTGCCCATAGTATTGGGGTTCAATAGGGATTTTCGTGGCCAGTAAAACCGGATACATGTTAGAGAGATATGACCAAAACCTCATCATTTTCACGATTTATGTATGTTTTCATGAGCTATTGGCCATAGTTTTGGGATTCCCGAGCGATTTAAAGGACGCGTCACACCCGATACGTGTTTGAGAGTTATGAGCAAAAACTCGTCGTGTTATGGCCGTTTTCATGTGCTATTGCCCACAGTTTTGGGGTTCTAGGGTGATTTACATGACTCGTAACACCAGAAAAACGCTTGAGAGTTATGACCAAAAAATCGATGTTTTCGCGTTTTATGGCCGTATTCATGAGCTATTGCCCACAATTATGGTGTTACAGGGCGATTTGCACGACCCATAAGACCCGATACATGTTTGAGAGATATGACCAAAAATCATTGTTTTCGCATTTATGCACGTTTTCAATAGCTATTGCCCACAGTTTTGGGGTTCAATAGGGATTTGCATAGCTAGTAAAACCGGATATATGATTGAGAGTTATGACCAAAAATTGGCCATTGTCGCGATTTATGGACGTTTTCATGAGCTATTACCAACCGTTTTGGTTTTTCCAGGGCAATTTACATGGCTTGTAACACCCGATACACGTTTTAGAGTTGTGAGCAAAAACTCATCATTTTCATGTTTTATGGCCCTTTTCATGAGCTATAACCCCTAGTTTTGGTGTTCGAGGTCCATTTGCAGGGCCCAACAGCCCCAATACATGTTTGAGAGATATGAGCAAAAACTGGTCGTTTTCGCGTTTTATGGCCGTTTTCATGTGCACCCACCGTTTTGGGGTTCTAGGGTGATTTACATGACTCGTAACACCCGATAAATGTTTGAGAGTTATGACCAAAAACTCAACGTTTTCACGTTTTATGGCCTATTTCATGAGCTATTGCCCACATTTTGGTGTTCGGGAGATTTGCATGGACCATAAGAACCGATATATGTTTGAGAAATATGACAAAAATGTTGTTTTCGCGTTTATGGACGTTTTCATGAGAATTTCCGTAATTTTGGGGTTCAATGGAGATTTGCATGTCGTAAAAAAATCGGATACATGTTTTAGAGTTATGACCAAAGAGTCATCGTTTTTGATTTATGGTCATTTTCATGAGCTATTGCCCATAGTTTTGGGATTCAGGCGATTTACATGACTCGTAACACCCGGTACACGTTTGAGATTTATGTGCAAAAACTCGTCGTTTTCATGTTTATGGCCGTTTCATCAGCTATTTCCCACAATTTCAGGGTTCCAGTGAGATTTACACAACTCGTAACACCCGATATATGTTTGAGAGTTATGACCAAAATCTCGGCGTTTTCACGTTTCATGGCCCACAGTTTTGGGGTTCAATGGAGATTTGCATGGCGAGTAAAACCGGATACATTTTTGAGAGTCATGACCAAAAACCTAGTGTTTTCTTGTTTTATCTCTGTTTTCTTGTGCTATTGCCCACAGTTTTGGGGTTCAATAGGGATTTGCATGGCTAGTAAAACCGGATACATGATTGAGAGTTATGACCAAAAACTCGTCGTTTTCGCGATTTATGGACGTTTTCATGAGCTATTACCAACCGTTTTGGTTTTCGAGGGCGATTAGCATGACTTGTAACACCCGATATACGTTGTAGAGTTGTGAGCAAAAACTCGTCGTTTTCATGTTTTATGGCCGTTTTCATGAGCTATTTCCCAAAGTTCTGGGGTTCTAGGGCGATTTACGCGACTCGTAACACCCGATACATTTTTGAGAGTTATGACCAAAAACTCGGCGTTTTCACGTTTTATGGCCCACAGTTTTGGGGTTCAATGGAGATTTGCATGGCCAATAAAACCGATTACATTTTGAGAGTCATGACCAAAAACTCAGCGTTTTCTTAATTTATGCCTGTTTTCGTATGCTATTGACCCCTGTTTTGGAGTTACATGGCGATTTTCACTACCCATAAGACCCGATATATGTTTGAGAGATATGACTATAAATCATTGTTCTCGCGTTTATGGACGTTTTCAATAACTATTGCCCATAGTATTGGGGTTCAATAGGCATTTTCGTGGCCAGTAAAACCGGATACATGTTTGAGAGACATGACCAAAACCTCATCATTTTCATGATTTATGTATGTTTTCATGAGCTATTGGCCATAGTTTTGGGATTCCCGAGCGATTTAAAGGACGCGTCACACCCGATACGTGTTTGAGAGTTATGAGCAAAAACTCGTCGTGTTATGGCCGTTTTCATGTGCTATTGCCCACAGTTTTGGGGTTCTAGGGTGATTTACACGACTCGTAACACCAGACAAACGCTTGAGAGTTATGACCAAAAAATCGATGTTTTCGCGTTTTATGGCCGTATTCATGAGCTATTGCCCACAATTATGGTGTTACAGGGCGATTTGCACTACCCATAAGACCCGATACATGTTTGAGAGATATGACCAAAAATCGTTGTTTTCGCGTTTATGGATGTTTTCAATAGCTATTGCCCATAGTTCTGGGGTTCAATAGGGATTTGCATGGCTAGTAAAACCGGATATATGATTGAGAATTATGACCAAAAACTAGCCATTGTCGCGATTTATGGACGTTTTCATGAGCTATTACCAACCGTTTTGGTTTTTCCAGGGCGATTTACATGGCTTGTAACACACGATACACGTTGTAGAGTTGTGAGCAAAAACTCATCATTTTCATGTTTTATGTCCCTTTTCATGAGCTATTTCCCACAGTTTTGGTGTTCGAGGGCGATTTGAAGGGCCCAATAGCCCGAATACATGTTTGAGAGATATGAGCAAAAACTTGTCGTTTTCACGTTTTATGGCCGTTTAGATGTGCTATTACCCACCGTTTTGGGGTTCTAGGCTGATTTACATGACTCGTAACACCCGATACATGTTTGAGAGTTCTGACCAAAAACTCAACGTTTTCGCATTTTATGGCCTATTTCATGAGCTATTGCCCATAGTTTTGGTGTTCCAAGGGGATTTGCATGGCCCATAAGAACCGGTAGATGTTTGAGAAATATGACCAAAAATTGTTGTTTTCGCGTTTATGGACGTTTTCATGAGCAATGGCGCGTAATTTTGGGGTTCAATGGAGATTTGCATGTCCAGTAAAATCGGATACATGTTTAAGAGTTATGACCAAAGAGTCATCGTTTTCGCGATTTATGGCCATTTTCATGAGCTATTGCCCATAGCTTTGTAATAGGTTGAAGAAAAAGTTGGATGGTTGGATGGGGGTGCATTATCTCTGGGAGGGAGGCATGTTAAAATCACTGCTTGTGTTTTTAGTGTGGCTGTTTATTTTGCACAAAACAAATGTGGAGGAAATTGGAAAGCAGACCTGAGCTTTGTTTTGGTATGGTAAGGTGGGCAAAATAAAATATCATTTGGTTAAAAGGAAATTTGTGTGCAGACCCAGTAAAAAAGGAGGATTGGGGATAAAAAATTAGATTGTTTAATATTTGCTTGCTTTGCAAGTGGTGGTGGCACCTTGAAGCTGAGGAGGGTCCTTGACAAGTTTTTGTGAGAAGGAAGTATATGAAAAAAGGGGGAATCGGTGCTGTCAAACACAGGCAGAGTGACTCTCCCTGCTGGAATGATCTGATTAAGATTAGAGTTCTCTATCTGGATGTTAGGAAAATGAGAATTGGTAATGGGGAGTTGACTGATTTTTGGCATGATGCTTGGTGCTTAGATATGCCTTTGAAGGATAAGTTTCCTGATCTGTTTGATATTTGTCAGAATCAAATGATTACTGTGGCTGATATGGCAAGAAAAGTGTGGAGATGTTCTTTTAGAAGGTGTTTGGATGTTGATGGATTGAATCATCATGAGCAGTTAAAAAGTCTGTTGAATGGGGTGAGTCTGAATCAGGAAAAGGACAGGCCAGTATGGATGTGGAATAAATCTGGCAAGTTCTCTGTTAAGTCGATGTACTCCCATCTTTCGAAAATGGGGGTTGATAGGAGTTTCAAGCATCTATGGAAATAAAAAGTTCCCCTGAAGATTAAAATTTGGTTATGGTTGATTTGGCACAATGCTATTCTCACTAAAGATAACATGAGGAAGAAAAGAGGGGAAGGGGATTTTACTTGTAGAGTCTGTCGTGATGATGAAAACAGTGGGCATTCGTTTTTTACCTGTGTGGCGACTAGATATGTATGGGGAGTGGTTGCTAAAGCTATTGGTGCTGCGAATAGGCCTGGGTCCTTTTCTCAGTACTTCTGGTGGACTCCTCAGTTTTTGGGGGTCAGCAGGAACGTGCAAATCACGGTGGTGGCAGCGATTTGTTGGGCTATCTGGAAGCTCAGGAATAGGGCTTGTTTTGAAAAAAGCTTATTAATTCACCTGTTGATTTGGTTATATATGCTTGTGTGTTCATCCGTTATTGGGCAAGGCTGCATGGAGAGGAGGACCGGGAGGTGTTGCATGCTGGAGCTGATATCCTGCAATAGAATGCACTGGCTGATGCTGCGGCTATGGATGTGGCTCCCGTTCCTTTTCTGGGACTTCCAGCGATCCCTGAAGATCATGCCCATGAAGCTCCTGAACTGGAGAGGGGGCGAGAGAAAAGAAGGACGACTTTATGTCGATCGATGTGAAGAAAGGAGTTTGAATCTTTCAAGGCTCCTTGTTGGTCAGGGATGGTAGTTTTATCTTCATGTTCGAAAACTGTTTCCACTAGCCTGAGGGCGGAGTTCTTGCGTCTCCAGCCTTCTCCTTTATTTTTGTTTTCCAGTTAAGTTTGCTTTGGTCAGTAATATGGATATTAAGTCGCTTTGATCCCCTAGGTGGATCAGTACTTCTTTGTGATGTGGATATGTGTGGTTGTTGTTCCGTTATCTATTGATAATGGAACCCGATCCCTCTTTTTGGGGGATTGTATGGGAAAAAAGTAAAACCGGAAACATGTTTAAGAGTTATGACAAAAGAGTCATCGTTTTCGCGATCTATGGTCATTTTCATGAGCTATTGCCCATAGTTTTGGGATTTCCGAGCGATTTAAAGGACGTGTCACACCCGATACGTGTTTGAGAGTTATGAGCAAAAACTCGTCCTTTTGTGGCCGTTTTCATGTGCTATTGCCGACAGTTTTGGGGTTCTAGGGTGATTTACACGACTCATAACACCAGATAAACGCTTGAGAGTTATGACCAAAAAATCGATGTTTTCGCGTTTTATGGCCGTATTCATGAGCTATTGCCCACAATTATGGTGTTATAGGGTGATTTGCACTACCCATAAGACCCGATACATGTTTGAGAGATATGACCAAAAATCGTTGTTTTCGCGTTTATAGACGTTTTGAATAGCTATTTCCCACAGTTTTGGGGTTCAATAGGGATTTGCATGGCTAGTAAAACCGGATACATGATTAAGAGTTATGACCAAAAACTGGCCGTTGTTGCGATTTATGGACGTTTTCATGAGCTATTACCAACCGTTTTGGTTTTCCAGGGCGATTTACATGACTTGTAACACCCGATACACGATTTAGAGTTGTGAGCAAAAACTCGTCGTTTTCATGTTTTATGGCCCTTTTCATGAGCTATTGCCCAAGGTTTTGGTCTTCCAGGGGTATTTACAGGGCCTAATAGCCCCAATACATGTTTGAGAGATATGAACAAAAACTGGTCGTTTTCGTGTTTTACGGACGTTTTCATGTGCTATTACCCACCGTTTTGGGGTTCTAGGGTGATTTACACGACTCGTAACACCCGATACATGTTTGAGAGTTATGAGCAAAAACCGGATACATGATTAAGAGTTATGACCAAAAACTGGCCGTTGTCGTGATTTATGGACGTTTTCATGAGCTATTACCAACCTGCTGGTT